>OX030948.1:81270732-81870732 GCA_943735915.1 Pherbina coryleti
GCAACATAAATATCAGATTTTCGCCATACAAATGCCAAAAGAAAAAAGCAGAAAAAAGGAACTTTTATTCTGCTTTTTTGTATGTGCGCCCTGTGTTTCATCGATACTTTCAAAATTCGAAGTTAGTTTTTTTTCACATTTTGCAATGGCTGCGTTCAGCTGTTGTGCAACTGTTGATCATTTTGTTTCTGATCAGATGAATATGCTCGATATGTGGTGTGAAAACTGTCTGTCTTTGGTATCTTTTTATTTTTCTGATACATTTTCGTGCTGAGCTCAACAGTTGCACAACATTTGTATCTGCTGAACGCAGCCATCATTTTTCGAAACAAAAATGTCAAAATTAAAGTTAATGCTGAATTATAGCCAGCAACACAGTTTGCAAAAGCAAGTTCAATAAAGCAAGTTCGAAAATGCTAAAAGCAGCTTTTTGTTATGAGCATGAACGCCTTATAAGCAAAAAAGATTTTTAATCATAACAATCGATGTTCTTAAAATGTTGGTATTCTTAAGTGATAAAAAGCCTTGAGGACGTTTCTTTGCAAGCATTTAACATATACATATATGTACCTTTTTTTGAACAGAAAATGGACCTTTTTTCCTGTTCTGATTTAAAGTCAAAGAATTTCCTTCGTTCTAGATAAAAACAAAAATAAAATAAAAATATAAATAAAGATAACACAAATATTGTTATGAAAATTAGCTAACGTCAATATTGAAAGTATTGCAGTATTGTTCCACTCAATGCGGAAAAATAATGTCTTTCAAAAGTTTGTGTGTATGTTTGTGCAGGGGCACTGATAGATAGTAGGTCTGTTTCCGTACTTTACACTGTGTAAGATTTGTGTAAAACGTGTGCTAGAGAGTAAAAACGAAATGTGAGAATAGTTGCAAAAGTACGGAAACAGCTTCTAGTAAGTTTCGAGCACAAAACAGCTGATTTTGACTGCAGACGGCAGCACAAAATTTAAAACACTTTCACTCAAATTATTAAAAGCCATTTTTAATGCAAAACTGAACAATTACTTAATTTTTATTTATTACTATTTATTTATTGTACGTAAATTTCTTTTTAGGCACACAATTTGTGAGTTTATTTATCGCAAAACATAAACAATTATGAAATGTAATTTGACATTTGCTTCTTCTTATTGATGCTTATTCTTCTTGATGCTTGTTCTTACTTTACTCGAAGTCTCGAGTTCTAGCACTCTCTGTGCACTTTGTGTGCTCGAGAGAGCGATTTTATGCTTGTTCTTCTTCTCCCATTTTAAGCACAGAAAGTACGGAAACAGAAAATAGCGTCCCACAAGTTACACAGTGTGCGTACGGAAACAGACCTAGTAACTACAAGTTGCAACCCTTTTCTTATATGTAAGTCTAACAAGGACCGGTTTATTGTACAATCGATTAAAGATGGCGAAGCATTGTTCTCTGTTGAAAATTGGTCATGTTGGTTTGAAAAGATTTTTTTCCTTATCTTATTCTATTAAACGAGCAATATTTATATATATACTAGCACATACTCGCTGCTTCGCCGGCGATAAAAATATTAAATATCATTAAAAACTTTAAATCTTAAAATTTAACAGCCGTATTTATATTGAAGTGGGAAGAGTGGAAATAATGGTTTGTGTATTAGATAAATTCAGTGACTTGTTATTTATTTGTCGCAATTTCGTCAAGATTTTGGTATTTAAAAATCAATAGTTTTTCTAAGCCATCTGCACTGAAATAATTGTCATTTTATTATTTTTTTTTTTTTTATAAATATTTTGAAATCTTTGACAAATTTTCTTGTTCTTATTTTCTGTTTTTGGAAATTTTTTATATATTTTGAATTTTCTTGACATATTTTCCAAATGTTTAAAATATTTTGAAGAATTTTAATTATTTTTGACAATATTTGTGCTCAAATGAGAGCAAATAATTAAAAAACTGCTTTATGAGAGGTGTGTTATAAACCTTAAAAAAAATTTAAATTTCAACCATATTTAATAATCCTCTAATTTATAAACAAACATTTTCAAACACTTTTTGACATTTTGTTTGTTTTTGATACATTTTGAAATAATTTGATACATTTTGACAATATTTTTTGTGCTTAGATGAGAACAAACAAATTTTTAAAATGCTTTATCGAGGGTTTATTGAAGGTTTCAACCATTTTTAAAATTCTCTTATTTATCAAGCATTTAAAAGAGCTTTTGAAAGCTGTTGAAACGTTCAACATGAAAAATGTTTTTAAATTTTTTTTCGATTTTTTTCTTATGAAGGCTTTGTAAGAGGCTCATAATTTTTTATGAATACAGCCGTTTGAATTTCGGTAAAATTGTATATTTGTGTTGGAGCGACTTAGTAGTTCCATCCGAATAAAGTAACCTAAAGTAAGTAGCTAACTAATGTAATAAAAAATAACCAAAGTAATAAACTTTCTGTATCTTCCTGATCATTTTTTTTCATGCATTGGTTCACTTTTCCTAGCGCTGTGACTATTGGGGTACTCACAGTTTTGTTTTATCTGGTGTGTTAACTACGCCGTCTGTTAACTCTAAAACATTTTGCCATGTGGTAACTATTTTTGATTTTGTTTTGCATGTAAAAAAGAGATAACACAAACTGGTAAAATTGCCTTACTTTCCAACATGTTTGTTTTTCGTAGCAAACTGGCATTTCTGAAAGGTATTTTTATTTTATTGAAAAATCAATAAATCAAAGAAAGCTTCTCTTGTTATTTCTATTTTATTGAAAAATCAATAAATTAAAGAAAGCTTATCTTTTCAAAAGGCGTGTCAATTTTAGAATGAACTACGTGTAGGGGTTCTCACAATTTGATTGAAGTATCGTTTTAAAGTTTCTATATATTAGGGCTGTTCATGTTCGGTTTTTTCGAAGCTTCGGAGTATTCGAATATTCGAAGCTTCGAAGCAAACTTCGGAACTTCAAAGTTTTTGAGGCGAAGCTTCAAATGTTACTATTCGAATAGGAAAAACTTCGACGAATTCAATTCTTCGAGTATTCGAATGATACCCAGTTTGAAATACATATTGTGTTACTACATATTTATTTATTTTAATTTGTGAACATTTTTTGATTGCTTTCTGAATGGGTGCATAGATGCAGAAAAAATGGTACTACTTGTTTCATTCAGTTTTCAATGCGACATTGAACGTTTTATAAACGTAAGCTCTCTGAATGTACTTAACCCATTTTGGCACAGGAGGGTATTTTTCTACCCCTGTACTAAAATACGGTTTCTATAAAACGCTTTACTACACGCAAGATATCACCAAATAAAAGCTCCATTCTGAGATTCAGTTTCCTTCTGCTTCTAAAGATCTTAAGAATTTAGGTTGTATGAGCGGATCCTCTTATAATGCCCGTCCCAGTTTTCTAGTAGAGGACATCACTCAATAGTAATTCCATACTTAGTTTCGTTGTTATGCGACATTTTTTAATAATGTAATAATGCCGAATTTGACTTTCACCTGAAAAATTAAAAAATAATCAGCGCTACGGTTATAAAGCCAAAAATGACTTTCTGCAAATGAAACATTGTTTTTGATTTTTTTATCATTACAATAATATTATAAAGGCAATATGGTCTTGAATCTTTGGCCTTACAGTATCCCACCGTGAACTTATCTTTCTTCATGCTGGCGTTCTTTGTAGTTCTTCTGGAAAAATTGAATGCATCTTTAGATGCGCACGAAGTGAACTCGTGGATCCATGCGACTGCAATACTCGCTCGCATACATTGCAAATCACTGATTGAGAGTCAGAACTTTTAGTATAATAGCTCCACACCCAGAAACTCATGTTTTTTCTTATATCAAAGTGTATCACACAGGCACAAAAAATGTATGAAATATTTTTGAGTAAAAACTTCGAAGCTTCGAATTTTTTTACTGCCTTTTATGTTGAACGAATAGTCAAGCTTCGAAGCTTCGTAAATCCGAAGCTTTTTTCCTCTTCGAAGTTTTGAAACGAAGCTTCGAACTTCGAAGCTTCGAATACTTCGAAGTTCAAAAACTTCGAATAAGAGTCATAGCCCTACTATATATCAACTTTAGAAGGGATCTGTAAATACCTTATATATAAAAATCTCGTTTATTCGTAAAAATATCAGCTCAGAGGTAAGAAAAATATATGACGGCCTTAGAGAATTGTTATTTTAAAATAAAATATATCTTTCGTTTAAGCTGATAAATTTCATCAAAACATTTCAACAAAACATCGACACGGAATTTTTGTCGATGCTTTTATAAAAGTGGCAGTATTTTTACATTCAAAAAGGTGGCAGCATTGGTACCGCACTCAATACATGTTGCTGTCTTTTTTTTTCTTTTTTGTGGACCTTCCCACCGGGAAAAAAGAATCAATTCTCTTCTCCAATATAGATTCTAGAATTGATTATTTTTAACACCCCATCGGGAAAAAGATGCAATTTTTTATAAAAAAAGAAACAATTCTCTTCTCCAGTATAGATTCTAGAATTGATTATTTTTAACATGCTGATGTCCTACAAAGAATAGTACACTGAACCAAATATTGTTCTTAAAATCAAAGAATCTCGTTCATAAAGCGAAATTCATTGATTTTTAAGAACTATTCATTGCCCCAAAGAACGAATTCTTTGGTTCAATGAATCGTTGTTCTTAATTTTAAGGAACAGTTCATTGTTCGTGTTCATTAAAATTTTGTTCCAGTTCTTGTGTTGTAATATCTAAAAAACCATTAGAGAATTTTATCTCAATAAGAAACTGATTTTTTAAAATATATCTTGATATTGTTTTAAAATTTCTAAGGACAGACTAACTTATTGTAACAGTTGTATGTGTCATTAATTAATCATTTTTCTTCATAACATATCAAAGAAATAACGTAAGAACAAAGATTCATTGAACCAAGGAACTCGTACTTTGGACCAATTTTAATGTATAATACATTGGGACAAAGAACTTTTTCTTTGTTATTAAGTACGTTTTTGGTTCTGTGTACATTCTTTTCTCGCTTCAAGTGGAATCGCTACAGAATCGTTTTTTTTCACTTTTTAAATAGATTCTTTTCATATATGTAATCATGGTTGAATAAATTAGGTTGTCTCGTGGCTGATCGTACTCTCTTCTCAGAGCACATAATTGTCAAAACCAATGAAAAGCTACAACAACAACTTAATCGGCTTTGCATGTTATCAATTTACGCATTCAGATTTTGTATGAGTTGTCAACTTCGATTCGACATTTATTGAAACTCGCTCTCACCCATGCGACAACCTTATTTATTAAACCATGTATGTAATACTTCAATATTGGCAGCAAACTAAATTTTTAATGAGTTTCAACTACGTAATCAAAGAGAGATAGCCTACATAAGATTTTGTTGTTTGTATTAGTATATTTGAATATACTACTACTATACGTCAACGGGGCGGTTGCTAAGAAAAATGTCTACCCAAACATAAAACAAAACAAAGCATACATATTTGTTTTGCATAAATCATAGGTACGCACCATTATAAAACAATTATAAGACCAACGCGTGAAATATGATAAAAATTTAAAAAGAAAAATTCACGCAAACAAAATTTAAATCATAAAAATTGAAACAACAGAAATTTTAAATGAAATTTTTGACAATGAAAGCACCGCTCCTGAGTTTTTTTGTTATAAAATTAAATTTCGAGTACATAAAAAAAACCAAAAATAAATAAATAACTGGTCATTGTAGCCATTGAAAGGACTTTGACCTAGCTTCTTATGGTCAATTGTGTTGTGCGTGTTATTAAGTTTGTACACAATTGACCGAGAACCGGACCTACATGTTTAACGCCGACTCCGAACGGTGATGAACGGAATGTTCTTATTCTCAATTAGCTTTACATGGCATTTTGATTACTCTCTGAGGTTTGCCATTGTCTGCTGAGAGGTGGCGGCCGTACAGAAAAATTATTTTAATTCAAATAATTTTTTGTTGCTGCTGGGATTCGAACCCGGGTATCCAGGTTCGTTGACATAGAGGCCACGGACTTTAAGCCAACTACGCCACGGACGCCACAATTTCGGGTACATTCACAGTACACTGTACTGCCAATATAGAAGTATTACATATATGATTATTTTAAATAAAATGTATTAACTTTGGGAAATAAGAAAACAAATCAAAACAGACTGATGATTTTCTCACTTATACCAGAATTTGTTTTAGAATCAGTTCGTTTTTCACTTATCAAAAAAGCAAGCAAGGAATCTAAAAACATTTTATATATTAAAAATATTTATATGGGTCGTAATCGATTATGGCTGGAATAAAAACGAATCAGTAAACTTTTGCTTGATAGATTCCAATTCATAGGTTTTGCTATAAATGTATATATTCTTTGGAATACATTCTAAAATGTTAGCAATAGAATTAATTCTATTTACAATTTTTGTTTCTAGAATCCATTTTCATTTTGCCGGTGGGACGCTGACGTCCTACAAATAGTAGTACATTCTTTTCTCGCTTCCATATGAATAGCTACAGAAATCGATTCTTTTATTCACTTTTTAAATGCATTCTTTTAAATAAAAAGCATTCATTTTCGGAAATGAGAAAACAAATCAAAACAGACCGTTGCTTTTCTCACTTATGCCAAAATTTGTTTGGTTGATATATTCGTTGATATATTGGTTGATATAAACTTTTGATTGATATATTCCAATTCATATGTTTTGCTTTAATTTATATATTCTTTGGAATACGTTCTAAAATGTAAGCAAAAGAATCTATTCCATTTACGATTTTTTTTTTTGAATCAATTCTGATTTTCCCGCTGGGTTGTTGACTTTTATATATGTTGCTCAAAAAGAGTTTGAAAATAGAGCTTTTGTCTCACAGCGATTTTGACATATTGTTCTATCTCATATATTCGTCAACATTAGAGTGCTGATATATTGTTATATGAGCGAGAAAACATATAGAGGAAATTAAATTTTAAAAAAAAAACTCAGGAGCGGTGCTTCCATTGTCAATAATTTTTATTTGAAATTTTTGTTGTTTGAATTTTTTGATTAAAATTTTGTTTGTTTAAATTTAATCATATTTCAGGCGTTCTTATAATTGTTTTATAATGGTGCGTACCTGTGATTTAGGAAAAACAAATATGATTTGTTTTCTTATATGTTTGGGGAAAACGTTTTCATAACAACCGCCCCTGTGACGGGTTGACTTTTTATTTTTTGTGTAGTAATTTTCATATATTCAAATATACTAACACAAACAGCAACATCTTATGTTGTTATGGCTGTCTCTCTTCGATTTCAGAGTTGGAATACAGAAGTATTACATATACATATGTTCTTCCTTATTAGCTTTGGGCACAACCTTTTTTTGAGATGCACAGAGCTTTAATGAGAAAATTTTTTCTGTCTGAGAATAAGAATAAAGAAATTGTATGGTTATTCTCTTTGGATTTTAATTAATTATTTAAACAATGGCTATTAAATTTATATATCCCATGTCCCAACTGGGCACCATAGCTATCCTAGAGAAAAAGAATTTTTGAAACAGCGCCTGCCATTCTCAAGCTTTTCGCAGCCGAACATACGTGAGTCTTCTTTTATATAATAGTATAGATTTGTTTGTAAATGATTCTCGAAAACGATTTCGATGAAATTTACAATATAGATGAAGAACGGCATGAAAAATCGATCCAGGTAGGTTTCATCTCTAGGAAATGTAGTTATTCCTAGTTTTCATGCATTTAGGCCGTGTGCTATTCTGAAACTTTTCCTTCGGATGATGAAATTTTGACAGTCTGAGTATGAATATTTGGCATATGCGAGGTGAATACGACTGACGGCAAGAGAATTATTGACACAAACAAAAATAAAAAACAAAAAAACACTTGAGAGTTCGTGAGTCGTAAATAAGTTAACAATTTTGTGCTTCCTACAGCATAGCAATCAGAAGTGGAAAATATTCGCGTAAAATTCTGTTCATTTTCAGTATATGTGTATTAACAATTTTGCAAATTAAATTCCTTTTGGCCCTTTTTTCACAGCAAAAATTACAATTTTATTTCAACAAACAAAAATTGTATTCAACTCGGTAAATTCTTTCCTACCACGAGTGAAAATTTTCCGAATAGCACACGGCCTTAATAAATATCCTTATTTTCCTGCTGAGTATGCTATGTTAATTTTTCTAAGTCAGATATCGCATTTGTAGCTAAGTGGTTAGAGCTTCTGGTAGATTAAAGAGATTTAAAGAGATTTGTAAAGAATTTTTTAGGCATAAAAAAATGAACCGAAAAGAATAAATTTCAAAACTTTTGAGTGCAATTAGTTCTTAACATTAAAATTTAAAATTTGAATAGAAATATCTTTAAAATTAAAAATGATTGCTGAATAATTTGTGTAGCATTGTTATTATAGCATTATGTAGCATATATTTAACATCCACCAAGTTTTTAAATTTATTCTTGACCGTATTTATATCTATATCTATATCTATATCTATATCTATATCTATATCTATATCTATATCTATATCTATATCTATATCTATATCTATATCTATATCTATATCTATATCTATATCTATATCTATATCTATATCTATATCTATATCTATATCTATATCTATATCTATATCTATATCTATATCTATATCTATATCTATATCTATATCTATATCTATATCTATATCTATATCTATATCTATATCTATATCTATATCTATATCTATATCTATATCTATATCTATATCTATATCTATATCTATATCTATATTTATATATATATCTATATCTATATCTATATCTATATCTATATCTATATCTGTATCTATATCTATATCTATATCTATATCTATATCTATATCTATATCTATATCTATATCTATATCTATATCTATATCTATATCTGTATCTATATCTATATCTTTATTAATGTTTTTTTTTTTTTTTTTTTTTTTTTGGATTCGCCCGGAGGTAAGAAATCTTCATAGATACGTATGACCCGCGCCATACGCATGCACGATTTACATTCTAAGAAGTTCCCGGATCAGCCGGACTGATAGAATGCACCTACGTGCTAAAACTTACCAGCTGTTGGCAAATAATAGCCTCCACTAAGCACAATTGCTTGCCCTTTCAGCGGAAATGAAAATTAAATAAAATTTGAGAATTTTTTGTGCTTATGTAAACTTCATAAACATCATCGAATAAAAGCACATTCTTCATAATACGAAGCAATACAAGACAACAACATCCAAAGTTATTTATTAGACCATATATAACCGCATTTATAATTGTTGTCGTTCGGCTTGGGGCCACTGTCCAACCCAAGATCCTACGTGGAAAAGAGATGCAACTCTCAAACACCAAACTAATACCAAACATAGCACAGATATACAAGGGTCACTAAAATAAGGGAACACCGAGCTAAAGTTATTATTTGGATATATTAACGTTCTTAAAAAAACCAAACGCAGTCTTCTGTGTCTCGGAAAGAACTCAACTCCTTTATTCAATTTTAAATTAACTTCACTTATTTTTAGCTTACAACTAATTTCTCTTAATAATACTCTTATTCTAATTTCTCTTATTTCTAGCTTATAATAATACTAGCAAATACCCGCTGCTTCGCCGGCGATAAAAATATTAAATATTATTAAAAACTTTAAATCTCAAAATTTAACAGCCATATTCATATGGAAGTGGGAAGAGTGTAAATAGATAAATTCAGTGACTTCTTACTTATTTGTCACATTTTCGTCAACATTTTGATATTTAAACATCAAAAGTTTTTGCACTGAAATAATTGTCTCATTTTTTTTTTTTTGTATATATTTTGAAATCTTCGACAAATTTTCTTGTTTTTATTTTCTTTTTTTGGAAATTTTTTATATTTTGAATTTTTTTGACATGATTTCCAAATATTTGAATTATTTTGAATAATTTTAATTATTTTTGACAATATTTGTGCTCAAGTGAGAGCAAATAATTGTAAAATTGCTTTATGAGAGGTTTATACACGTTTTTCTTATGAAGGCTTTATAAGAGGTTCATAATTTTTTATGAACACAGCCGTTCGAATTTTGGTAAAATTGTGTATTTGTGTTGGAGCTACTTAGTAGTTCCATCCAAATAAAGTTTACAGCTAACAGTAGTACAGACTTCCAATATAACGAATGGTTTCTTCTCCAGCCTTTTCGTTAAATCGAAAAATTCGTTATATCCAATGAATATTTTAAACAAAGAAATATACTTTTTAGTAGTTCAGTTTTTATTTATATATTAATAAAACATTTTCCTTTTTTTTGTTTTTGTTTTTAGTTATAATTTTTCTTGTAAAATATTGATTTTAGTATAGAAGCCCTTGAGTGTTCGTTAAATCGAATGACAAAAAACTATTTGAATTCGTTACATAGAATAGTCAATGAAGAGATTTTGCCGTTCGTTATATTCGAAATTTGTTAAATCGGGTATTCGTTATATTGGACGTGTACTGTAAAAAAAAAAAAATAACTAAAGTAATAAACTTTCTGTATCTTACTGATAATTTTTTTTCATGCATTGGAACACATTTCCTAGCACTGAATATGAAAATCTCGTTTATAGGTAAAAATATCAGCTCTAAGATAAGAAAAATATATGACGGCCTTATAGATAATTGTTTTTTTTTTTTAAATTAAATATATCTTTCGTTTCGCTTTTATAAAAGTGGTGGTATTTTAACATTCAAAAAAGTGACAGCATTGGTACCGCACACAATCCATGTTGCTGTCTTTTTTTTTCTTTTTTGTGGACTTTCCCACCGAGAAAAAAGAAGCAATTGTGTATGAAAAATGAATCAATTCTCTTCTCCAATATAGATTCAAGAACTGATTACTTTTACACGCTGATGTCCTACAAAAAGTAGTACATTCTTTTCTCGCTTCCATATGAATCGCTTCAAAAATCGATTTTTTTATTCAGCTTTTAAATGGATTATTTTAAATAAAAATTATTATTCTCGAAAATAAGAAAACAGATCAAAACATACTGATACTTTTCTCGCTTATACCAGAATTTGTTTTAGAATCAATTCGTTGTTCACTTACCAAAAAAGTAAGATTCTGGCTGGAATAAAAACGAATAAGTAAACTTTTTGATAGATTCCAATTCATAGGTATTGCTTTAAATTTATATATTTTTTGGAATACGTTCTAAAATGTAAGCAAAAGAAAAGATTCCATTTACGATTTCTTTTAGAATTAATTCTCATTTTCCCGGTGGGTTGTTGATTTTTATTTATGATGCTCAAAAAGCATCATAATGATTTGTAAGCACAAATATGATTTGTTTTCTTATATGTTTGGGGCAAACGTTTTCATAACAACCGACCCTGTGACGATTTGGCATTTTCTTTTGTGTGTAGTAATTTTCATATATTCAAAGAAACTAATAAAAACCACATCTTATGTTGTCATGGCTGTCTTTCTTCGATTTCGGAGTTGGAATACAGAAGTATTACATATATATATATATATATGTTTTACCTTATTAGCTTTGGACACAACCTTTTTTGAGTTGCACAGAGCTTTAATGAGAAAAGTTTACCTCTCTGAGAATAAGAATAAAGAAATTGTATGGTTATTCTCTTTGAATTTTAATTAATTATTTAAATAATGGTTATCAAATTTATATAGCCTATGTCTCAACTGGGCACGATAGCTTTCCTTGAGAAAAAGAATTTTTGAAATAGCGCCTGCCATTCTCAAGCTTTTCGCAGCCGAACATACGTGAGTCCTCTTTTATATAATACTAGCACATACCCGCTGCTTCGCCGGCGATAAAAATATTAAATATCATTAAAAACTTTAAATCTTAAAATTTAACAGCCGTATTTATATTGAAGTGGGAAGAGTGGAAATAATGGTTTGTGTATTAGATAAATTCAGTGACTTGTTATTTATTTGTCGCAATTTCGTCAAGATTTTGGTATATAAAAATCAATAGTTTTTCTAAGCCATCTGCACTGAAATAATTGTCATTTTATTATTTTTTTTTTTTTATAAATATTTTGAAATCTTTGACAAATTTTCTTGTTTTTATTTTCTGTTTTTGGAAATTTTTTATATATTTTGAATTTTCTTGACATATTTTCCAAATGTTTAAAATATTTTGAAGAATTTTAATTATTTTTGACAATATTTGTGCTCAAATGAGAGCAAATAATTAAAAAACTGCTTTATGAGAGGTGTGTTATAAACCTTAAAAAAAATTTAAATTTCAACCATATTTAATAATCCTCTAATTTATAAACAAACATTTTCAAACACTTTTTGACATTTTGTTTGTTTTTGATACATTTTGAAATAATTTGATACATTTTGACAATATTTTTTGTGCTTAGATGAGAACAAACAAATTTTTAAAATGCTTTATCGAGGGTTTATTGAAGGTTTCAACCATTTTTAAAATTCTCTTATTTATCAAGCATTTAAAAGAGCTTTTGAAAGCTGTTGAAACGTTCAACATGAAAAATGTTTTTAAATTTTTTGTCGATTTTTTTCTTATGAAGGCTTTGTAAGAGGCTCATAATTTTTTATGAATACAGCCGTTTGAATTTCGGTAAAATTGTATATTTGTGTTGGAGCGACTTAGTAGTTCCATCCGAATAAAGTAACCTAAAGTAAGTAGCTAACTAATGTAATAAAAAATAACCAAAGTAATAAACTTTCTGTATCTTCCTGATCATTTTTTTTCATGCATTGGTTCACTTTTCCTAGCGCTGTGACTATTGGGGTACTCACAGTTTTGTTTTATCTGGTGTGTTAACTACGCCGTCTGTTAACTCTAAAACATTTTGCCATGTGGTAACTATTTTTGATTTTGTTTTGCATGTAAAAAAGAGATAACACAAACTGGTAAAATTGCCTTACTTTCCAACATGTTTGTTTTTCGTAGCAAACTGGCATTTCTGAAAGGTATTTTTATTTTATTGAAAAATCAATAAATCAAAGAAAGCTTCTCTTGTTATTTCTATTTTATTGAAAAATCAATAAATTAAAGAAAGCTTATCTTTTCAAAAGGCGTGTCAATTTTAGAATGAACTACGTGTAGGGGTTCTCACAATTTGATTGAAGTATCGTTTTAAAGTTTCTATATATTAGGGCTGTTCATGTTCGGTTTTTTCGAAGCTTCGGAGTATTCGAATATTCGAAGCTTCGAAGCAAACTTCGGAACTTCAAAGTTTTTGAGGCGAAGCTTCAAATGTTACTATTCGAATAGGAAAAACTTCGACGAATTCAATTCTTCGAGTATTCGAATGATACCCAGTTTGAAATACATATTGTGTTACTACATATTTATTTATTTTAATTTGTGAACATTTTTTGATTGCTTTCTGAATGGGTGCATAGATGCAGAAAAAATGGTACTACTTGTTTCATTCAGTTTTCAATGCGACATTGAACGTTTTATAAACGTAAGCTCTCTGAATGTACTTAACCCATTTTGGCACAGGAGGGTATTTTTCTACCCCTGTACTAAAATACGGTTTCTATAAAACGCTTTACTACACGCAAGATATCACCAAATAAAAGCTCCATTCTGAGATTCAGTTTCCTTCTGCTTCTAAAGATCTTAAGAATTTAGGTTGTATGAGCGGATCCTCTTATAATGCCCGTCCCAGTTTTCTAGTAGAGGACATCACTCAATAGTAATTCCATACTTAGTTTCGTTGTTATGCGACATTTTTTAATAATGTAATAATGCCGAATTTGACTTTCACCTGAAAAATTAAAAAATAATCAGCGCTACGGTTATAAAGCCAAAAATGACTTTCTGCAAATGAAACATTGTTTTTGATTTTTTTATCATTACAATAATATTATAAAGGCAATATGGTCTTGAATCTTTGGCCTTACAGTATCCCACCGTGAACTTATCTTTCTTCATGCTGGCGTTCTTTGTAGTTCTTCTGGAAAAATTGAATGCATCTTTAGATGCGCACGAAGTGAACTCGTGGATCCATGCGACTGCAATACTCGCTCGCATACATTGCAAATCACTGATTGAGAGTCAGAACTTTTAGTATAATAGCTCCACACCCAGAAACTCATGTTTTTTCTTATATCAAAGTGTATCACACAGGCACAAAAAATGTATGAAATATTTTTGAGTAAAAACTTCGAAGCTTCGAATTTTTTTACTGCCTTTTATGTTGAACGAATAGTCAAGCTTCGAAGCTTCGTAAATCCGAAGCTTTTTTCCTCTTCGAAGTTTTGAAACGAAGCTTCGAACTTCGAAGCTTCGAATACTTCGAAGTTCAAAAACTTCGAATAAGAGTCATAGCCCTACTATATATCAACTTTAGAAGGGATCTGTAAATACCTTATATATAAAAATCTCGTTTATTCGTAAAAATATCAGCTCAGAGGTAAGAAAAATATATGACGGCCTTAGAGAATTGTTATTTTAAAATAAAATATATCTTTCGTTTAAGCTGATAAATTTCATCAAAACATTTCAACAAAACATCGACACGGAATTTTTGTCGATGCTTTTATAAAAGTGGCAGTATTTTTACATTCAAAAAGGTGGCAGCATTGGTACCGCACTCAATACATGTTGCTGTCTTTTTTTTTCTTTTTTGTGGACCTTCCCACCGGGAAAAAAGAATCAATTCTCTTCTCCAATATAGATTCTAGAATTGATTATTTTTAACACCCCATCGGGAAAAAGATGCAATTTTTTATAAAAAAAGAAACAATTCTCTTCTCCAGTATAGATTCTAGAATTGATTATTTTTAACATGCTGATGTCCTACAAAGAATAGTACACTGAACCAAATATTGTTCTTAAAATCAAAGAATCTCGTTCATAAAGCGAAATTCATTGATTTTTAAGAACTATTCATTGCCCCAAAGAACGAATTCTTTGGTTCAATGAATCGTTGTTCTTAATTTTAAGGAACAGTTCATTGTTCGTGTTCATTAAAATTTTGTTCCAGTTCTTGTGTTGTAATATCTAAAAAACCATTAGAGAATTTTATCTCAATAAGAAACTGATTTTTTAAAATATATCTTGATATTGTTTTAAAATTTCTAAGGACAGACTAACTTATTGTAACAGTTGTATGTGTCATTAATTAATCATTTTTCTTCATAACATATCAAAGAAATAACGTAAGAACAAAGATTCATTGAACCAAGGAACTCGTACTTTGGACCAATTTTAATGTATAATACATTGGGACAAAGAACTTTTTCTTTGTTATTAAGTACGTTTTTGGTTCTGTGTACATTCTTTTCTCGCTTCAAGTGGAATCGCTACAGAATCGTTTTTTTTCACTTTTTAAATAGATTCTTTTCATATATGTAATCATGGTTGAATAAATTAGGTTGTCTCGTGGCTGATCGTACTCTCTTCTCAGAGCACATAATTGTCAAAACCAATGAAAAGCTACAACAACAACTTAATCGGCTTTGCATGTTATCAATTTACGCATTCAGATTTTGTATGAGTTGTCAACTTCGATTCGACATTTATTGAAACTCGCTCTCACCCATGCGACAACCTTATTTATTAAACCATGTATGTAATACTTCAATATTGGCAGCAAACTAAATTTTTAATGAGTTTCAACTACGTAATCAAAGAGAGATAGCCTACATAAGATTTTGTTGTTTGTATTAGTATATTTGAATATACTACTACTATACGTCAACGGGGCGGTTGCTAAGAAAAATGTCTACCCAAACATAAAACAAAACAAAGCATACATATTTGTTTTGCATAAATCATAGGTACGCACCATTATAAAACAATTATAAGACCAACGCGTGAAATATGATAAAAATTTAAAAAGAAAAATTCACGCAAACAAAATTTAAATCATAAAAATTGAAACAACAGAAATTTTAAATGAAATTTTTGACAATGAAAGCACCGCTCCTGAGTTTTTTTGTTATAAAATTAAATTTCGAGTACATAAAAAAAACCAAAAATAAATAAATAACTGGTCATTGTAGCCATTGAAAGGACTTTGACCTAGCTTCTTATGATCAATTGTGTTGTGCGTGTTATTAAGTTTGTACACAATTGACCGAGAACCGGACCTACATGTTTAACGCCGACTCCGAACGGTGATGAACGGAATGTTCTTATTCTCAATTAGCTTTACATGGCATTTTGATTACTCTCTGAGGTTTGCCATTGTCTGCTGAGAGGTGGCGGCCGTACAGAAAAATTATTTTAATTCAAATAATTTTTTGTTGCTGCTGGGATTCGAACCCGGGTATCCAGGTTCGTTGACATAGAGGCCACGGACTTTAAGCCAACTACGCCACGGACGCCACAATTTCGGGTACATTCACAGTACACTGTACTGCCAATATAGAAGTATTACATATATGATTATTTTAAATAAAATGTATTAACTTTGGGAAATAAGAAAACAAATCAAAACAGACTGATGATTTTCTCACTTATACCAGAATTTGTTTTAGAATCAGTTCGTTTTTCACTTATCAAAAAAGCAAGCAAGGAATCTAAAAACATTTTATATATTAAAAATATTTATATGGGTCGTAATCGATTATGGCTGGAATAAAAACGAATCAGTAAACTTTTGCTTGATAGATTCCAATTCATAGGTTTTGCTATAAATGTATATATTCTTTGGAATACATTCTAAAATGTTAGCAATAGAATTAATTCTATTTACAATTTTTGTTTCTAGAATCCATTTTCATTTTGCCGGTGGGACGCTGACGTCCTACAAATAGTAGTACATTCTTTTCTCGCTTCCATATGAATAGCTACAGAAATCGATTCTTTTATTCACTTTTTAAATGCATTCTTTTAAATAAAAAGCATTCATTTTCGGAAATGAGAAAACAAATCAAAACAGACCGTTGCTTTTCTCACTTATGCCAAAATTTGTTTGGTTGATATATTCGTTGATATATTGGTTGATATAAACTTTTGATTGATATATTCCAATTCATATGTTTTGCTTTAATTTATATATTCTTTGGAATACGTTCTAAAATGTAAGCAAAAGAATCTATTCCATTTACGATTTTTTTTTTTGAATCAATTCTGATTTTCCCGCTGGGTTGTTGACTTTTATATATGTTGCTCAAAAAGAGTTTGAAAATAGAGCTTTTGTCTCACAGCGATTTTGACATATTGTTCTATCTCATATATTCGTCAACATTAGAGTGCTGATATATTGTTATATGAGCGAGAAAACATATAGAGGAAATTAAATTTTAAAAAAAAAACTCAGGAGCGGTGCTTCCATTGTCAATAATTTTTATTTGAAATTTTTGTTGTTTGAATTTTTTGATTAAAATTTTGTTTGTTTAAATTTAATCATATTTCAGGCGTTCTTATAATTGTTTTATAATGGTGCGTACCTGTGATTTAGGAAAAACAAATATGATTTGTTTTCTTATATGTTTGGGGAAAACGTTTTCATAACAACCGCCCCTGTGACGGGTTGACTTTTTATTTTTTGTGTAGTAATTTTCATATATTCAAATATACTAACACAAACAGCAACATCTTATGTTGTTATGGCTGTCTCTCTTCGATTTCAGAGTTGGAATACAGAAGTATTACATATACATATGTTCTTCCTTATTAGCTTTGGGCACAACCTTTTTTTGAGATGCACAGAGCTTTAATGAGAAAATTTTTTCTGTCTGAGAATAAGAATAAAGAAATTGTATGGTTATTCTCTTTGGATTTTAATTAATTATTTAAACAATGGCTATTAAATTTATATATCCCATGTCCCAACTGGGCACCATAGCTATCCTAGAGAAAAAGAATTTTTGAAACAGCGCCTGCCATTCTCAAGCTTTTCGCAGCCGAACATACGTGAGTCTTCTTTTATATAATAGTATAGACTAGCAAATACCCGCTACTTCGCCGGCGATAAAAATATTAAATATCAATAAAAACTTTAAATCTTAAAATTTAACAGCCTTATTCATATTGAAGTGGGAAGAGTGGAAATAATGGTTTGTGTATTAGATAAATTCAGTGACTTGTTATTTATTTGTCGCAATTTCGTCAAGATTTTGGTATTTAAAAATCAATAGTTTTTCTAAGCCATCTGCACTGAAATAATTGTCATTTTATTATTTTTTTTTTTTTATAAATATTTTGAAATCTTTGACAAATTTTCTTGTTTTTATTTCCTGTTTTTGGAAATTTTTTATATATTTTGAATTTTCTTGACATATTTTCCAAATGTTTAAAATATTTTGAAGAATTTTAATTATTTTTGACAATATTTGTGCTCAAATGAGAGCAAATAATTAAAAAACTGCTTTATGAGAGGTGTGTTAAAAACCTTAAAAAAAAAATTTAAATTTCAACCATATTTAATAATCCTCTAATTTATAAACAAACATTTTCAAACACTTTTTGACATTTTGTTTGTTTTTGATACATTTTGAAATAATTTGATACATTTTGACAATATTTTTTGTGCTTAGATGAGAACAAACAAATTTTTAAAATGCTTTATCGAGGGTTTATTGAAGGTTTCAACCATTTTTAAAATTCTCTTATTTATCAAGCATTTAAAAGAGCTTTTGAAAGCTGTTGAAACGTTCAACATGAAAAATGTTTTTAAATTTTTTTTCGATTTTTTTCTTATGAAGGCTTTGTAAGAAGCTCATAATTTTTTATGAATACAGCCGTTTGAATTTCGGTAAAATTGTATATTTGTGTTGGAGCGACTTAGTAGTTCCATCCGAATAAAGTAACCTAAAGTAAGTAGCTAACTAATGTAATAAAAAATAACCAAAGTAATAAACTTTCTGTATCTTCCTGATCATTTTTTTTCATGCATTGGTTCACTTTTCCTAGCGCTGTGACTATTGGGGTACTCACAGTTTTGTTTTATCTGGTGTGTTAACTACGCCGTCTGTTAACTCTAAAACATTTTGCCATGTGGTAACTATTTTTGATTTTGTTTTGCATGTAAAAAAGAGATAACACAAACTGGTAAAATTGCCTTGCTTTCCAACATGTTTGTTTTTCGTAGCAAACTGGCATTTCTGAAAGGTATTTTTATTTTATTGAAAAATCAATAAATCAAAGAAAACTTCTCTTGTAATTTTTATCAGGGTTTAAATTGCTTTCAGCAAAACAGCAAAAGCAACGATAATTTTGCTGCGTAGTGCTACCTAAAGTTTTTAAAGACAAGCATATGCTGCTCATTTTGCTTTGCTTTCTGAATCTTCGAAAGGCTAAGCAAAAAAAACAGCACTAAAAAGAATTTGTTTTGCTGCGTAGTGCTACGAAAGCATAAGAAATTATTTTAGTGCTTTGATTTTCATTTTGCTTTTCTAATTTGTCGCAGCACTACGAAAGCAACAATTATGCGCTTTGCTTCGTTTTGCTTCGGAAGCATTTTATTTTCATTCGTTTGGCTTTCGGGATTTACTTGTCATCGTTTTTATGCTGTATTTCAGAGACGCATGTCTTTTTGTACGTTGTTGTTTGTATAATATGCGTATTTGTACGCAGTCGCGAATGCTTGGTGTTGTTTTTGTTGTGTGTAACGGTTTTATTATATATCTATCTTTAAAAGTTCTAGAACTATTTTATATGCGCATCCAAATTTATTTCTGCAATCTCTTTAAAACTCATGCAATAAAAAAACCGTTACACACAACAAAAACAACACCAAGCATTCGCGACTGCGTACAAATACGCATATTATACAAACAACAACGTACAAAAAGACATGCGTCTCTGAAATACAGCATAAAAACGATGACAAGTAAATCATCGAACGAGCCGCGCTTCTCTTCGTTCTTCTCCAATTTCAACTGCCGAATCATCTACTCCTGTGCAGCCACTGCTCTCTTCTGCACAAGACACTGAGTTAACTGAGTCGGTTGCTAAATCGCGCTCATCGTCAGAATTGCCAGCCTCTAATGTTTCTGTATCTGGTACAATGAGTCAACAACAGCAATCACAACAGCTTCAAAACATAAAAATACAGCCACAACAACAACTTCCAGCAAGCCGGCATCAGCTACAACAACAACAACAACATGACATGAGTAAACAAGTGCAATCACATCAACAGCATCATATCATAAAAATGCAGCCGCTACAACAGCTTCATGCAAACAGTCATCAGCTTAAATTACAACAACAGCACCAACAACAACAACAACAACAACAACAACAACACCAACAACAACAACAACAACAGCAACAACAACAACAACAACAGCAATATCAACACGAGAGTAGCATAAGGCAGCCTCAACAGCAGCAAACGATTACTTTGGAACATGTGTACAATGAAATAATAAACCTCAAAAATATGAACGCAAATGCTCTAGATTTGATAAGATCACTTCAAAATGACAAAAAACTGCTAGAGGAAAAAGTTGCTTTTCTGGAAGAAGAAGTGAGTTATTTACAACAGCAAAGCAGAGAAAAGTGCATTGAAATAGCTGGAGTTCCCGATGTAAATAATGCAAATGCTCTCGATTGTGCTCTTAAAGTCTTCTCGGATGGTTTAAATATTAATGTTTCTGAGTCACAAATCGACAATTGCTATGTTAAGAGAATTAAAAAATCCAGGGGTTCTTCATCTGTAAACCCTGCTGTGGACATCTTATGTGTTAAATTTGTTTCAACTCTTTTTAATAAGAAGGTCATGATGAACAAATTCAAATATAGAAGGAATTTGAATACTAAGTTATTTAAATGCGAGCGTAGCACTAACATCTTTATTAATGAAAGCCTTTCTTATAAAACTAGGTCTCTTTTTAACGAAGCCCAGAAACTAAAAATTGAAAAAAAATTTAAATTTATTTGGATAAGAAACGGTAAAATATTTTTGCGCAAAAAAGAGGGTGACAATATTGTAACTATCATCACATGGGAGGACTTAAATAAGATAAATTAGAACTAGTTTGATCTGAAAATTGTTTAATCAGAGTTTTAATATGAGTTTATGTAATGTACGTCCTCATGAAAATTTATTTAATGTTCCTCTTGCAAAATGCAAAAATATTGATTTTCAGTCCGTTTCTTCTTATCCAAAAAAAACGAATAGCTTTTATGTAATTCATCAGAATATTAGAAGTATAAGAAAAAATTTTGATAATTTTATTACACATCTTGAATCGTTTGAAAACAAGCCTGATTTCATTTTTTTAACCGAAATATGGATTTTTGATGATGAAAAGCCTTTTTACAATATTCCTGGATACAAATCTTTTGCAACCTGTAATAATGAGTATGCGGCTGGAGGAGTTATGGCATTTGTAAGTGCTGAATTTAGTTGTGATTTTTTATCTTATAACTTTAAAAGCTCGGACGTCTTAAAAATTTGCTGTGTCATTGGTAACCAAAAATATTCGTTTCTTTGCTTATACAGATTACAGTCCAACTCTAATCTTGACATGTTCTTTTGTGATTTGAATGTTCTACTGTTAGAAGAAAAGTCCGATAATGTTATTTTTTTAGGAGATTTTAACTTGAATATATTACAAAACTCTTCACTCGTAGATAAGTATTTGTTTTTGCTTGCGTCTTATGGTTTTGAATCATGTATAAATGAACCTACTCGTGTATCTGAATTTTCGTCAACATGTATCGATCATATTTTTGTGAGGTTAAGTCCGTCATCTTTTGTATCCCTGTCTAGTGCAATCTCAAACTTCAAATTTTCAGACCATTGTTTGATTTGTTTATACTTTGATAATGTAGTTAGTCTCAATAACGTTAACACGGATTTACTTGTTCAAACTTCTTACGACAAAATTGATTTTTCTTCTTTGAACAATAGACTTGCGTTTGAATCTTGGAACACTGTTTACAATGAACATGATCCATCTAAGGCTTTTGACAAATTCCTTGATATTTTAACCGACCACATTTCGAAGTGTTCTATAAGAATCGATAAAAGAGATTCAAAAAGAAAAAAACTTAAACCTTGGATGACTGGTCACTTGTTAAAAAGAATCCATGATAAAAATAAATTGTATAAAAAATGTAATAAGTACCCTAATAACATATATCTGAAAGCTCGATATAAAGACATGTGCAAAATGATTTCTGTTGAATGCAAAACATGCAAAACTAATTTTTACGTTAGCGAATTTAACAAAATTAGAGGTAATGTCAAAAGAGAATGGCTGCTGGTCAATAATATATTAAATAAGCATACAGTTAATGATGAAGTTGCTCACATTAATTATAAAGGCCAGTGTATCTCTGAGGCTTCTAGTAAAGCAAATGCATTTAACGAATTTTTTGCTAGCATTGGCAGCAACTTAATAGCAGATGATGGTTTTAACAACTTTTCATGTAATTGTATAGAAAACGAACCGTTCTATCATAACAGTTTCTTTTTTGAACCGATTGCTTCATTTGAACTGTATAAAATTATTTTATCACTAAAAAACACGAGTTCATGTCCTGATGGCACTGTTTCTAACTTGGTATTAAAAAAGATTGTCTTTAATGTCGTGGATGTTCTTTGTCATGTTTTTAACGCCAGTATTCAGACTGGAATTTTTCCTGATGAACTTAAAAAGGTAGTAGTTATTCCTCTATTTAAAAAAGGTGATAAAACTCTCTTAAATAATTATCGTCCAATCTCCTTGCTATCAACTTTTTCAAAAGTTTTA
The DNA here is from genome assembly GCA_943735915.1 of Pherbina coryleti. Classification (NCBI taxonomy): domain Eukaryota; kingdom Metazoa; phylum Arthropoda; class Insecta; order Diptera; family Sciomyzidae; genus Pherbina; species Pherbina coryleti. The sequence goes on from OX030948.1 coordinate 81,293,389, forward strand.
GAAAAAGCGGTGAAATCCAGAATGCTAAAATTCTTAGCAAAAACAAAATTTTTAAGCTGTTGTCAGTTTGGTTTTAGAGAGGGTTGTCAACTGAAGACGCACTTCTAAATTTTTGCAGTTATATTTACAATGGCCTGAACGAGAAGAAATTTTGTGCAGCTCTCTTCGTGGATATTACTAAAGCCTTCGATACTGTTGACCATCAAATATTACTTAACAAACTATATAGATGTGGTTTCAGAGGTTCCATTCACTGCTGGTTTCAGTCCTATTTATCGAGCAGAATGCAAAGAGTAAAGTTAGACGGTCACTTCAGTAATTTTGTCAAGGTCAATATTGGTGTTCCACAGGGCTCTGTTCTTGGTCCCCTGTTTTTTCTAATTTTTATAAATTCGATTTTTAGTCAACCATTTAAGTGTAAAACTATTGCTTTTGCAGACGATATGGCCTGTACTTTTGCAAGTAACTCTGCCGTTAACCTCTCCTGTGAAATTGATCATGACTTAGGTATCCTTCGACACTGGTTCTCTTCACATAAATTAATTCTGAGTGATAAAACTAAAATAATGAATTTCAGTGTAGTTGGTAATGAACGAATTTCAAGTAACTTTACTTTTCATTCTGGAAGTTGTAAAAAATTCTTAATAAGCAGTGTTATATGCAGATTTTCCTGTTTTTCAAATACTTATAATGATTCATGTGTTTGTGCCTCCAAATGTTTCGCAATTGATTGTGTTGAATCATTTAAATATCTAGGTCTCATAATTGACTGTAAAATGAACTGGTTGGATCACACTGTTGCCCTGAAAAAGTATCTTATGGGTGCTTTAAGACAAATATACTTATTAAAATCATTCTGCTCTCTGAAACTGTTAACATGTGTTTATTATGGAATCTTTCACGCAAAATTACAATATGGAATAATCTGCTGGGGTGGTACTCACGCTAATAAAATCAATCAACTACTTATCGCACAAAAACATGTCATTAGAACGGTGTGTAATAAAAATCGCTTGGCTAATAGCTTTCCACTATTCAAAAACTTAAATATTCTACCTATAAAACATCTTTATTTTTATAGAGTTTTAAAGATTTTCTTCAATAGATCTGGTTATTTAGTAAATAGACGCTACGCTAGTCATAACTTGAGAACTAATAACCGTAACTTAGTACAGGTGCCTTCTCATAACTTACAGCACTTTCTTAACTTTTATTTATGTTCGGCTCCGAGGCTTTTTAATGCCCTACCACATAGTGCTCGTTGCATTCGTAATAAAATGGTATTTCTTAGAAAGGTGAAATCTTGGCTCTTCAATTTCGATTTCAATGCTGTTGACTCCATTATCTCTGTTCAATCTTAATTGTATCCTTTTGTTATTTTTAATTATTCTGGCATATTGTGATTTTCTTATCATTCTATTATATATGTTTAATCTTGATATAATTAATGTAATCTATGTTTAATCTTAATTTATTTTTACACACGCTAGATCCCACTTCAATATAATTATATACTGTGTTATCATGCTTAGTATAACTGCATTCGCTACTTGTGCATATTTGTACAACAGAATGTAGTACTAATTGTTATCTTTTAATAAAAAAAAAAAAAAAAAAAAAAAATAATCCCGAAAGCCAAACGAATGAAAATAAAATGCTTCCGAAGCAAAACGAAGCAAAGCGCATAATTGTTGCTTTCGTAGTGCTGCGACAAATTAGAAAAGCAAAATGAAAATCAAAGCACTAAAATAATTTCTTATGCTTTCGTAGCACTACGCAGCAAACCAAATTCTTTTTAGTGCTGCTGCTTTTGCTTAGCCTTTCGAAGATTTAGAAAGCAAAGCAAAATGAGCAGAATTTTGTTTGAGATAGTGCTTTCTGCTTTGGCTGTTGCTGTTTGATTTTCAATAAGCACAGCAAAGTAAAAGCAAAAGCAATTGAACGTTTTCAAGTTTTTTAAACACTGATTTTTATTTTATTGAAAAATCAATAAATAAAAGAAAGCTTATTTTTTCAAAAGGCGTGCCAATTTTAGAATGAACTACGTGTAGGGGTTCTCACAATTTGATTGAAGTATCGTTTTAAAGTTACTATATATCAACTTTAGAAGGGATCTGTAAATACCTTATATATAAAAATCTCGTTTATTCGTAAAAATATCAGCTCAGAGGTAAGAAAAATATATGACGGCCTTAGAGAATTGTTATTTTAAAATAAAATATATCTTTCGTTTAAGCTGATAAATTTCATCAAAACATTTCAACAAAACATCGACACGGAATTTTTGTCGATGCTTTTATAAAAGTGGCAGTATTTTTACATTCAAAAAGGTGGCAGCATTGGTACCGCACTCAATACATGTTGCTGTCTTTTTTTTTCTTTTTTGTGGACCTTCCCACCGGGAAAAAAGAATCAATTCTCTTCTCCAATATAGATTCTAGAATTGATTATTTTTAACACCCCATCGGGAAAAAAATGCAATTTTATATAAAAAAAGAATCAATTCTCTTCTCCAGTATAGATTCTAGAATTGATTATTTTTAACATGCTGATGTCCTACAAAGAATAGCACATTATTTTCTCGCTTCAAGTGGAATCGCTACAGAATCGTTTTTTTTTACTTTTTAAATAGACTCTTTTCATATATGTAATCATGGTTGAATAAATTAGGTTGTCTCGTGGCTGATCGTACTCTCTTCTCAGTACACATAATTGTTAAAATCAATGAAAAGCTACAACAACAACTTCATCGGCTTTGCATGTTATCAATTTACGCATTCAGATTTTGTATGAGTTGTCAACTTCGATTCGACATTTATTGGAACTCGCTCTCACCTATGCGACAACCTTATTTATTAAACCATGTATGTAATACTTCAATATTGGCAGCAAACTAAATTTTTAATGAGTTTCAACTACGTAATCAAAGAGAGATAGCCTACATAACATTTTGTTGTTTGTATTAGTATATTTGAATATACTACTACTATACGTCAACGGGGCGGTTGTTAAGAAAAATGTCTACCCAAACATAAAACAAAACAAAGCATACATATTTGTTTTGCATAAATCATAGGTACGCACCATTATAAAACAATTATGAGACCAACGCGTGAAATATGATAAAAATTTAAAAAGAAAAATTCAAGCAAACAAAATTTAAATCATAAAAATTGAAACAACAGAAATTTTAAATGAAATTTTTGACAATGAAAGCACCGCTCCTGAGTTTTTTTGTTATAAAATTAAATTTCGAGTACATAAAAAAAAAACCAAATATAAATAAATAACTGGTCATTGTAGCCATTGAAAGGACTTTGACCTAGCTTCTTATGATCAATTGTGTTGTGCGTGTTATTAATTAGCTTTACATGGCATTTTGATTACTCTCTGAGGTTTGCCATTGTCTGCAGAGAGGTGGCGGCCGTACAGAAAAATCATTTTAATTCAAATAATTTTTTGTCGCTGCTGGGATTCGAACCCGGGTATCCAGGTTCGTTGACATAGAGGCCACGGACTTTTAGCCAACTACGCCACGGACGCCACAATTTCGGGTACATTCACAGTACACTGTACTGCCAATATGGAAGTATTACATATATGATTATTTTAAATAAAATGTATTAACTTTGGGAAATAAGAAAACAAATCAAAACAGACTGATGATTTTCTCACTTATACCAGAATTTGTTTTAGAATCAGTTTGTTTTTCACTTATCAAAAAAGCAAGCAAGGAATCTAAAAACATTTTATATATTAAAAATAATTATATGGGTCGTAATCGATTATGGCTGGAATAAAAACGTATCAGTAAACTTTTGCTTGATAGATTCCAATTCATAGGTTTTGCTATAAATGTATATATTCTTTGGAATACATTCTAAAATGTTAGCAATAGAATTCATTCTATTTACGATTTTTGTTTCTAGAATCCATTTTCATTTTGCCGGTGGGACGCTGACGTCCTACAAATAGTAGTACATTCTTTTCTCGCTTCCATATGAATAGCTACAGAAATTGATTCTTTTATTCACTTTTTAAATGCATTCTTTTAAATAAAAAGTATTCATTTTCGGAAATGAGAAAACAAATCAAAACAGACTGTTGCTTTTCTCACTTATGCCAAAATTTGTTTGGTTGATATATTCGTTGATATATTGGTTGATATAAACTTTTGATTGATATATTCCAATTCATATGTTTTGCTTTAATTTATATATTCTTTGGAATACGTTCTAAAATGTAAGCAAAAGAATCTATTCCATCTACGATTTTTTTTTTTGAATCAATTCTCATTTTCCCGCTGGGTTGTTGACTGTTATATATGTTTCTCAAAAAAAGTTTGAAAATAGAGCTTTTGTCTCACAGCGATTTTGACATATTGTTCTATCTCATATATTCGTCAACATTAGAGTGCTGATATATTGTTATATGAGCGAGAAAATATATAGACGAAATTAAATTTAAAAAAAAAAAAACTCAGGAGCGGTGCTTCCATTGTCAATAATTTTTATTTGAAATTTTTGTTGTTTGAATTTTTTGATTAAAATTTTGTTTGTTTAAATTTAATCATATTTCAGGCGTTCTTATAATTGTTTTATAATGGTGCGTACCTGTGATTTAGGAAAAACAAATATGATTTGTTTTCTTATATGTTTGGGGAAAACGTTTTCATAACAACCGCCCCTGTGACGGGTTGACTTTTTATTTTTTGTGTAGTAGTTTTCATATATTCAAATATACTAACACAAACAGCAACATCTTATGTTGTTATGGCTGTCTCTCTTCGATTTCAGAGTTGGAATACAGAAGTATTACATATACATATGTTCTTCCTTATTAGCTTTGGGCACAACCTTTTTTTGAGATGCACAGAGCTTTAATGAGAAAATTTTTTCTCTCTGAGAATAAAAATAAAGAAATTGTATGGTTACTCTCTTTGGATTTTAATTAATTATTTAAACAATGGCTATTAAATTTATATATCCCATGTCCCAACTGGGCACCATAGCTAGAGAAAAAGAATTTTTGAAACAGCGAGTGCCATTCTCAAGCTTTTCGCAGCCGAACATACGTGAGTCTTCTTTTATATAATAGTATAGATAGATTATAGATTATAGATTATAGATAAAAATATATATGGGTAATTCCATGAAATTTCGCCAAATCAGCGTCACCACGGGTCTCCGGAATCGCTGCGCCAGGTTGATCATCGACAGTTGGCATGAATACTAGATGATTTTCATAGATTTCAAATTTCGGATTCACCGCCCCTGCTCTACGGTACACTAGCAAAGCTCAAAAAACAACTGTTTTAGGCCATGTGTTAAAAAAATCATATCTCGGCGTAGAAATAAGATTTCAGACTCGTTCTTACGCCATTCTCTTTGTAATAATACGTACTTTTTAGTAAAAAATTGCAAAACCCAAAGTAACGGATTATAAATGTATTATTCATTGATATATGCACACGTATTTAAGCCTTTTTACAGCATCTTCTTGGGCTTATAACTTTGACGAACGATAATATTTTCTAACTTCCCGGGTTGCATTTTGTTTGTTTACTCAATTTTCAACATTTTGCGACCCAGAACGATCAGTTTTGACCATTTGTTGCCTAGTTATAGCGCTTTGAAGTTTGCATTTTTCTTCATTTTAGCCATTTTAGCCATTTTTACCTGCTTATATCTCGCTTCTACCTTGATTTTTTTTCAATTGATTCCCACCAAAATTTAGTTTCAAACACGCATAGTATGATCCAATAGGTCCGGGGGTGTTATTTCGATATATTACATGCTAATGAGGCCAGGGAAATCTGCGCAAATCGAGTACATTTTTATACCCCTATGTTTAAAAACGTAAACGGGGTATACTAATTTTGTCACTCCGTTTGTAACGCCCATAAAGAAGCGTGGTAGGTATATAAAATATATTTATTTTTGATCAGCATCACCACCCGAGTCGATTTAGCCATGTCCGTCTGTCTGTCCGTCTGTCGTCACGATTACAGCCGTAATTTTCAAGTTATCATCACGAAACTCGATATTTAAGCTTTTATTTAAAAAAAAAAGGTCAAGTTCGAAAATGAGCGAATCGGATCATAACCACGCCTACCTCCCATACAAAGTGACTTTATCAAAACGGTAAAATCTCTTAGAATTCCACAAATATTAATATATGAAATTGAAATTTTGCGTATGAGCTTTGATATATAATATACACTCTGAGTATGAAATTCAACGAAATCAGGTGAAAACCACGCCTACCTCCCATACAAAGTGACTTTACCAAAAATGTAAAATTTCTTTAAATTCTCCAAAACTTAATATATGGACTTGAACTTTTGCATATGAACTTTGATATATAACTTGTACTTTGTGTATGAAATTCAACCAAATCGAGTGAAAACCACACCCACCTCCCATACAAAGTGACTTTATCAAAAAACAAAAGAGAATATTTTCTCTTAAAACTATGACGAAAACATTTTTTTGACTGCTTAAGACTTTGAATATACTTCGGTTCGGACGTGGGAGTATTTTAGCTTCGACCCAGTCGAAGATAATTTCTTACTAGTTTATTTTTGTGTTGCGGATATAATATTCTCTCGGGTCCTGGTGAGGTAAAATTGTCGATCACAACGTTGAATAGAATGCACATTGACTCTTTAATATCTATATGTAATATGAAATTTCTACACATCGTACGGAAATTGGCATGTGCACGTTAGTAGGAGTAGATCAGATTGTAAATGTAAAAATTATCTGATACGTTTTCTGACTTTATTTTGATAACATATTTTTAAATTGATAACGAAAATGAAAATTGAAATTTTCTACATTAAAATTCATTATTTGATGTCTGATTGATGACTGAGACAAAAATTTGCAAAATGTCCATAAACCATAAATGTTTTTATATCATCTGCACGATCTTAGAGTCTTTCTCATCAGACAAGACTTTTACCATAATAGAATCTATACTTACAGGTTTAAAATAATGATACTTTCGACATCAGACGTCAGAAAACGTATCAGAAAACGTATCAGTTATAATAATCAGAAACGGACAGACAGACGGACATGGCTAAATCGACTCGGGTGGTGATGCTGATCAAAAATAAATATATTTTATATACCTACCACGCCTCTTTATGGGCGTTACAAACGGAGTGACAAAATTAGTATACCCCGTTTACGTTTTTAAACATAGGGGTATAAAAATGTACTCGATTTGCGCAGATTTCCCTGGCCTCATTAGCATGTAATATATCGAAATAACACCCCCGGACCTATTGGATCATACTATGCGTGTTTGAAACTAAATTTTGGTGGGAATCAATTGAAAAAAAATCAAGGTAGAAGCGAGATATAAGCAGGTAAAAATGGCTAAAATGGCTAAAATGAAGAAAAATGCAAACTTCAAAGCGCTATAACTAGGCAACAAATGGTCAAAACTGATCGTTCTGGGTCGCAAAATGTTGAAAATTGAGTAAACAAACAAAATGCAACCCGGGAAGTTAGAAAATATTATCGTTCGTCAAAGTTATAAGCCCAAGAAGATGCTGTAAAAAGGCTTAAATACGTGTGCATATATCAATGAATAATACATTTATAATCCGTTACTTTGGGTTTTGCAATTTTTTACTAAAAAGTACGTATTATTACAAAGAGAATGGCGTAAGAACGAGTCTGAAATCTTATTTCTACGCCGAGATATGATTTTTTTAACACATGGCCTAAAACAGTTGTTTTTTGAGCTTTGCTAGTGTACCGTAGAGCAGGGGCGGTGAATCCGAAATTTGAAATCTATGAAAATCATCTAGTATTCATGCCAACTGTCGATGATCAACCTGGCGCAGCGATTCCGGAGACCCGTGGTGACGCTGATTTGGCGAAATTTCATGGAATTACCCATATATATATATAAATACAGTTTACAGTTTATAGTTTATAGTTTATTGTTTATATTTTATAGCTTATAGTAAATAGTTTATAGTAAATAGTTTACAGTAAATAGTTAATAAATAGTTATGTTAATATGTACATTAGCGTGGCCGTTAGTTGTATGGAGAAAATTTTTTTTTTGATTTCTTTTATTCTCTCCCCACAAATCGGTTCATTTTTATGTAAAAAAAAATACAAAAAAGTTTCAAAGCGATAAGTTGTGTTTAAGGGGTGTCGCCCGCCCCTCAAAGTTAGCCTTCAAGCCCATTTATTCAAACGTAATTTGTTTGTATATGAGTATCTTTTTAAAAAAACATTTTACAAGATAATGATGTATGGCAATATTTTAGCTCTTTTAATCAACAACATTAGCCTCAAAGAAAGTTTTTTGATAAAATCAATATTTTAGAAAATAATGAAGAAAATAACCAACAAAATACCAAAAATTATATGTACAAAATTAAATTTATATGGAAATTATTTGTTCTTAGCATGTGCGTTAAAAGCTTATGTCTATTAAACTATTTCATACATAGCTATACTACGTATAGTCAAAAGAAAACCAAACAAAAACAAAATTATTGAGTTATATTAAAATATTTATAACTCTTGACTTACAGTAGATTTCTTAGAGTTCGAAAATTTCTTGTTTGAGAAGAAAAAAACTGCTCAAGCCCACCACTAATGAATTTTGAAACTGTTTGTTTTCCCATTGTGGCGCGGTTAAAGTTAATTTGTTTTTCTTTTTCAATATTCAGCGACCATATTTTCTTTTGTTGCATCTACGACAGTTTTGTCAAAAAACGCAAATGCAATAGCCTCCCCATTTAAATACCATAACTGGTTATTGATATTTAAATATCAATAAACTGATATTTTTTATTTATAAAAAAAACTATGTTTTCGGTTAAAAAGCCGCAATAATACTGCTTGTAGGTATTAGCTTGTTGCGCGCCCGCCGCAGGGTAAAATACTAGATTTTTAATTTATTGTTAATTTTTGTAAGTACACAATGTGAATTTAATGAAATGTAATAATACTTTTAGCATAATAAAAATGTATTTATTTATTTTTGATATTAATACCTAAATTGCACTAATTTCATGAAAAAGTGGGAAAAGGCTGCGGGAGAAATTTCGACGCAGCAGGGGCGGTAACCACGCCCACCATAAAAAAACTTTGTAGATATCATATTTCTTATGTATGTGTTCCAAAAAATGTAAAACATTTAAAAAAAGCAGAGAAAAGATTTTTTTTTAATTTGTGCAAATATGATCTAATATGGGCATTTTCTCGAAACTTTCAGGCCCGATTGGCAAGGGTAAACGTTGTCGTAAAAAAAAAAATTTTTTTAGTTTCGTTCTTAGAAAATAAAAACGCATAAAAAAACCTTTCAGCCCCTTGACATTTCCAAAAATCGCAAAATAAGGGACACTCTACTGTGCAATAACACACTAACGCAGTCTTACCAAGTGAATGGACGTTCTCTATAGATGTTTCATTTGATGTTGCCAAAAGTTTTGAAGCTCTTCTTAGGTTAGCCACTTTATTGTATATTCTTCCACGTTTTCCAGTTGTGTAAAATTCCTTGAAATTACAAAAAAAAAAAAAATATGAGTGGTTAAATAGTTTTACAAAACCGATTGTGCATTTAACTTTTCCTTACCAATTTTTCAATTACAAATTTTTCTACAATTTTCTTCTCAATTTTAGCAACTCCTGCTAGTGAAATATTACCCATTTTAGCTTCGATAAACCTAGCTATAGTGTTTATAAGAATATTTCTTTGTTCTTCAAAAAATCGAGATCAAAAAATAAAAATATATATCGAGATTATAGAGGTCAACATCTTCTATTTCTGTTTCCATTTCAGTATATGGTGAGAAGTTTTCCATTTTGTGTAGTAGTGAAGCAAATCGGTTCAGTTGTAATGTATTGTAGCAGGAAGCAAATTACGTGCGTGATTAGTTTACATCTTATATATTAATACGCAAACATCGAATGTTGTCGTACACTTTTTCAATATTTATTTTAGAATAATTACAATAAAACGTATATCATTCGAAAGGTACTGCACCATAGATGTGACGAATTATGTTAGATTTTAAATTGATGACCTTTGACCCGAAATATTAACGTTGAAAGTTTATATTAATTTTAGTTAGGGATCTCAGAACTGAGAAGAGGTAGAATGAAGAATGAGGTATCGGATGAAAGGTCTGGTTGCACAATATGATTGCATATTAGATTGGTGACCTTTAACCTCAAATATGAGCGGAAAAAGATCATTTAATAAATAAAAGCTAAACTGTAAGAGATGGAAAAACATGATATAAGAGAGAAATTTAGACATTCATAAGATATGCAAAAAATACTTTGATATTTTTCACCATCGTTTACGGTTACCCTACTGTTGCCGCCACTGGCAAAACCTGCACTTCGCTTTATCAAAAGTAGAAGATATTAGTTACAAAATTCTAAATGTCACATACGAGAACATATTTTTTCGAAGTTAGGTATTTCCGAGTTAATTTCCGCCGCCATTTTCAATAAAAAAATAAGATAAAAACTTGTACTTAGCTTGGCTGGCGTGGTGATTATTTTTATTTCGCAAAATTTATTTAAATATTAATTATCAACTTAGATTTTTCAAAGATCTTGAACCTAGTGGTTTCCATACCAAAAAGTGAGTTCTAAGTTTGTTTATTTTTAAGAATTTCCTTACTGAATTTGTTATTATAGGAATTTTAATATAAGACACGTTGGTTGAAATAAATCCAAATTTGAACTGCAATCAATTGAAGTCTTTATTCAAAATCCCGTGGAAATCATTAGCGAGGCGGATTCCTCTCTCTCAACACCTACAATAAGCACTTTTTCATGTTACAAGTGTCAATATGTGTTGTGATGGTAAAATTGCTTACAAACAGTAAATTTTTAAAAATTTCCGTTACTTTGACATCAAAATTATTGTGATATCTCGAAAACAATGGATGTTTTCAGTACAAGGTTTTTTGTATTCAAATTCGTTGGTTGAGAAAAATAACGGTATACGAAAACTTTTTTGTTAATATTTTCCACGAATAGTATGTTAAAAAATTTCCCGCTATTATGACATCAAAAGTATTGCGATATTTCGAAACCTGTAGATTTTTTCCATGCAATGCATTTCTTAAAGCAATGTCATTGCTCCAGAATGAGCAAAAAACAATTAATTTTTTTCAATCGATTTTCCCTAAATTTTCTTTGTCTGAAAGTTTAATTAAATAAATTTGAAAAAATAAGAAAAGATTTACCGTTATCTGACCAATTCCATTTCTTATGCTGTTTTCAAAAAAACTCTAAAATATTCAATTTTTGCTCAAAAATTAGACCAAACATTCTATTTTTGTAATTTATTTTTTTTTTTTTTATTTTCTTCTCTCCCACTCTTTCATATACCATATCATTTATTTCCAAAAATTGCTTCATTTTGACACATAATTTAATTAAGTGTTTCTATCATCGAAAATCATGAGCTTACCCCCTATGATTTTTTTGATGAAAGTTACATTTTTCAAAATATTGTTTTTGAATTTTTTACAAAGTTCTACAGCTTAAAAAATAATTTATGTGAAAAAATTTTTCAAATATTTCAAACCACCCCAAAGTTATATACACAAATCTTTGTTTTAGTTGGGGTCTTATTACGACAGCCAGTTTTTATACATGGTCAATTATATGTCGCAACAAGTAGAGTTAGATCTTTTGACAGCTTAAAGTTTATGTTTCTGAACATAGGGAACAAGGTCATTTGGCGAATGATGAGAGAGTATTCACAAAGAACATAGTTTATACGGAAGTTTTTAATCACTGAACCCACCTTAGAACTATTGATTTTTTTAAATAGAACTATACTTTTTTGTTTTAATTTAATTATTTTATCGGATAAATTTTAATTAATGATTTAAAACTAATTTCAATGGTCGAATTTCGGCCACAGGCGATACTAGTGTTCTAAATTATGCAAGTAGCTGATATTATTTTTTTATTTACAGTAGATTGGATGTATGAAATAGTTTTTCTACAATGCTCTATAAAACTCTTTTAGCCTCATATATTTTTTGCCGAACTGAGTTTGTATACTTTGAACTGGTGGGCCAACTAAATCATTTATGGATACTATAATATAACCACTTTTTAGCAAATTTATTTCATATGCAGTGTAATGTGAGTTGTAAATTGTATTTTCGAATTCTATTACACACTATTACACACACACTGTTAAATGAAAAAAAAAAATATACTGCATCATTTACTTGCAATGCAGCTTTATGCTTTTTTATATATTGAGCTTCCATTGCTTTCTTATTGCTAATTAATCTTAAAACTATTTACTTACCTTACTGTTTAAATCACTTCAATTTACACAATAAAACTATTTTTAATATAAATTCACTAGACAAAAAGAGCTGCACACAAATTGGCCGCGTGAACACGAATGAAAGCAGACAGTAGATCGTATCAAATTCTTCCCACAGGAATCAAATGTTTTCAATGTTGCTTCTTTAATTTATCGGTTAATGCTGCTGATGAAGTTTTTTTTTTACTAGCAAATATTCTGCCTAGAGAAGAAAAAAAAACCAAAATGGGATTTTTTTACAGAATTGCGAACACTCTTTTACTTCGTTGTTTTTGCTTTTTGTCCGTCAAAAAAGAAGAAAAAGAAGAATTCGTTACTGAAGTAACGGAACTTTTCAAACCATTTGCTTTTACTATTAAATGTTTTGCTACTTTGATTCAATTTGGTATTAAAATCAAAGCATGCTTGCTCTTTACTTCGTTGAATCATTCTAGCAAGAAGAGTACAAAACAATACAATTAAACATGTTAATTGAAAAAATTCAAGAAATTGTTGAAACAATAAACATATTTAATGCAAATATCGTGATAACGGTACCATGTTTTATTTATTAACAACTTTGTTTAATTAATAATAAATTTTGCTATACATTTTTCAATGTACTCTGTGATTCATTTGAATAACATACTTTGTCAAAATCTTGACTTTTGATTAAAGATTTTATTGTAAGGATGAAAAATTTGATTTAACAAACAAAGAGATCGTAATTGATATGGTTGTTGGTTGGTTAGTTGTTTTGATAAGTGTTTTTAATAGGATTGACGAAAAATCGAATTTTGTGTACTTAATTAACAAAACTCGTTGCTTATCCAATTAACCGCGCTTGATTAAATTTGTTTGCTAAATAGATATCCTATATTTTTTTCTGTGTAGTTTATATTTTATAGTTTTTAGTTTATAGTTTATAGTAAATAGTTTATAGTAAATAGTTTATAGTAAATAGTTTATAAATAGTTTTGTTAATATGTATGTACATAGGTAACTTACATTATTATATGCATTTGGGCCAACACAAGCAAAAACTTGTATAGAAAAGAGATAAACTCTGACACACCAAGCCGAGAGACACGGTATACATGGTCAACTAAGGAAGAACTAAAGATCTAAAATAATTTTATGAAAAAATAAAGCAACGAAACTGAATAAAACGAAAACTTAAAGTATTTATCATATTCGATGATGCTTATTTGTTAAATAGTAAAATCTACACAATTATCGCGAGTTATATTTGTTATCACAAGGAATGCGTTAAGTATTCAAATGTAATATCATTTTGCGTTTTAAGACATCCACCGAGTCAGAAAAATTTATCAAGTTCAAGTTGCCATTGAAATCACTACACATACATCGGAAAGGGTCGTGAAGGGCATAATTAGAAGTGCACTGACTCAACTTAAAAAGCTGGAAATGTCTGGCTCCGCTCCTGGGGATGTTGAAGTTTAATGAAGAAATGAGGTATTGTGAGTCTATATCACTGAGTAATTTGTACAAAAAAGAGACACTGAGCATAACTCTTCTGCTTCTTAAGGAAGGCAGGGAAATAATTTTGAGGCGTGTTTCATAAGGGGGAAGAATAATATTGGGGTTCCAACGATAATGTAAAGCAAAAAGTAATTGTTTTTGAACCGATTCTAATGCATCGATGTGGACATTGTATTGAGGGTTCCATATAACGGATGCATATTCAAGAATTGGTCTAACAAGAGAGGTATAAAGTATTTTAGTAGTGAAAGGATCGTTGAATTCTTTAGCCCATCTTTTAATGAAACCAAGGACACCTCTAGCCTTATTTACCATTAAATTAACTTGAAGATTGAAACGATCCATAATTACACCTAAATCAAGAAAACTATGTACAATTTCTAAGCTAGTATTATTTATAGTGTAATTTATACTATAAGCAATTCGACGTGAGATGTCATTTGCTTACATTTCTTTAAGTTTAATTTTAAAAGGTTAAAATTACACCACTCAACTAGACTGTTTAAATCCGATTGTAAGAGTTGTTGATCTTCAGGCGATTTGTAAGTTAGGAAAAGTTTCACGTCATCGGCGTACATTAAGACGTTAGAGTGTTTTATTACAGAAGGAAGGTCATTTGTAAACAGTAAAAATAAAACCGGACCAATATGACTTCCCTGCGGAACACCAGATGTGACCAAAATATTTTTTGACATAGAATTCTTATATAAAACTTTTTGAGAACGATTCGACAAGTACGAGTTAATCCAGTGTAATAGTTTGACGGGAAACCCAATTAGATGAAGCTTTTTCAGAAGAAGATAATGATTGACACAATCGAAAGCTTTGCTAAAGTCTGTATAAATAACGTCAGTCTGTCGTCCTAAAGTAAAACCTTTGATGACACGCGAAGTAAACTCCAAGAGGTTAGTTGACGTAGATTTTCCCTTTAAGAAACCATGTTGAGAGGTGGAAATGGAGGAAGATACAACGTGGGTTATTTGATCAGTTATAATTTTCTCAAATAACTTAGGGATTGCGCTTAGTTTTGCGATACCTCGGTAATTGGAAACATAATTTTTGAGCCGGATTTATGAAGAGGTATTATATAAGATTTTCTCCATATATACCTTCATGGTGTAAAAATGAACTTATTAATTGCCACAATATCCAAGTGGTGAAAAATAAAACCGCCACCACAAAAAAAAAACAACTACAATTTTTTCTTTTACACTTGTTTAATAACTTCTTTCACTTATTAAAAAAATACATTCATTTATATGTCAAAATTACTTACCGTATTCATTTCTAATGAATTTCCTTGTTTTTTGGGTATTTTTAGTTAAACTTGTTTTAATTATTCTTCGCGCTTTTTACAACTCAAAGAAAATCTTAAAGTCAATGACACATGCAGCGTAGCCACTTTAAGTTTTAAAAACAACATGAAAAGGTGCCACTAATATACATTTTATTGTAATGGAACATATACCTGCAACATACTCACAGAAATCCAAAAATAATTATCTCCATAAAAGCAAATTAGAGTATAATAGCCCCTGTATCTTCAGTGTTTTTGTGGCGTCCGTGGCGTAGTTGGTTAAAGTGCGTGGCCGCTATGTCAAAGAACCTTGGAGACCCGGGTTCGAATCCCAGCAGCGACAGAAAATTATTTGAATTAAAATAATTTTTCTGTACGGCCGCCACCTCTCTGCAGACAATATCAAACCTCAGAGAGTAATCAAAATGCCATGTAAAGCTTCCTGAGAATAAGAATCGTTCATCGCCGTTCGGAGTCGGCGTTAAGCATGTAGGTCCATTTCTCGGTCAATTGTGTACAAACTTAATAACACGCACAACACAATTGATCATAAGAAGCTAGGTCAAAGTCCTTTCAAGGGCTGAAATGGCCAGTTATTTATTTTTTTTTTTTTATCTTCAGTGTTTATAAAAATTGTAAAAAATTATTATGGTTAAACTCATGATACAATTATAAGGTAGGTCGGACAGAAGGCAAAATCTCAAAATTCAAAAACTTGTTCTTCTTCTCATTGTAAATTATCAGTAAGCTGTTGTGAAAAATCGATATCAGGGTTTCGTGCGGTATTTTTTAAAGTACTTTTTTTATACATATTTGAATATGGGTTGCTGTGCATTTCTTTGTACGTTTTAATTTCAATAAACGAATAAAATTCATAGGTAACTATTTTTATCGATCAATTTCCATAATAATCGTAAAAAAATAAAAGTTTTTAATAATATATTGTTGTAATAATATATTGTAATATATTCTGATTTGTTATGTCATTATTTGTATTCCATAATTGAATAGAAAGCTTTTGGGGCAGGTAAAAAATGTTTAAATGTTTAATATATTAAAGCAAGCTTTTGTATTTAAAAAAAAAAATTTGAATTTTTTTGACATATTTTCAAATGTTCGAAATATTTTTAATTATTTTTGACAAATCAAAAAGTAATAACAAGCCCGAAACCAAGACTCTAATAGATATCAATAAATTTCTTTCAGATTCGCTTTTTCGGAAGTTAAATTAAGAAAAATTATTGACCCTCATTTTTTTACTAATCTATACTTTTGCTTGACTTTATATAAATTTATTTCCAATTATAGATGTGACTTTCCAATGTTGCTAATAAAGTACATTATTAGAATGATAATTCCACGCAAGGTACTACGCATAGCGGTGAAATACTGATTACTATTAGTAATTTTATAATAATTTCGATTATTTTTTTAAAAAGGTAAAATAAGTGATTAAATACGATTCTTTTCTGTTTGTAATCGTACTCACATGATTACGATTACGTACTTTAGACTGATATTCTCAAAATAATCAAAAAAAAAAAAATCAAAAATAATCTGTAATAGTAATCGAAATATTTTTTTTTATTACTTTTGATTCTTTTTGATTATTTTGCGTAATCTCAAGTAATCGTTATTATTTTTTGATTTTTTGTAATCGTAATCGATTACTAATCATAGACTTCTCCCTCAAGGACTATATAATCATTACAATTCTTTCTAAAAAATAATCTAATTGATTAATAATCATAATCGCAATTTAACAGCTATGGTACCACGCCCCATTTTCCACTACTGCGCATATAAGTTTTGGTAATTTTTTGTGATTACATTTACGAACGATTCTAATTTTAATACAATAACTTTCATAAACACAAACATATTTAATTGATTTAACCATTGGATTTGTGTAAAAGATTTTTTGCTGATTTGACTTCATTTTAAATATTTATTCTATCAATAAGGTGGATATGTTGGGACTTTGTATTTTATATATATAAAAACGATATAAAGTAGTAATAGTACCATGAAAAATTAAGTATTAAAACAAAATCACAATAGTAGTTTTTTAGCAACTCTGTGTGTGTGTTCAAATGTTTTTGTTTGAACTATTTTTGACGGAATTGTAGGTATTATGAAAAATGCACAAAAGAAAATACAAAAAATAAGGGGTACTTTTTAAAATCTGTCCATATCCGACCTACCTTGTTATTGTATCATGGGTTAAACTGAAACCATAAAAAACGGTATGAAATTATCACAATAAATCTTGTTGCATATGTAATTATACTTTTTAATCCATTATACTTTTTACACTTGCATATATGACTTCGTTAGAAAAGAACGCTTGCTATTAATATTATATTCACTTGCTATAAAACAGGGGTTTATAAAAACCTTTTTCATTGAAAAAAAAAAAACTGAAACGATCAAAATAAGAAAATTACAAGGAATTTACTATCTTTTGAGTACTTGCTTTTCACTGAAAGACTTAATTTGCTGTACAGAAATGTAATTTATACATTTCGGAATTACTTACGGTATTTGTTAATTTTGTAAAAAAATGGAAGTATAGGAACAGAAGTTTGTAAAACTAATAAAAAATTTGTTAATTACACAATTATCAACAATTGTAAAAACGCCGTGAGGTTTGACGACTTTACTTAATGTTTTCGAAGTCGCTAAAATCAAATATGAAGTCCGTTTTTTGGGACACCCTACAAAGGTTTGGTACCCTACACCTGAACAGGCCAGGGTATATTAACTTTGTGAAAGCTTTTGTAATGCACAGAAGTAGGAGTATATAATGTAGAAAAGAATGTTTATTCTTGATCAGCGCCACATCCTGAGTAGATTTAACCATGTCCGTCTGCCGTCCGTCTATTTAATATATTTATAAAAAAATTAATCGAAATTATTAGAAACTATAATTATTATGATAGGGCCGGATAGGGATAATATGTATGACTGACCCCTATTACTTTTACAAAAGGAAAATTTTTCCGTTGGGCACCTATGCTCTCCGACCACTTCTTAGGGGGGCTCCCATACAAATTTTATGATTTTTGTATATTTATTTCATATACCTGAACAGATGACCTTTAAGAGACTGTTGGAGAAGGTTAATATGTATGACCGACCCCCATTACTTTTGCAAAAGGAAAATTTAAATATAAAGGTATATATACCGGTAATATATAAAATATAGTGTAAGAACCGTTACCTATACCTAAGCTGAGAAAATTATTTTCTGCATAAAAATCTGGAGTCTACTATACTAATAACTACTAGAAGTTATATTCTGGTCAACTTTTGGACTCTATAAATGAGAACGATTTTTAGAATATTTTTTTTACAAAATACCCATTAATTGTAAGAAAATAAAATGTTTTAATTTATTGAATATCTCAAAAACTAGAGCATATTAAATAAATGAATTAAGGATTTCGTTAAAATCATTAAAATAAAATAACTTTACCAGATTTTCAACAAACCTGTTAATAATTTGATTGTTAATGTATTAATACAAAGTTGATTTGATAAAAGCAATATTAAACTAGTTGCAAGTTCTATCTGAACCTAAAATTGTTATGGTGCAATTTATAAAATCATTATTTTATTACCAATTTTTTTATTGAACCAAAATTACATACTCTTATTATGAATGCCCCTATTGCGAACGTTTTTGCACACGCTTAATAATTGGTGGAAGAAAGTGTGCAAAATAGTTCAAGCATATAAAATATAGTGTTCAATGCACTAGGTGCACCAATTATTTTTGAGTTTATGCAAGCAAACGAATTTATTTTCATATTAAGGTATTAAGCTGCGTATCAAGAGTTTAATTTGAATAATTAAAAATTATATGATCTTCATTGATGCGTAATTTCTAAAATTAAAATAAACAAATAAATAGTTGTTATTAGTAATTCTATTTTGATGTGTCATAATCTTTAAAAATAAAATTAAATTTATTATATTATATATTATTACATATTATTATATATTATTATATATTATTATATATTATTATATATTATTATATATTATTATATATTCTTATATACTAGCGATACCCGGCGCGTGGCAAGTATATTGGAAATAATAATTAAATTCAAAACTTTTATTAGTCCCTTAGTCTGACACCACGCTCATGTTCTACTGCTCGTTACAGTTTCCCAGTAGCAGAACATCACTCCCAGGTGACAATTCCATTATGAGTGTGAATGTCCTGTGATTTTAGCTTCCATACCTATTCTGTATAGAGAATTGGGCCACACCCCCTTTTCCATTGCACATACTAGTTTTCCAGTAGAAAGACTTTGGCAATTAGTAACTCCATACTGAGTTTTATTGTCATTCGACGTTTAGTTCCAAAGCTATTCAATATAAAAAATTTGACTTGTTTGATCGAAACAATAACACCTTTTCCTATGCCCGTCCTAGTTCTCTTGTTTATTTATAAAAAAACAAATTGAATCACACAATGTCAATTCTAGAAAGCAAAAAGTCATCCGTTTATTCCTTTTGTTCATTTACAAATTACAGGAAAACCACCGTCAAACATGTCTAGAAAAGTTGCATGCAGCGAAACAAATAAACATACGAACATACGTACAAACACACATACATCAAGTCGGATTGATTCTCATTCTCATCAAAAAAATCCTCAACATGCTAAAGGTGGTCAGTGAATCCCCTTTTAACAAAACTGCGTTAGATTAATTCACCACATCAAAACTAATTTGAACATATTATAATGTACTTCGGTCTAATTAGCTTTAAGCGCAGTAAAGTATGTATGCATATGTATTTGTTTGTTTGTTTTGTTGTGTTGTGCTTGCTGAGAACAAAAAAAGTACAGTAGAGAGCAACATGCAGTTTATTGAGGCTCTCGCAGCACAATCGCATGAAAAGCTAACGATAAAGCAATGCATGGCATTCTGGATGATTTTTTAAAAAACTTAACACTTTAATTAAAGATACTTATTATTACAATTTCGTAAAGAAAATACCCTATGATCCTTTTGTAGCACAAATGTGATATTATAAAAATTATTTCATAAAAATCGGACCAGTACTTTTGGAGTTTTGCGGCAACTAGTCTAGATAGATATAGATATAGATTTAGATTATTATATACTAATAATAAAATTATATATTATTATTGTATTAGAAAAGGTATTCGATATCAAAACTATGGCTTGTATGGGTGGAGACACACCCCCTTGATTAATGTTTGTCCCAGTTTTCTAGTAGAAGGATATCACCAAGTGGAACTCCATTGTGAGTTTCAATGTTATGCGACTTTAATTTCCATAGCTATTCGATATCATAACTTTGGCATGTATGGGCAGAGCCACACCCCCTTGACCAATGACTGACCAAGTTTTATAGTAGAAATGCATCACCAAATAGTAACTCTATTCTAAATTTCAACGTTTTGTGATTTACTTTCATAGGCTATTCGATATCAAAAATTGTAAATGAATGGGCGGAGCCACTTGTACAATGCCCATCTCGGTTTTCTAGTAGATGGACATTATCAAGTGGCAACTCCATATCGAGTTTCATTATTATGCGGCATTTAGTTCCAAAGCTATTTGATACTATAAGTTTGACTTTTATGGGCGGTGCCATGCCCCCTTGTCCAATGCTCACTCAATTTTTCCAGTCAAAGGACAAGACTAAATATTACATTCTTACCGAGTTTCATTGATGTGTGACTAATAGTTCGAAAGTTATACCAACAATTTGGGCAGCCGAAAAAGTGCCACGCCCTTTGTCCAACGCCCATAAGATTTTACCAGTGGAACGGCACATGTAAATCGAGGCCGAACACCTAAATCCAATGTTCCCTGTATTTTATAATAAAAACTATCGGTCTAAAAAAAAACTATGACAACATTTTCTGGAACGTTGTGACACTATTTCACCCCTGCCTTAACACCACCTTTTAAATGCAATGACAATTCATGTAGTTTTTTTCTTCGATATTTGAAAATAACTAAAGTTACACTTTCCACACTTCATTAAAAATGGGAGTTTAATTGAATATCGTACTATGTTCAATTTGGGTTACATAAATAAATTCGAACATATCATCATTGAATATATGGCCACCTTTTTGATCTCAACTCCGAAGAGCGGAAAATTTCAACGGAAAAATATTTAACGGAAATTATTTTTTTTTTATCATCGCTGTCATAGTTTTTTCTTATGGCCCTCACGTGGATAATAGAATAAATTTTTTGACTAGCTCAATAAGCTTTTAGGCAATGCCCTCTAGTAGTAGCCTTTTCAGCTAACTAAAACTGCGATCGAATGGTTGAAAGCTTTTTTTCAATTCGCTTTTAAATTTTTGAGCTTTTTACATTTAGCAGTATTCTGCTATTAACATATGTGATAACAGAGCTAGGATATCTAATATTCGCCGGATGGGGCGAAAACGATGGTAACTTCACACCGGTAACGGATAGTGCACTCTTTCAACAGATAGTTAAGTGGCTGGAACTGCCAATGCTACGTCAACAACTTTCAAAATATCATGATGAACGTCATTTGAGTGTCAATGTTTTAGAATGTCAGTGTCGAGCGGACATATTTTGCGGTTTTCCAACAAAAGCAGTTTCTGCTTAAAACTGCGGTTAGTTTCATCAGCCCCTGTTAGAATGGCTGATATATTGCTGATATACTGTGCCAATTTTGTATATGCCGATCTGGAATTGGAAGGTTCTTCTATGTTCTCTTTCAACGTATTGTATAAACAATCAGACGAGTTTCGATTTCTTCACGTGAGTTCTCAGGTCGTTTAATTATTTCAAACGTTTTAACCAAGTGTGTCTAAAAAACAAAACTATTTGATGGGTATGTGAATTTTATTTTTATGAAAACTTACCACTGCTTTGTTTTTTTGCTCCTCAGACATTAATGAAATAACAACATTAAAGCGTGGGCCTAGGTATAATGCCCCTACGAACACATAATTTTTGAGCAATCATTTTTTCCTGTTTTGCATAGCTTCATGCAATAGTGAGGCATGTAGTGAAGTCGAAAAGAGGTCTACTAATTCAATTTAGCAATTTAACCAGTCTCTATAAAAGTCTCCAATGATATAATTTTGAGTTTGAAGTTGTTTAGTAAACTTCGCCAATTGACTTAATGCTGCAACAAAATCATTTGTAAAGTCCCAACTTATCTCAATGTAAGTAAAAGTGTTTTGTTTTTTCCTTTATTGCGAGTTTTAAAAAAGAATATGATTTCATGGTTCATTTAGCTTGTGTTAATGGATTTGATAGATCTTTGGTTGACAAAGTTGTATATAAACAATCAAAAAGGATTCGAAGAGATGAAGTGTCGACGCTGTTTAGCCAAAACGAAGAAACAAAAACAGAGAATAAACATCGCATCTCTTTTACATATATTCCAACAATCACCAACATGCTACGCAAGACGCTAGAAAAAGAAAACATTCACATTGTTTATAACAACAACAACAAACTTATGAACATTCTCGGGTCTACCAAAGATGTAACTCCAATTAGTGCAAAAAGTGGAATATATGAAATCAGCTGTTGCGACTGTGAAGCCAAATACATCGGCCAAACGAAACGAAGTATTGAGACACGTTTCAAAGAACACATGCACTGTGTGAGACAAAAGCAAATAAGCCGCTCTTCAGTAGCGAACCACGTCTTTACAGCAGGCGGCGAAAATAACCCACCACACAGAATTAGCAGTTTTGAAGAGAATGTACGATTGCTAAAAAACATACAGAACGAGAGACAATTAGACGCATATGAATCCCTTATAATTTACAAAACCAAGGTGGTCATGAATACTGATAGCGGCAATATTTCGTCTCCTCTGTTCGCACTCGTTTAAGTTCTTTAGTTATCTGTTTTATGTTTTGTTCACATTGTATTGTAGATGTTAATATGTTTGCTTTATTATTTAATTTTAAATTTAGTCTTCGTGTTAGCGCTGATGATGAGCAGCATGTCTGCTAGAAATGCATACGTTTTTAATTGAAAAAATAAAGTTCGAAAAAAATTAAATTATTTCGCGTTTTATTTCAATTTTAAAAAAAATTTTTGTAGTCAATAAAGGAAAAAACAAAACACTTTTACTTAGTTTTCGACTACAAACACGGTTCAACATACTTTTGTACAATAAATATAAAAGTAAATCTATATCTCAATGTAATTTGTATCCAAGTAGACTGTATCTATGAACTCCCTGATTTTTATCAATGATTTTAGCATTTCGTAGGTAGAATTCCACCTGGTAGCGTTATCGAGAACTGGCATTTGTATATTTTGTTCCCCTGCCTTAATAAAAGTTCTTACTTTTTTACAAGACTCCTACTCTCGTTTGTTTTGGTTTCCAATTGTTTTAAAATAACATAGGCTGCTAGTTGAATAATGTGAGCAGCACATCTGACAACTGACAATACTTCTGCAAGGGATGTCTGAATATTCTCATTGTCGTCTTCATACGATGAATTATTAATATCGTTGAACTCTTCGCATAGTTGCTCTTCTTGAATTTCCTGTAATATCTTACTTACTTTTACGACGTTGGCGCCATTGTCTGTCGTACTGGAATAAATTTGGCTGACATCAATTTTATAGATCTTAAGCCATTTAATAATTTCGTCTTTAAGGTATATTGTCTTATGCTTTTTATTTAGTTGTATCATGCCTAACAGAATCAATCAAAGTAATACGTAATTTTAAGATTATGTAAAATTCAAAACTTGTATTTTAAATATAGAAATTCATAGTTGTAATTTTTGTGAAATTATTGATTTTTAAAAAAACACTTTTTATTATTATTCTTACCTAATGTGTTAACGCAAATTTTTGAGTTATTAATATATTGGATATTGATTCCAAGGACACTTTTATCCATTCTCGTGGCTATATCCATCTTAAGCGATATCATTTTGTTTTGTACCCTCCCTGTTATAATGTGTTGAACTCTTGCACTAGACGATTCCAGCAATGAAACAATTTCCGCGAATTAAGATTTGTGGAAAATTTTTTTCAAGTGGCGAAAGTAGAGTTTTAAAAAATTCTTGATCGTCAAAAAATCGAAAAGGTATATTTTTAACAGCCACTATACCAACGCAACATATTAAAAATTTATTTTTGTCAATATCTATATTAATTAGAGAAGTTTTTGGCTTTTTGAAAATCGGTTCTGCAAACTCTTCCCCACTTTCACTTTCAATATTTATTTGATGTACAAGTTTATAATGACGTTTTAGATTATATTTGTTGATTTCATTTAAAAGTTTTTCACACTTTTGGCACTTAATCTTGTTGATTTCTTTTAAAACTTTAAAATATTTATTTCCGTTTATTCATGTGCATATTTCTCATTTCATGCATATAACTCATTTTGAACGTTTATTCATGTGCATATTTCTATTAACAATGCAATAATGTGTAAAGATCAATGGCTAATGAACAAAATGGACTAGGAAACTCATGGACAATGCAAGAAATTATAGGAATGAGGAATTAGAAAAATCAATGGTGAAAATAACAAATACCAAATTGTTCTTCTAATAATCCTCATATGAGGCACTGTACATTAGGGCGTACCGAATGACAATTTTTTTCGAATTTCACATTCTAAGAGGTCTCAAAAGTTACATGGGGTTGTAAAGATCACCCAAAAAAAAATTTAAGAAAAAAAAAGGATGTCTTCCTGTCCCGCAAGGACAAAGTTGTTTTTTGACAAAAACAGTAAAAAATAACGACCTTAAAATGCTTTGACTTTGATCACCCAAAAAAACAAAACGGAAAATCACCCAAAAACGAAAAGTGAAATTTCGCCCAAATTCGAATGGAAAAGAAATTGCGTGATTTTTCATTAATTTTTTTTTTGGCGATTTTTATTCAGGCGATTTAGCGGACAGCCAACAAAGTGATTTTATCAAAACGTTAAAATCTCTTAGAATTCCAAATAAATTAATATATGGACTTGAAATTTTGCATATGAGCTTTGCTATACAGGGAGCGAAATTTGCTTAGCCGTACACGATTTTACATCAATATGAATTAAATAACAAGTGTGGGGTTAACTGAATAATGAAAGACTTTATTTTTGTTCTATTTTGTACAAAATTATTTAGAATTTGAGAGATTTCATATTCATATTTTAAAGAATTTAAAAAAAAGTTATAATGTAAGATAAATTCGAGCTAAATTTGCTTAGCCGCATTCTTGTTTTAAGTGTTGTAATTCTCAGTTATTTTTACTGCTGGAGGTTTTAGGTATTTATTTTTTATGTAAAACATTTTCGGATATTTTAGGCGATAAATCTTATTTTGGATAGGTTATATATTAAAATGGGGTTATATATTAGGTTATATATTTAAATTATGTATTAAATATATTAAATTAAGATTCTAAAAGAAAACGGATTTCTAATAGAGCAATTAGACGATAAATTAAAAGATCGGACAAAGCAATAAGAAATTTTTTACGATTAAGTGATAAATACGGCACTTCTTCTTCAAAATCTTAGAGAAAGGCGAAGATAACTCGTCACCAAAGCAATGTTATAAAAGAAGAAGCCACTAAACACCGACTAAGCGCATATGGAATAATGTCAAAATTAAAACTTCCCATTGAAAAACGAAGAATTGAACAAATTTTAAGCACGGACCGAAACATTAAATGGAAAAAATCTCAAAAAACCCACAACTTAAATCTTTATAGAAAGCAGCCAGATTAGAATTTGCAAAAAGGCACATGAACTGGACTGAAAATTGGCGCAGTGTGATTTTTTCGGACGAGAAAAAATTTTATCTTGACGGACCCGATGGATTTAGCTGTTATTGGCATGATTTACTTGTAAATTATTGCAGTGCTCAGTTTAAAGAAAGATTTGTAAAACACAGCTTGTGTATTTGATAATTTATTTCGGAGTGAGAAAATTATACAATGAAAATTTTGAGAACAAAATTCAAACTCAATGAAAACTTATTTTAATTAAGAAATTAGAATTGTAAAAGGTATGAATTTGATTGTACTCTTACACCCTTCCTCAATTAAATTCTACTCCAGCTAGCTTACGAAATTTCTCTATTTTGATTGCAGCTAGTCCTTTCGTCATCATATGGGCCAGCATATTCTCGCTTGGACAATAATCGCATGTATTTCCTTTGTCAACATGATCCCTGACAAAATGAATTTTTGTGTCGATATGGTTACTTCTGCTGCTCAGTTTCTCTTCTTTTATTAGATGTAAACAGCTTTGGTTGTCTTCATAAATTATAGTTGCGTCCCTTTGCTTGAACATCATATCGCACAGAAGTTGTCGAATCCAAATTGCTTCTTTACATGCTTCGGATAGGGCGACAAATTCCGCTTCTGTACAAGATAAAGAAACACAAGTTTGCTTCTTACATGACCAACTGATTGTACCACCGTTTATCTGAAAAACATAACCAGAATTAGATTTCCTGTCAAATTTATCTTCCGCCCAATTCGCATCAGCATATCCCATCAAGAAATTCGAATTCTGGTTTTGGCTCAACCGGAGAAAACAATTTTCAGTGCCTTTTAGGTATTTTAGCACCCTTTTCAATTCTGTCCAATCCTCCTGATTAGGACAGCTAACCTTTCTAGCCAAAATAGAAACGCTTGCAGCAATATCAGTTCTTGAATTAACGCTTAAGTATAATAATGAAACAATGAGACGCTGATAATTGCAATTGTCAAGTAAAGCTTCAGAATCTGATTTACCGTAACCAGGATCAAGTGGATACTTAGAAATCTCCGCATCTTTTAAACCATATTCTGTTAATAAATTTTGAATGTACTGCTTTTGACGGATACAAAAATGTGATTGCTTATCTCGAAAAACTTCCAAGCCAAGGTAGTGGTGAATTTCACCCAAATTGTTAATGTCAAAATTTTTACTTAGTAACTTTTCCACGAATTTAATGTTGTCCTTCTTTGCGCTTACCACTAAAATGTCATCAACGTATACAAGAACATACGTTAACCCTTCTTCGTTGGTGTATTTTGTGTATAAACAAGAATCTGCTATGATCTGCTTAAATCCTCCTGAGATAATCACTTTATGTGATGAGTCTTGTTCCAAACTTTTGCAGCTTGCTTTAAGCCATATAAACTCTTTCGTACCTTACACACGAGCTTACTACTCCCTTCCTCAAATCCTGGAGGGTGTCGCATATAGATGATTTCATTCAATTCACCATTAAGAAACGCAGATTTAATATCCATGTGAATAACTGGCATGCGCTTAACACCAGCAATAGAAAGCAGTGTTCGAAGAGTTGTTTGTCGAAACACAGGAGCAAATACTTCATAGTACTTTTGACTAAAACCATACGCAACCATACTTTTGACTAAAACCACGCGCAACCAAACGAGCCTTATACCTCTGTACTTCACCGTCAATATTGCGTTTTATCTTGAACGTCCACTTACAACTGACTATGTTCGAATTTAATGGAGGAGAAACAAGTTCCCACGTCTTATTAGATTTCAGGGATAATATCTCTTCTTCCATTGCCTTTTTCCACATATCACGCTGATTTGATTTGACTGCCTTGCTATACGTCTTTGGTTCTACCAACAGCTTGTCCGACTGGTTCATCATTGACACCTTCACAATTTACTCTTTGACGATTTGTACGAGTAAAAATCTCAACGGGTACTTCTGAAATTTCTCTTTCATCAGACTGTCTCTTCTTAACGATATCTGTATCATCGATAAACTTAACATCTCTGCTTATTGTGACTCTATGAGTGTTTACATTTACTAATCTATAGCCTTTGGAGTGTTCATCGTAATCCATACACGTCAAAATTTCAGTTTTCTTGTCGAACTTACGACGTCTTTCTTTTGGGATAAGAACATGAGCTTTTGTGCCAAAAACTCGCAGATTGCTTATGTCAGGCTTTTTTTTCCGACAACTCAAAAGGTGTAGAAGCGATTGACCTTGAAATCACTCAAAAATAAAAATAAATAATTGGCCATTTCAGCCCTTGAAAGGACTTTGACCAAGCTTCTTATGATCAATTGTGTTGTGCGTGTTATTAAGTTTGTACACAATTGACCGAGAACCGGACCTACATGCTGGGGTTCGAACCTGGGTCTCCAGGTTCGTTGACATAGCGGCCACGCACTTTAACCAACTACGCCACGGTAAATCTTAATCATTATGTGTTAAGTTAACAATTAGGATAACGAGTGGTCGGAATAAGGAAAAGCTGGTTTTCTTGGACGCAATTAGGGCAATTTGATGATTATACAATGTGCTTTAAAAAAATTCTTGTAAAAATATTGAGTACACTATTTTGATATTTAAAAATTTTTTTATGAATCTAGAATACATTACAAAACCAGAAAATGTTATTTTTTTTAAAAAAATTTTATGTAAACATTGTTCTTAATGGACAAAGTCAAAAGGTGCCGAGGTGGTCGTAATTAGGGCAACTTTCGTTAATAAATTTTTCTGTTTAAAATTAATATTTCGAAGGTTTAAAATAAATAACGTTCAATTTAAAAACATTGTTTTCTTTATTAAATGGTGTACCCAAAATTTGGTTGAATTTAGTGTTTTTTTAAATAGAGTTTCGGAAAAATCGATAGTCTAAATATTCAGATTTTTTTAAAGGAGGGAAAATCGGAGATGAAACTGCCAATATGAACAGGTCTAATATATAAATTAACTTTTTCGTATTAAAAAGTTTAAAAAAAAAATATTAGTTGAGGATTTAACCACAACCGTCTTTATTGTTATTCAAAATAGGAATGCTTATCTTAAGCCAAATCTAAACTTATGTTATAGTCTTAAAGATACCTTTTTTTTCGCCCGGAGGTAAGAAATCTTCATAGATACGTATGACCCGTGCCATACGCATGCACGATTTACATTCTAAGAAGTTCCCGGATCAGCCGGACTGAATAGAATGCACCTACGTGCTAAAACTTACCACCTATTGGCAAATAAAAGCCTCCACTAAGCACAATTGCTTGGCCTTTCAGCGGAAATCAAAATTAAGTGAAGAAACATTTTAAATTTGAGTATTTTTTGCGCTTATGTAAACATCATAAACATCATCGAATAAAAGCACAATCTTCATAATACGAAGATATACAAGACAACACCCAAAGTAATTCACCAGACCATACATAACCGCGTTCATAACTGCTGTCATTCGGCTTGGGGCTACTGTCCAACCCAAGATCCTACGTGGAAAAGAGATGCAACTCTCAAACACCAAACCAATACCAAACATAGCACAGATATACAAGTATATATTGTGCAGGCACAATATATTTATATATTCGGGTCACTAACATAAGGGAACACCGAGCTAAAGTTATTATTTGGATATGCATTTGGGCCAACGCAGGTAAAAACTTGTATGGAAAAGAGATAAACTCTGACGCACCAAGCCGAGAGACACGGTTTTCATGGTCTCATTTCAAACTTGGGAAGCTATAGAACTTAGAACTATAGAAGCTATAGAAGCTATAGAAGCTATAGAACTTCCCTTTTCAAAAATAATTTCATGAAAAAAATAAAGCAACGAGACTTTTGTTCAGTCTTAAAGTATCTAACATATTCGATGATGCTTATTTGTTAAATCGTAAAATCTACACAATTATCGCGAGTTAAATTTGTTAAATCGTAAAATCTACACAATTATCGCGAGTTGTATTTGTTATCACAATGAATGTGTTAACTATTCAAGTGTAATATCATTTTACGTTTTAAGACATCCACCGAGTCAGAAAAATTTATCAAGTTCAAGTTACCATTGAAATCACTACACATACATCGGAAAGGGTCGTGAAGGGCATAATTAGAAGTGCACTGACTCAACTTAAAAAGCTGGAAATGTCTGGCTCCGCTCCTGGGGATGTTGAAGTTTAATAAAGAAAGAAGGTATTGTGAGTCTATATCGCCACTGAGTAGTTTGTATAAAAAGGAGACATTGAGCATAATTCTTCTGCTTCTTAAGGAAGGCAGGGAAATAATTTTAAGGCGGGTTTCATAAGGGGGTAGGATAATGTTGGGGTTCCAACGATAATGTAAAGCAAAAAGTAAGAATTGTTTTTGGACCGATTCTAATGCATCGATGTGGACATTGTATTGAGGGTTCCATATCACGGATGCATATTCAAGAATTGGTCTAACAAGAGAGGTATAAAGTATTTTAGTAGTGAAAGGATCGTTGAATTCTTTAGCCCATCTTTTAATGAAACCAAGGACACCTCTAGCCTTATTTACCACCAAATTAACTTGAAGATTGAAACGAAGTTTAGGATCCATAATTACACCTAAATCAAGAAAACTGTGTACAATTTCTAAGTTAGTATTATTTATAGTGTAATTTATACTATTAGCAATTCGACGTGAGAATGTCATTTGCTTACATTTTTTTAAGTTTAATTTTAAAAGGTTTTAATTACACCACTCCACTAGACTATTTAAATCGGATTGTAAGAGTTGTTGTTCTTCAGGCGATTTGCAAGTTAGAAAAAGTTTTACGTCATCGGCGTACATTAAGACGTTACAGTGTTTTATTACAGAAGGAAGGTCATTTATAAACAGTAAAAATAAAACCGGACCAAGATGACTTCCCTGAGGAACACCTGATGTGACCAAAATATTTTTTGACATAGAATTCTTATATAAAACTTTTTGCGAACGATTCGACAAGTACGAGTTAATCCAGTGTAATAGTTTGACGGGAAACCCAATTAGATGAAGCTTTTTCAGAAGAAGATAATGATTAACACTATCGAAAGCTTTGCTAAAGTCTGTATAAATAACGTCAGTCTGTCGTCCTAAAGTAAAACCTTTGACGACACGCGTAGTAAACTCCAAGAGGTTAGTTATCGTAGATTTTCCCTTTAAGAAACCATGTTGAGAGGTGGAAATGGAGGAAGATACGACGTGGGTCATTTGATCAGTTATAATTTTCTCAAATAACTTAGGTATTGCGCTTAGTTTTGCGATACCTCGGTAATTGGAAACATCAATTTTTGAGCCGGATTTATGAAGAGGTATTATATAAGATTTTCTCCATATATAGGGAAAATGACCACTGTGCAAGGATGTGTTAAAAATGATTGATAGGGGAGAACACAAACTAATAGAACAATGTTTTAAAATGCAGGTCGGTATTTCGTCAGGACCAGTCGTAAAAGAAGATTTAACTTGTCGAAGGTAATGCATAACTATATTAGAATCTATTACGGGGATTTCAAAAGAGTTAACTGGTGGTAGGTAAGGATATTCAAGACTCGTGCTCAATGGTATATCGGAGTAGGTTGTTTTAAAGAAGTTTGCAAACATGTTGGAAACTTCGATGTCGCAAGATGCTTCTTCATGATTGAATTTCATAAGAGGTGGGAAGCTGGAGGTTTTTCGTTTTGAATTGACAAAAGTGTAGAAAAGTTTCGGATTATCTTTGAAAAGAGTTTTTATTTTGGCTATATAGGCTGAGTAGCATTGTTTATTTAATAGTTGATATTTGTAACGACAAGAGGAATAGCAAGCGAAATCTAAATTAGAGCCTGACTTTTTATATTTCTTAAATAAGCGATTTTTGGAATTTTTTAAAGACTTAAGCTCACTAGTTAACCAAGGAGGGTTTAAAGGCTTGAAATTTCTATTTTGTTTTGGCACAGATAATGAAAAGCAATTTTGCAAGGTATCATTGAAAAACTGCACTGAAGATTCGACATCATAAAAAGAGTACGAAGACCTATTATTTAAAATTGGAGACCAGTCAATCCGCGCGAGAAGAGCATTCAGTTTAACATAGTCTGTTTTTTTAAAGTAAAAAATTTTATTATTTCGCGTAGTTGGAGCTAATTTATTTTCACTTTCGTTGGCAAGTAATATTGGTATTTCAAGAGTTGGATGATAATCATCTTCCGGAACAGAAACTGGGTTCGAACGACGGAGATTTACAGAAGTGCATCTGTCTACAAATACAAGGTCAAGAGATCTACAATTTTATTAAGAATATTATTAACCTGTTGAAGACACAGATCAGACAACTTATCTAAGAAGTCATTTATCCAATCAGAGGCAGAAATAGGAGTAAGAAATTCGGAATCATCGGACAAACTCCAGGACACGGAAGGTAAGTTGAAATCACCTAAAACAATGATAGTATCCATATTTTTAAGCATATTATGGACAATTTCGATGGCATTCATATGGTTTAGGTAAATTATTAAATCACTTTTAGGTGGAATGTAAGAGCAAGTAAGAAAAATAGTATTATTATTAAGTTTAACTGTAACAAAAATAAACTCCAGATCGTTGGTGCCAGGAATTGTTAATTCCTCAGAAGCAAGGGAGTCATGGACAGCTATCAGAACGCCACCACCGATCTTATCATAGCGATCTTTACGAAAAATTTGGTACTTATTGCACATTATTTCAGAATTTAATACGTTAGAGCGAAGCCAAGTTTCAGTAAAAATTATAAAGTTATATTCAAAATCAAAACTGTTAATGAAAATATCGGAAAGGTTATAATTGAGACCTCTAACATTTTGATACGCAAGCTCTAATTTAGACTTGTGATTTTTTAATCGTTTTTTGTATGGTACTGAGGATTATTAGAAGGACGAGGCAAGTGAACAACATTTGCAATACGCGGTTTGTTTTTGAATTCAAATTCATGAACAATTGTATTACGGGGCCAAAACTTTACGTCCACAAGAGTTTTAAATAAATTTTCCGGAACAGTCAATCTAAACGAAGTAGTCAGTCTCGGATTTAAATATTTGAATTTTTGGATCGAAAGAGACAAAGAGCACTTCAACTTTGCTTTAATAAAAAAGTCTATATCATTTTCTGTTGTATCTGCAGCTAAGCGCGAAACAAAGAACACGTGCCGACGCACAGTGGACCGTCCCTTACAAGTTAGACGGAAAAATTTATTTTATAATTTTAAACGATAGGGTATGAAAAAACAAGAGTTGATCTCGTCCTACTGCCGGTGTCGGTGTAGTTTATTTTATTGCTGTGAAAAGTTTAAGTGTTATTTAACAATTGTTTCTATAAATTATTTATCAATATAATCTAGTAAAGTGCTAAGTTTTATAACTGTTTCAAGTGAATTTGTTCATATTTTAAATAAGTTTTAATTTATTTGTTTAATATGTGTTAATTTCGTACTTGTTGTAATACTTGTTGTAAATAAAAAAAAAAAAAAAAAAAAAAAAACAAAGTAGTGCTTGCTTGTCTGTCTTGTTATTTTATTTTTTAATTCCTCTTTGTGCAGTGTTGTTTTTCTGAAGCTCGTGAACGTTTTCAATTGTTGTTGTTACTTGTAACTGCATTCGTTCACTGCACTCTTTTGAGTAAAACTGAGAAGCATATTCTGAGTCAAACTGAGAAGCACTTTTTGAATTTAAAAACATTTGCTCAGAATTTTAAATTTTCATTTATTTTGTTTTTTCAATGGATTATTTTTCTGTTGACAATATTGCTGCTTGTTCTTTGAACGAGCAGTGTAAAAGCCAAAATATACTGTACCCGATGTTCAGTTGTTCTGGTCCTTGTGAGCAAATCTTCCATGCTTCCTGTGTTGGCATTTCAAGGTCGCGTGCTGACAGTTTATTGTCTGTCTGTTCTGAGCTTCTCTGGTACTGTCCTTCGTGCAGAGCTCTTTCTCCTGATGAGATATTTTTAAAAATTAAAACTTTTGGAGAAAGTCTTAACTTGCTGAATAATGATTTTAGAAGAATTTTGTAATTTTTTAGCGAAGTTAGTGCCGCACCTAATGACAGTATCACTAGTGAAACTTCTACACCGGAAAATATTGCGCCTTTCTCATCTGAGATTGCTTTTTCTGAAACTTTGCCGGTTTCATTAGGAGAAAACCCAATTAATTCTAAAGCACAGAGGAAAAACAAGAAAACCAAAAAGAATAATAATAAATGCCGTAAAGCGTCCTCTAGGTCTCCCCTCAGCAGCGCACAGTGATGCGAAAAGGCATGCTAGACGGAAAAAAAGTCGAAATCGAATTTTTACATTCTGAATATTTAAAACTGTTAAATAATATTCATTGATCTCTGGAATAATTTTTTTATTTACCTGCGCTTTCTACAAAAAATACAAAAATTCTTGAAAGTTGACCCAATAGGTGATTTTTTGAAATTTTTTCTTATGAGTTTTATAGTTATACTTAATTATTTTTTTAAAATATTTCCCAATATCCAAAAGAATTGAAAATTGGCATACTTCATGAAAAAGATAAGATCTTTTAAAATAAAATATGTTCAATTACCTATCTTTTAAAATGTCCGCGCTATAAAACGGTATTAAAAAATAAACATTTAGTAAAATATTTTGGAAAATAAAAAAAGGGCCATTTTGTATTTACAAAAATGTATTTTTTATGTAATCATTATTATGTCTACTCTAAGTTCTAAAAGTGCCAAGGTGCGCAAATGGTCAGTTGCCTTGTTTTTAAACCTGTTTGATGGTCCTAAAAATGCATGTATAAATGACCGCTTTGTATAAAATGTATTGAATTTGAGGTCGACTAGACCATATGTGGTGTTTAAATATTCTCAACACATTACAAAATATTTTTAAACTAAAAAAAAATATTGTTATATATATTCAATAAAAAAAAATATTTTAGCTGAGGTTTTTTAAAAAAAAAAAAACGCAAAAATTGGTAAAATATTTTGTAAAATTAAAAAAAAGGGCCATTTTATATATGCAAAAATATATTTTTTATTAAACCAATTTTATGTCTTATTTAAGCTCTAAAAGTGCCAAGGTGCGCAAATGGCCGGTTTTCCTGTTTTATAACCAGTTTGATGGTCATAAAAATGCTATTTATTTGCATTTCAAAACCAGGTTTCAACTGTTTTTTATAATTTTGATAAGCCGATAGCCCAAGCTGTTAGTGCTTTTAATATTCATTGTAAATTAAATTTATAACTAGTAAGCAATGATCTTCGACTGCCCCGAAATTAAAATAGCGCCACGACCGAACCAAAGTATATTCAAAGTCACTTTGTATGGGAGGTAGGCGTGGTTTTCACCCGATTTCGTTGAATTTCATACTTGGGGTGCATATTAAATATCGAAGCTCATACGCAAAACTTCAAGTTCATCTATTAATTTTTGTGAAATTCTAAGATTTTTTACCTTTTTAATAAAGTCACTTTGTACGGGCGGGGTAGGCGTGGTTTTCATCTGATTTGATTCATTTTCCAACTTGACCTTTATTTTTCAGAGAAAAGCTTAAATATCGAAATATTTCATAGCTTTTCTCATTTCTTAGTTATGGGCCAAAATATAGTCCACATGCATGGCAGCTACCACGCCCACTTGTTCAATCACGCCGAAATTTGTTCCACTTTTTCGAAATTACATACACGACATCTACGTTTAATTTTGTTACTGTAGCTTATCTGATTTTTAAGATATAGCGAAAAATGTGATTAAGTTGTATGGAAGCTGCCACGCCCACTTGCTCAATCACACTGAATTTTTTTTTTGCTTTTTGAAAATTATATAAAAAAAGTCTATGTTTAATTTTGTTATCGTAGATTATCTCATTTGTAAGATATAGCTAAAAATGTGATTAAGTTGTGTGGCAGCTGCCACGCCCACTTAAATCACACCGAAATTTTTTTAGATTTTTGGAAAACGTCTCCGTTTAATTTTGTTATCGTAGCTTAACTTCTTTCAAAGCTTAAGCGAAAAATGTGATTAAGTTGTATGGCAGCTGCCACGCCCACTTGCTAAATTGCGCTGAAATTTTTTTCATTTATTTCGAATTACATACAAAAAAATCTACGTTTGATTTTGTTGTCGTAGCTTATTGAATTTCTAAAATATAGCGCAAATTGTGTTTCAGTTGTATGGCAGCTGCCACGCCATCTTGTCCAAAGCTTCTGAAATAGGTTTTTTTGCATTTTCCTATACCTAAAACATCGGAAACTACCAAAAAAATTCACAAAATAATATTTTCCGTTTAACTTGTACCAATCGCATCACTGTGCAACGCCTCTAACACCTCAGCAACCAGAAATTAATTTTTCAATAACTTCTTCTACACCTCCTACTATTCCTCCATTGTGTAGTAGCTCCAATGCAATTTCAACTGAGCCTAATAGTCAATTGACTTTAAAGGCAGTGTCGAGGACCAAAAACATTTTTGTTTCACGTCTACAGCCCGACACATCATCTGAAAATATTGTGACGTTTGTTAAACAAAACAATTTAGTTGCTTCAATTGTATTCTGCTCCTGTAAGAAAATATGTAGTAAGCCTTCCCACGCCTCTTTTATTCTTACAGTTGCAGCTGAAGACTTTGCAACTGTACTAAACTCTAGAATGTGGGTCGATAATATTCTCGTTAGTGAATTCAAGCCTAAAAATAAGTCTCGTAGGACGACCGTAGCCGCCCGTCAGACCCAAAATACTAAAAAGGCTATCCCTTTACTATCAAAATGTAAGGGGATTGCGTTCAAAGACGCAAAGCATATTCCTGTCGTCGCAGAATTGCTCTGAGGATATTATTGCATTAACAGAAACGTGGCTGAATGGAAGCATTACTGACTTAGAATTGTTTGACAATAGTTTTCAAGTATTTGGAAGGGACAGATTCATTGACAATAGTTCTTCTGTCGGTGGTGGTGGTGTCCTTTCAGTTGTACGGAACTGCTTTGTGAGTTTCCTTGTTGATATTCCCTGCTCATCTAACATAGAACTAATATGCGTTAAAGTTATACATTGTAACTCCAATGTATATGTGATGAATGCGTATGTTCCTCCGACGAGTAGTGCAGAGGTCTACGCAAGCCTTGCAGATTGCGTTGACTACGTTGTAAATGTACTTGACGTTAATGTCGACATTTTATTATTGGGAGAATTTAATCTGCCTAACTTAAAATGAAATTCTTCTGACGATGATACATATTATTGTGCATCAAATTCGAAGATCCGCCAAGAACATATATTTGTTGACAATATATGTTCTGACTTACAAAACTTAGTTGTATTTTTAATAGTCTGGAAAGACTTCTTGACCTGGTCTTTACTACTGACAGCAACAATGTCGTTGTTAAGAGGGCCTTTCATGCTCTGTCAACTGTTGATGAATACCATCCACCATTGAGTATTTGGTATAAATCGGACAGAGAGAGTATAGTTAATTCGAGTTCGGAAGACAAAGTTTATTAATTCAATTTTAAAAAAGCTGACTTTTTGAGGTTGCATCATTTACTTCATAACAAACTTAATGTTATTTTAGAGTATATAAATGGAAATAATCTTGATGATTCCATTAATTTTTTTTATATGGAAATCTTTGCTATGTTCTCTCAGTCCGTTCCATATAGGCTCAAATATGCGAAAAATTCTTGGTACCCCTGGTACACAAAGGATTTACAAACTCTTCGCAACAACAGGAATAAGGCATGGAAGAAATATACCTGTAGCTTAGACTACGAAACCATTTAAACTCCATTTATTTATCCCAAAATTAATTACAACAAGTCTTAATATTATATTATAAGTTACATGGTCCTAACCAGGCCCGTAGCCAGGATTTACCTAAGGGGGGGTGGTTTGGATTAAAAATAAATTTCGATAGTTTTTGATATCGATAAATGAAAAGGTATTTTTTATAAAATTACCAGAAAGATGGGAAAAATCAGTTGCTAGAAATGGACAATACTTTGAAAAATGAATTTGTAACAAATTTTTGAAAAAAAAAAACTTGAAAAAAAACACTTTAAAACTTTTTTGTACACCAAATACATAACACAAAAATTAATTTACATTATTTTTGTTTATTTTATATATTTATACTAGAGGACCCGGCAAACTTCGTCCCGCCCCAAATTCGAGCAATCACGATTCCACCCGAAATTCATTTTTTATCGAACATTCATGATCGATAACAAATGGTGCCAATCGAATTTCAATTATTGATTGAATGAAACACTCCAATATCCAATATTAACACGGAATGTAATAGGCTGGTATTATTCATTATTCGAATTCAAAAAATTGTGCTGTCATATCATTTTATTGTGAATTCTATTAGAAAATTTTTTAGTACATTTCAATTTGAATAAAAATAGTCAGCTCAACTGTTACTTTTGAAGCCATGAGGTGGTCCAAGGATCGATCCTCACAATGGGCAAACAAATAATTGTTTTTTAAAGTTTTTTTTATTTATTGAAATGTCAGCTTTTGTGATTTTTGGAGTAAAAAATGAATACGTTGGAGCTTTCTTCAAATATGGTTTATTAAGTGCTTAAATTGAATTTATCAACGAAAAGAAATTGGATGAAATATATAAACGGAGTTATTTTCATCGAAAGTAAGAAATACGAATTTCTGATAGTTTTTTGTTTTTCTAAGGAAACGAAGTTATTAGAAAAAGACGCTGTACTAAAATTTTGTGCAATTTTGAAGATATGTGAATGTTTTTTGACAGAATTTTCTTTTAATTATTTAGACGAACAGTTTCGCTAATAAAAGTATGCTAGTAGGATAATTTACGTTTCTTGTAAAGGGACAGAAGAAGGGGCGTGGTAAAAACCAAGTATGCCATAACCTAATCTAGGATTTAAGTAATGTGTGTGCCGAATTTGAGTTAAATCCGTCCAGCCGTTAAAATTTGTTGGCTATTTAAAGTTGTCTGATGTGACAATTCCCATACAAAATTACCAATTTCGATTTTTTCGATTTTTCCGCTGTTCCTTGAACTTTTTGTTATTTTTATTTTTAAACCACATCTGTATTGAGGCAAATAATATAAAAAAGGAATTATTAAAATCGGCCCAGCCGTTTCTGAACCTTAGCAAGACTAACGCACACGCATTTGATTTTTATATATATAGATTAAGTCTTCTTATTTTTTTTTTTTGTTTTGTTAATTCTAATAACACAGCGTCCGCTGTGACACTGTAATCACTATTTATGCTTAAGGATGCACACCCATTTAACATAAAAAACGTGTGTTCTATAATTTCAAAACTGTCGTTTGTTGAGCTCAATGTGTTTCGGCTATATATCTTGCTTATCGTTGCACTGTCATTTTGGAATACAGAAAGACGCTAAAAAATAAAATTTTCAAGACAAACTTCTAAAATGACGATAATTAAGCATCTTACATTATTA
Source organism: Pherbina coryleti (assembly GCA_943735915.1). Lineage (NCBI taxonomy): Eukaryota > Metazoa > Arthropoda > Insecta > Diptera > Sciomyzidae > Pherbina > Pherbina coryleti. The sequence goes on from OX030948.1 coordinate 81,332,700, forward strand.
TTTTAATAATTTACTTGCAAACTTATATCGGTTTAAAATTCTAAATAAAAATAACCACGATTAGAATAACGACATTTTCTTGTATTTCCTGACTTTTGTAAAGGCCACCAATGAAAAGGTTAGAAAATTTTATTTAAAAAGTTTTTATTATCATTCGGTAAAATTACCAATAGGTTGTGATCCTGCACCTCCAAGACCAGTGCTAAAAAATACGCAAAACTTGCAATAAGCTGCATTTTCCAATTTGGAGTAAACCAACCAATGCCAACGATTCAACCAAGAATGCTTAAATCGGAGTTTGCGAGAACCGCTGGCAGGAAAATTAAAATTTGGGGAGGCACATAAATGCTTTGAAAACTTTTTAGGCGGTTCGAATCGGAAATATTGCTCATCAACTTGGAATTATCGTTATTTGGACATTGATATTGAAGGCAGTTCCGATGAATCAAAGGATATTTCTGGAACAATTTCTACAATCATACACACAAACTTAGAGTTATAAACATTAAAAGTAAAATATTAATACCGCTTTCCACATAGCTGTCAATATTAAAGCTTTCTTCAACTGCAGGTTACAAAGGAAGTTCTGAAGACTTTTCAGATTCCAAAGTTTCTTGAACGTTTTCTGCAATACAGATGAAATATAATATTATTCGGATTTTGTCGGTTCCGCATCAAGCATAAAGTTAATCCATTAATATTCAATCAATGCAAACACGCTACCAACAAAAAAAAACACAGCTTTCAAACATTCAGAAATATTCGGCAACTTTTTAACACATTTACGCATTGATGAAGAAAAAAAAATATCATTTAAATCAAGCTCTTACTTTCCACCGTTCTAGCATTTTTTACTTCTGGTTTCTAATAAAAAAAAAATAAATAAATAACTGGCCATTTCAGCCCTTGAAAGGACTTTGACCTAGCTTCTTATGATCAATTGTGTTGTGCGTGTTATTTAGTTTGTACACAATTGACCGAGAACCGGACCTACATGTTTAACTCCGACTCCGAACGGCGATGAACGGAATGTTCTCGTTCTCAAGAAGCTTTACGTGGCATTTTGATTACTCTCTTGGACAGGTTTGCCATTGTCTGCAGAGAGGTGGCGACCGTACAGAAAAATTATTTTAATTCAAATAATTTTCTGTCGCTGCTGGGGTTCGAACCTGGGTCTGCAGGTTCGTTGACATAGCGGCCACGCACTTTAACCAACTACGCCACGGACGCCACTTCTGGTTTCTGCAGCCAATTAAATAGAATCATTTTTGACGTTTTGGCACAGTAAAATTAACACTAGAAACTCTTAAACTTATCTAACGAAACTCAATAAAAATATGAAAATTCAAAAAAAATTTCAAATTCAATAAAAAAAAACCACTTTCACGTAAAACCTGTTAACGCAATAAATTCTTTAATTTCTGGTGGTAGACAAAGTTCAATTGCATGTATCGAACTTTTTTCGATACTTAAGCATGTTGATGTTTTCGCTGTTGCTGTTTACACTTGCAGTTTGCACTGTAAGAGAAAAAAGACGCACGTGCAGCAAGTATTCGCAAATTGGCAAAGTTATATTAATGCTAATATATTATTTTTTTATACTTTTTGGTCCATAAGGGGGGGGGGGGGTTTTAACCCTAAAAACTCCCCCTTTTCTACGGGCCTGGTCCTAACATACAATTCGTATTTACCTAGGAATTAAGTCATTACCGTTATATAAACTAAATATATTAAGTACATTATTGGTTTTAAAAATTCATTTATAGAATTAAATAAGTTCAAATTTCCAAAAAAAATTGGGTGGTAAAAAAGGAATATATTTACGATTTTTAATTCACCTAACATAAATTACTATACTTAAAACTAAACAAACATAATAAAAGGAACAAACATAACAAAAGGAACAAAATAATGTTTACATGGTCAAGGTACAATGAAAAATACATAATATTTTAGTTACTAGTGTATTGATTTATTTAGTATACAAGGTTGGTGATGTCAAATGAATTAAATTTTCTGTGATAAAATAAGAGTATTTTCTGAGTATAAATTCTTATTTTTAAAGAGAATTTTTAAATGAATTGGCGACAAATATCTTTCTCTAAATGGGTATGCAATTTGATTTTCCTTTTCTAAATATATTGAAAGCAATTCGTTGTCAACGTTTGGGGTGTTTTGCAGGAATTTAATTGCTGATTTAACAAAAAATGTGTCAATGCGCTCAAGTTTACAATATTTATATAATTTTGAATTTGAAATTCTTTTTCTAAAGCCGTCCTGAATAGGTTGCCAATTTGCACCAGTGCAAATCCGTAAAATGTTTCTTTCAAATTTCCTTATTCTCTCCATCTGACAGGAAGAGATGGTGAACCAAATAGGAAATGCATAAGATAAAATGGGTCGAATAATTTGTTTGTAGCAATTTAATTTTATACGATTTTGGAGATCTCTTGTTCTTTTTAAAAAACCTGAATTATTGAAAAATACTTTTTTAGCTTTAGCTAAAATAAAATCTATATGTCGATAAAAAGTAAATTTACTGTGTAGTATATAACACCCAAATACTTTAGTCTTTGCATGTTAAAATTTGTCCATTTATTTCTATTGTTGGAATATATTTTCTGGCATTAGGATATAAGTATTTCTTGAAACCTTTGAAAACTGTACCTTCACATTTATTTATATTTAATTTTAGTTTCCATTTGTTAAAGTATTCAAGAAGAGACTGTAAATTTTGATTTACCAAATTATTGGCTATTCGCAAAGATTGATTAGAACACAAGATCAAAATATCGTCTGCATAAATTAAGGAGAGCATATTTGGACCTGGATCAGGTATATCTGCCAAAAGTATATTATATAGTACAGGACCCAAAAGTGAACCTTGTGGAACGCCAGCCAAAACTGACTTTGAAATTGAATTTTAATCACGATTAAAGACATAAAATGAACGGTTCGTTAAATAATTTAATATGATCCTACATACATTTTTATCAAAGCCAAAAACTTTAAACATTTTGTAAATAATACCCTCAATCCACGCAGTATCGAAAGCTTTTTCAAAATCTAAGCTTACAGCTATTGTTGCGCATCTATTGTTTAAATTTGTTGAAACGTAGTCAGAGAGTAGCATTAACGCATGATTTGTTGAATGTAAATTACGAAATCCAAATTGGTAATTTTTCAATATATTTGCATCCGAAATATAAGTTTTGATTTTGGTCAAAAGAAATTCTTCGAAACGTTTGCTAATATTGGATAATAACGAGATCGGTCTATAGCTCTTAGGATTTTGACCATTATTGTTTGGTTTTAAAATAGGAATTACCTTTGCACATTTCCAACTCATTGGGAAAAAGCCTAAATTAAAAATATGATTAAAAAGAATGGCGCGAAATTTCCAAAAAAATAAAGTAGTTTTTCTCAGAACAAAATTAGACATCCCATCTTCGCCAAAACTTTTTTATTATTTTTGAATTTGAGAGCACAACAAATATCATCAGCGTTGATAAAGTATTTATAATTATCTGGTAAAACACCCTCACCATTTCCTACAGACGAATATCCATCAGCAGTGAAAATATTATTAAATTTGAAAATTGGCTCATTATTAAGTAATTCACTGATTTCATTTTTCACAAAATTCGTAAATTGAACTGACCCTAAATTTAAATTTTGACCATGAACTTTTTCAAAAGTATCAGCTAACATATTCACTTTATTTAAAATTTTCAGAAATAACATTACCAAAATCGTCAACGAAATCAGGAAGATCATGTGTTTTGTTCAATCCGCATAAACTTTTAATTTTTTTATAGGTTTTATTATTCATTTTAATTTTTTTGAAGAAATCACACCAGTATCTGTCTTCGTGTAGTGAGATACGTTCTTTGATTATTTTGTCCACGTTTCTAATAATTGCTTTCAGTGCATTTTTTTCTCCTCGGTTCAGTACATCTATACGCCATTTTTCTCAAATTTTTTTTTTCTCGAATAAAGTTAATAATATCTTGTGTAAGATTAATTTGTCCTTTCTTCCGAATGCTTATTTTAGGAATAGATGACAAAATTGCTGATTCAAACGCAGGCCCTAACTGTGAAATATAATTATTAATTTCGACTTGTGAAACTGTTCTATCATTAGGTAGAATATGTTCAACAAGGTTGTTTTCCAAAGTTAAATTGAAGCGATCTATATTCATTTTACTAAAATTATAAACTTCAACCAGAGGATTTCTTACAATATTACAACTCAATAAATTTAGTTCCACGGCGTTGTGTTCTGACTCAAAATATAGAGTACTGAGAAAATTTGGGTGCAAATCACTAAATTCAATGTTTTGGCAAGTAGAGGTTAGAAATATATCCAAGAAGGACTCACAAGAAGAGATTCTGGTAGGGAATTTTGTTGGAATTATCTGGACTAAGGGCTGATTATTCAGCCAATTTGAAAGAATCCTTCCATTGACGTTAGTGGTCTCATTGCCCCAGCTAGGATGTTTAGAATTTAGGTCTCCTCCCAAAATAAATTTATCAGAATTAATAGCACTTACAATTTTATTCAAGTCAATGACAGAAAGAGTGTCCGAAGGTCTTAAATACATGGAAACAAAAGAAATGGTGCTTCCATCAATAAGGCTTACTTGGATTACAGTGCTTTCAATATTAACAAGATTTAATTCAATTTTTTTATAACTAAAATTTTCCTTTATGCAAATTGCAGTTCCACCACCTGAACCTACTGATCGATGTTGTCTTATAATATTATAATCTTTAAATTCAATTTTATGTCGAATGTTTAATTTATGTTCCGCAATAAGAATAATATCTGGCTTATGTTTTTTTAAGAAAATATTAAAATAATGGCGTTTTTGTTTTGAAACCAAAGAGTTGACATTGATGAAAATCATTTAATTTTCCTATGCATTAAAAGTCAAAAGAAATTATTTGCTATTTCTAAGGACCATATTACGGATTTCCACCAGAGCAGATAGAAAAAAATAAGTTAAAAAGTTTTTCTTGTTTAACATGAATTGGCGCTTCTTTATTATAGGTAGGTAAAAATGCGTTGATTTTAATTATTAAATTTGAAAAACTTTGACCGAATACGGTTTCACATTCATTCACATTATTCGAAATCAAGCATTTATTGGGGCCATGATTTCCGACACACTTTACACAACGGCAGGGCATAGTGCAATTAATTGCAGCATGATTAAAACGTTGACAACGCTTATTTATGAAAATAAATTTTGTTTTGGTTAAGGAATTGAATACTTAAAATTTCTTGGATATTTGAGGAGTTATCAAATTGCACTAGCCAATTAAATTTTAATTTCGAAACTCTAATTAATTTAAAGTTAAGTTGCACTGAGTTAAGTGCACTAATTAAGTCATTCTCATCATAATAAGACGGAAAATTTTTTAAAATAAATGTTATTGGTTTGTCATATTTAGGGGTGAAAGTGTAGTGTTTTATATTATCTTTTATAAATTGTTCTCTGACTTTTTTGTAATCGGATATGTTAAGGATTTGAATTTTGGTAGTGTCATGTTGTGTTTTGTTAAAGTAATAGTTTTTGTGGTGTAGTATATTAAAAACCTTGCTGTGAAGTTCCTTGGTGTTCTTGTTGGACACAATCAGGATCGGCGGCTTTTCTGCGTCATTGCTGCGTTGGGTGTTCTGGACTAGAGTGCTGGGAGTAATTTTTTTTTTTGTTGGCTTCTTTGTATTTATGTGGGGAAAGACGATATCAGCTTTTTCACTCATGAGGCTGATATCTTCATCATGACTGAGCTCAAAAAATTTATTATTTTTGAGCTTTTCTTCTAATTGCTTGTTGTTTATTTTCAGTTCTTCAATTTGTTGCAACTGCTTTTGCAGTTGTATGGTAAGCTTTTCGACATTTTGGGTGTCAGAAACATTGTCATTAGGCATTTTTTTTGTGATAGCTTCGCTATTATTATTAATTGGGCCATTGCTATTTGGCATTTTTTTTGTGATGACTTCACTATCACTACTGTTTTTCATTGATATCTTGCGCTTCTGCGTACTCGATTTTTTTTTCTTTTTTGATTGTGAGGACTTAACAGGCACAGCCTCAATATCAGACATAACGTCATTTATTACATTTTCGCTGAATGAACAATAAATTATTATAGGATATATTACCCAACTCGCGGTGAGGATTTACAACGAGGATATGATAGTCTATATATATATTTTTTTAAGTTTTTTTTTTTTTTTTTTATTATATTTTTCAAAAATTTGTAGAAAATTTTTCTCGTAGCGTAGACTTAAATGACCTAGAAACCTACAAACTTTTGTTTCCGGAATTTGAAAATAGCTCATCTGCATTGTTTAGTGAATATTTAGACAATATTAAGCTGAGAATATTGTCTGATCCAAAAAAGTTTTGGGGATTCATAAACACAAAGAAGAAACCCGATGGATTCCCTTCATCTTTAAAAACTCCTGATGGGTTTACTGACGATGCCGTCAAAATCTTTGGCTTATTTGCAAATCTTTTTAAAGAGTCATTTTGAATATATGAATTCCGCACCCAGGGTCTCTTTGGGACATATATCCTTTACATCAGAGGATATACTAAAGTATACTGGATCAATCGATGAGGATTTTGGTGCCTGATGGCGTTCCTGCCGCAGTGATAACTCAATGCGGTTCCGTTTTATCTTTATTATTTAATAAATCTATTAACGAAGGCTATTTTCCACTTTTTTAGAAAAATTCATTTATTAGTCCAATTTATAAAAAATGTTGCGGGAATGAAGTTATAAATTATAAGCCTATCGCTAAGCTTTCATCTATTCCCAAACTTTTTGAGCGAATGGTTTACGATCGCGTTAAGGTTCTGTATCGGTGAAATCTAGGCCTCGGCGTGCGCCCGCTTGCTTTTCTATTCGGTCGCCCTGGTTTTTATATTATGTTTTGAGAGCGCCCCTCGAAGCGCATCTGGTCACAGTGTCAGACGAAAAAAAAAACCAGGACGGCCGACCCGCGTACGTGCACAACCGCACCTGTGGGTGCTGCCGTCCAGGGCCCGCACGAGCTTGCGTGCCACTTTGCTGCCAGTTCGGGAAGTGGGGGGGTTCTTTTCTGGGCCGGTAGCACACCTTTGCCGCAGACAAAAAAATCTCGTGCGGATTATTGTTTTGGCGAGCTCGCCCTGTGAACTCAAGTATCTGTAAGCAGAAAGAACCCAAAGGATCGGAATTTTAATTTTTGGAGTGAGAGGGGGGCTCTGTTCCTCCACTCAACACCAACCGCGAACGTCAAGGACCTGGGATTATGGCCCATGCCCCACGTTTCCCAGCCACCGTGAGGATGCGGGGCGAATAGTTTGGGATCCTCCCTTGCCAAATCTTTCTTCCATCCCTATACCATAGAAATGAAAACTAGTTCATTTAAAATTTTTTTTTTTTTTTTTTTACTTGGGTCAGTTAATACACAAAAAATAAAAATAAATAACTGGCCATTTCAGCCCTTGAAAGGACTTTGACCTAGCTTCTTATGATCAATTGTGTTGTGCGTGTTATTAAGTTTGTACACAATTGACCGAGAAATGGACCTACGTGCTTAACGCCGACTCCGAACGGCGATGAACGAAATGTTCTTATTCTCAAGAAGCTTTACATGGCATTTTTATTACTCTCTGAGGTTTGCCATTGTCTGCAGAGAGGTGGCGGCCGTACAGAAAAATTATTTTAATTCAAATAATTTTCTGTCCCTGGCTGGGGTTCGAACCTGGGTCTCCAAGGTTCTTTGACATAGCGGCCACGCACTTTAACCAACTACGCCACGGACGCCACCACATTGATATTTAAAATTTTAACTTATACTATTACATTTCATTCAGATATTTAAGTAAAGTGAGTTCACACTTGTTTACATAATAAAATAAAATTCGCTTAAATTTTCCAAAATGCTAAACATTAAAACCATAAATAATTCAAAATGGGTCTCAATGCGTTAAATTGTAAAATGCGCTTATGCGGTAAATACTTTAAGCTAATTGCATAACATTGAGAATTGAAACATCTGAATAAATACATTTTAACACATAAGTTTGTTAAAATTAATATGCTCAAAAAAATGACTAACTTTATTTTAGTTTAAATTTTAGGTTTCGGGTTATAAGATTTATTTTTCAGTATATTTCAGTTAAGTTTTAATTTTAGCTTAGTTTGTGTTAATTTTGTAGTTTAGTTATAGATTAGTTTTAGTTGTAATTTTAGTTTAAATTTTGATTAAGTTGTAAGTTTCGTTAATTTGGAGGAAAGGAAAAGGTTAGTATAATTTTAAAAGCTTACTAAGCTTTGTTGTGTTGGCTAAAAAGCCGCTCTTACATTGTCTTTTTTTGGTTTAGTTCTTTTGCAGCTAACCAAGCTACTTTTTGCAAGAAACAGACTTTTGAGTTTCTCTGATCTAGTCTTCTAGAATCAGAATTATTATTCATTTATTTTGGGATCGACTCTGCCTTTTATTGGCAAATCGATCACATTCCAATACATATTTCTGGAATTCTCTTTCCAGAAACTCTCTTACAAATATTTCTTACATTCTAATTGTAACATGTAAATATCTTAATTCTAAGTTCTCACCAATACATGAATCCCCATTCCTATTGGAATATTGAAAGAATTATGCAAACGCAGCATAATTCCTTTGTCACAAGCTTCTGTTTGGACTTTGAGTTTGCGAGCACTTACAAAGTGTCAATGCTTCGCTTACTCATGACTTTGTTTACAAAAGTCTAAAGTTTCTGGCTGAGCGTAACTAAACGCTGCAGTGGGTCATTGGGTATTTTACAAACGTATACAAATGTATACAATGTTTGTTAATGACTAAACTACATTGTGGTAGGTTAGTGTATAAATTAAAGTGTGTGCAATAAGTACACTACACCCTTGCCCTTAAGAAAAAATTTATATTCGAATGAGTGTTCATGTATGAGGAGATAAATTTTTAAAATAATTGTGATGATCTAGTGGAAAATTAAATTTCACTATGTTAGTGTTTAATATTATTTTTGGTAGACTATTTTAGATGTAAAATGTAGGATTAAAATATTACTTAATTCTTATAATTATTATATAATTTTAATTTTTTTTTTGTTTTTTTTTTTTTTTTTTTGTAATAGTTCTTGTACATGAATAAAATGTATGCTTTTAACTGTTAAATTTGAATGAATATTTTTATTTTTATTTTCATAATAAGTAATCGTTAACTTATGTGTCTATTGTATATTTAATCAAATTATTATTATGCATTTCCTTAATTTGTCCCTTAATTTCTATGTAAGTATTTACTTCTTCTGTTTCAACTACTTTATATGGTCCATGATAAGGACTTTGATTTTTCTTTCTATTACCTAATTTTACTAAAACTAAGTCTCCTATTTCTACCTTTAACTTATTTGTTTTTATGTTGCTATCTTTTTTTCTTTTATCTTATACGTTATTTATGAGTTGTTTTGCTTTATCAATTGACGTTTTTAATCTAATTTTGAGTTCATTGGCATATGAGTCAATGTCATATACCGGTATATTATTATTTTTTGTATCAGTTGGCATATATGGTAATTTGCCAAAAACTAATTCATAAGGCGAGTAGCCTGTGTCTATATTTGGAGAAGTGTTGAAAGCAAAATTGTAAAATTATATCCACTTATCCCATTCATTATCTGTTGCAAAATTAAGCATGTACTCGTTGAGTACTCTATGGTTACGTTCTATGGTTCCTAATGTCTCGTGGTGATAAGGTGCTGAAAATGTTTGTCTTATGTCTAAATATTTACAAATTTTCTTCATTAGTTCGTTCACAAATTCAGTTCCTCTGTCCGATTTAATAACTTTGAAAATACCATATTTTAGAATAAACTGATTTACGAGGGTTGATGCAACTGTTGTCGCATCTTTGCTTTCCATTGGATAAGCCATGACAAATTTTGTCAGTTCGCATTGTGCTGTCAGTATGTATCTGTATCCGTTTGAAATTTTTAATGGTCCTACAGTATCAATTGCGATTACCTCAAAACTAGTGTTTGGTGTATCTGTAATAACTAATTGTTCTTTTGTATGTCGTATCTGTTTATTTGTTAGACATTGCTTACAGTTTGAGACGAATTTCTTTACCATTTTAGACATATTTTTCCAAATATATCGCTGTTTTAATTTTAAAATTGTCTTCCTAACTCCTAAATGCCCTCCGCAAGGTGAGTTGTGATATTCTTCAATTAGCTTGTACTTTATTATATCTTCTTCTATTCTTTGGGGACTTTTATATATTAGTATATTTACTCCTGAGCGATTTTTCTTTATTTCATTATGTTGCAACATATTATACTTTTTCTTAAATTCATTCTTCTGCACGTGCTTAAATATTTCATCTTCTTCATTTAGCGCTAATTCTTTGATGTTTAGTTTGTGCATTTTTGATGATAGTTTCTCCAAAGACAAATCGAGTTTGTTTAGATTATCACTACATCTCACAAGTACTACATCTTTTAATTTAATTTCTATTTGGGTACCCTTAGTATCGCTCTTTATTTCAAATTTTAATTTCTTTATATTTCTGACGTCAGCTAAAGATGTGCAATCCCATATGTGAAGGTGATCAGTCTTCTGTGGAAAGCTACAATTATCTTCTATTTCCTCTTTGTCTGCCATATTTCTTGCAGACATGCCCCTTGTTATTACTAAAGTCTTCTTCGCGGATTCATCGTTTGTTTTTGGTATCATTGTTTTCAGTAAGTCGGAGTCTATCTTTATCCTAGATAATGCATCAGCATTTGTGTTTATCTTGCCTTGCTTATAAACAATTTCATAATCGTAATCTGAAAGTTCTAAACGTATTCTCGTCAATTTAGAAGATGGATTTTTGTGAGAAAATAATGAAACTAAAGGTCTGTGATCCACTATAAATTTGCGTCCAAATAAATATGGTCTGAAAAAACTAATTCCCCCAATGGATGGCTAGTAATTCCTTTTCTATCACTGGTTTATTTAGTTCATGTTTGTTTAGTGTTTTGCTGGCATATGAAATTGGTAAATCGTTTCCTATTTCTCCTTGTGAAAGTACTGCGCCTAATGCATAATCAGATGCGTCTGTCGTTAGAATGAAAGGTTTCTCAAAATCTGGATATTGTAAGACTGGTGGATTAATAAGTTTCCTTTTTAATGTCTCGAATGCATTTTGACATTCTTCTGTCCATATGAAAGGTTGTTTCTTTTTGACCAAATTGTTTAAACTTTTGGCTAAATTTGCAAAATTTTTTATAAATTTTCTGTGATAATTACAAAATGCTACGAATCTTCGAACTTCGTCTGCATTTTTCGGTGTTGGATATAGTTCAATTGTTTTGTGTTTTGCTGGGTCTGTTTTGATACCATTTCTTGTAATTAGATGACCTAGATATACTACTTCTGGTTTAAGAAAATGACATTTATTAGGATTCAGTTTAAGGTTATATTTGTTAAGTCGTTCAAATACATTTATGAGATTTTCGTTGTGGTGTTTTAAGCTACAACCAAAAACTATTATGTCATCGACATAGAGAAATGCTTTTGATTCTAAACCGGATAATGCTATTGTTAACATTCTTTGAAAACTGTTGGATGATATTTTTAATCCGAAAGGTAAACGTTTGAAATGATAATGTCCTTTTGCTGTTGAGAATGCTGTCATATGTCTTGAACTTTTATCTAAAGAGATTTGGTGAAATGAACTTGTCATGTCTAAAGTTGAGAAATATTTAGCTCGTCCTAGTTGATCTAGTACGTCTTCTAATCTAGGTAGTGGAAATTTGTCATTTACAATTTTCTTGTTTAATTGTCTGAAGTCAACTACTAGTCGCCATTTTTTTGAATCATTGTCACTCCTTTTCGGTACTATTAATAATGGTGAATTGTATGCGCTGTTGATGGTTCAATCAAGTCATCTTCTAATAATTTTTCAACTTGTCTATTTATTTCTTCGTGTTGAGAGTGTGGCAGTCTGTAATTCTTTATGTATACTGGTGTATTATCTGTTGATTGCAAATTTTGTGTATAAAAATTGTTTACAGATAAATGTTCGTTGTCTAGATGAAAAATATGCTGATATTTGTTAAAAATTTTGAAAAGAGATGTTTTTGCTTCATTGTCCATACCGTCAATATTAAGTATTTTTGTTAGTTCTTTTAGTCGTTGGTTGTCATTTGATTTCAGTGTTGATTTGTTTTGTCTTACTATATTATAATTGTTCAAAGGTTCCCATTTAATGTCTAGATGGTCTATTCTTGCTTCTTTCTCGGTTGTGTTTAGAATTTTAACGTGACAGTGACCTATTGCAGGTGTAATTTAATTTCCTATAAAAATCCCATCCTGTATTTCTTCGCTTAAAATTACACTATCTTGGTCTAACTTCAGATCTATAGCACATATTAATTCAGATCTTGGTGGAATACAAAGTGTTCCTACATATATTTGCTTGTTGAATATTTATTGGTAAAGTTACTTCTTCTTCATCTATTGTCATTTTAATTGTGTGAGTTTCATAGTCAATAATACACATATGTCGTTTTAGAAAATCTGTGCCAATTATTCCATCTGTGGCAATTGGAAAATCTGTATCTACAACTTGAAAATAATGTTTTGTTGTACTGTTTTCTATTTTTAATAATATTTCTGTTCCTCCTAATGAATTAACCTCTTCTTTTGTAATTCCTACTAGTTTGCATGTGTCATCTGTTAAAATTTGTTGTTGTTCTGGTAAAACTTGTACTTTACATATTGAAATGTCTGCTCCGGTGTCTATTAGAAATGTTAGTCTGTTTTGTGAATTATTGCATTCTAGAGTTATGTAATTCGTCAGTTTGTTTGTTATATTGTACAATTTTAACACTGGTCTCCCGGAGTTGCTTCTTGTGTGCCCTCCGGGGCTTGTCCGTTTCCCGAAGTATTCATCACGTTTACTCGTCTGTAATTTCCTCGATTGTTTCTGTAGTTGTTATTATTTTGTGTATTTCTATTGTAATTTTGAGGTTGAGACCCTCTTTGATTATTATTTGTTGATCTGTTATTATTATTATTTCGAAAATAACTATTTGTGTTCGTTCGGTTGTTGTTATTAGTTTGGTTGTTATTATTATTACTGTAATTATTATTGCGGTTGTTAGTTTGTCCAAAGTTTCGGTTGTTTTCGTACCTATTTGAATTGAAATTGTTGTTCCTATAGTTAGATCTATTGTTATTTAAATGTCTATTATCGTTTCCTCTAAGACTATTATTTCTTGGAAAAATTATATTTATGTGTAGAAGTTGAGATTGATTATTTCGATTAGAATCATTTTCTAGTTCTGATGCTATATTGACTGCATCATTAAGTGTCTGTGGTTGTGCTGCATATACGGTTGATTTATATTTTTCATTTAAGCCATTTTTAAATATAGTCAATGCGTATTTGTCATTCATTTTTGTAATGATTTGTTTTTCTGTCTCGGTCGCTGTTGTTGGTAAATCTTTGATTTGCATAGTGCTTAACTCGCTTATTAGTGTTAAAATACTTTCATTAAAGTTCGAAATTGAACCATTTTGCGTTAAATTAGATAATGTTGTATGTATAATTGGAATAGTTTTGGTACTCTTATACCTTGCTTCCAACTTTTCTTTAAGTTCACCAAAAGTTTTTGGTTCGCTTACTGCACAAATTGATGTTTTTACGTTATTTGACAATTTAACATTGCAAATGAACTCAATTAAAGATTTTTTCCCTCTGTGTTTAACATATTATGAATAAGTTCTGTAATTTTTAAAAATGAAGATAGTTCTTTGTATTGTCCATTAAACAACGGTATCGCCTTAATGGCTAATTCTAAATTAAAAGAAGACATTTTTACTTCTTCCTTGTTTTGTTCAACTTCTGTCGTTTTATTTTGTAACTGTTCTAATAGCAGTTGTTTGATTATTGTATAAGTTTTATTAAACTCAATTTTTAATGCATTAACCTTTGTTTCATCTGTGTCAATAATAACGAGTGCTTCTAATTTTTTTTTTATACTCTTCTATTGATTGTAACTTTTGTAAAATTGTCTCGTAAGAGTATCCTCTTGCTGCACTTTTCTTTAGGTTTGTTAAAATAACTGTCAAACTTTAAATTATGTCCTCCATTTATTTGTTCCTCTCCTAACAGTAGTGGATTTTACCTAGCTGTTTCGGTTTCTTACCTAAAGTATGCATTATAGATCAAAATTTTGTTGATTTTATCTTAACATTTATAATTCCATTTTTTTTTTATATTTTTTTTTTTTATATATTTTTTTTTTTTCTAAACTTGAGTTGATACATTAACTTTACTCAACTGTTCTTGGACATATTTTTTATAATAGCTATTTATTTTTAAAATCATCAGCACAGCTAAAATGAATACTAATACATATAAAAGATTATGATCAGTGACCACAATGCTGCTACTAGTGTTGTTATTCAGGGCATTTGTGTTTTCCTTTTTACTTTCAGTATTGCCCATATTGAGTTATTTAAATTAAGTTAAAATTAATTTTTATTATTTTTCTCTTTTTTTTAAAATTGCGTTCCTTAATCTTTTCTAAATTAATTTGTTGTTTAAAAAAAATTTTTTGCTCTTTGTTTAGCGCTAAATTTGCCAATCGGTGCAAGTCTGCTATTTTTTGTCTGCTCTTCACACGCCGTCCGGCCCGTTTCCTGTTTGGCTTCTGTTGTTCATTTTCAATTTTGTTTTTACTGTTGTCTACTGCTGGCAAACGTTTGCTTCGTGCCCTATACTCCTCGATGGTCAATGGTTGGGGTCCAGCGTTTTTAGGAGTTGCTTTATATGAAGGTGCATCTAATGGTGGAGGTTCTGGTACATATTCTGGTACTGATGGTTGTTGTTCCTGGGTATATGTTTGTCTGCTGGTAGTTGCAAACTTCTCCCACCTATCGAAAATTGCGTCCACCTCCTCTCCGTTGATTATGTCGTCATCATTCATCTATTATTGTGTTCAAATAATAGTTCGCAGGGTCGTGTCCGCAGGATCGCCATGTAAGTTTCGTTAATTTGGAGGAAAGGAAAAGGTTAGTATAATTTTAAAAGCTTACTAAGCTTTGTTGTGTTGGCTAAAAAGCCGCTCTTACATTGTCTTTTTTTGGTTTAGTTCTTTTGCAGCTAACCAAGCTACTTTTTGCAAGAAACAGACTTTTGAGTTTCTCTGATCTAGTCTTCTAGAATCAGAATTATTATTCATTTATTTTGGGATCGACTCTGCCTTTTATTGGCAAATCGATCACATTCCAATACATATTTCTGGAATTCTCTTTCCAGAAACTCTCTTAAAAATATTTCTTACATTCTAATTGTAACATGTAAATATCTTAATTCTAAGTTCTCACCAATACATGAATCCCCATTCCTATTGGAATATTGAAAGAATTATGCAAACGCAGCATAATTCCTTTGTCACAAGCTTCTGTTTGGACTTTGAGTTTGCGAGCACTACAAAGTGTCAATGCTTCGCTTACTCATGACTTTGTTTACAAAAGTCTAAAGTTTCTGGCTGAGCGTAACTAAACGCTGCAGTGGGTCATTGGGTATTTTACAAACGTATACAAATGTATACAATGTTTGTTAATGACTAAACTACATTGTGGTAGGTTAGTGTATAAATTAAAGTGTGTGCAATAAGTACACTACAAAGTTTAAATTTACGTTTACGTTATACCTTTGAGTTTAGATTTAGTTTTATTTCAATTTAAGTTTTAATTTTAGCTTAGTTTAAATTTACGTTTATGTTATATCTCTAGTTTAAGTTTAGTTTTATTTCAATTTAAATTTTAGTTTTAACTTAGTTTAAATTTACGTTTATGTTATATCTCTAGTTTAAGTTGATTTAAGATTTTTATTTTTGGATTCTTTAGTTTAATTCTAGTTTTGATTTAATATATATATAGATATTTT
The DNA here is from genome assembly GCA_943735915.1 of Pherbina coryleti. Classification (NCBI taxonomy): domain Eukaryota; kingdom Metazoa; phylum Arthropoda; class Insecta; order Diptera; family Sciomyzidae; genus Pherbina; species Pherbina coryleti. The sequence continues at coordinate 81,348,673 of OX030948.1, forward strand.
TTTTGACTGTATTATTAAACATCTACAATTCGTTATTTTGTATTCAAACATTTTTTCTTTATTTTTTTTATTTTTTTAATGCTGAAGTTTAATACAAACTATATTATCTTGTAATTGTTTTTGTTTTATAAATACTCAAATGTCAGCTACATTATATTATATGTAGATAGAATAATCATAATATATGTAATTATTTATATCAAAATTGTAACGGCAAAGATTAAAGAAATTTTAGCAAATAGTTAAAAAAATATGAAAATAATATATATTAATGGTTAAAATTATTATTTTTATGAGGGATTCATTTTTTTATTGAACATTAAAAAAAAGAAAATAAAGTAAATTATTAATAATAAAAAAAAATATGTATGCATGCTTGTTATATATGCATGTCTATGTCAAAATGGAAAATTACAACAAAAAGAGGCAATTACAAATGTCCATGTAAAATTTACGAATTTTGGGCTTTGTTTGTTTTGTATTGTATGCCTTATACTGAGCCAAACACTTACACAGTTTTATGCCACTTGTTGTAATGTTATCATTAAGTAAATTTAACAAAACTTTGGTGGAGTTCACACTTATTTCAATATTCATAATTTGTTTCTTCTTAATTTTATCTCATTTCATTTAGCTTCCAATCAATATTTCATATTTAGTAACAATGTCCCTGATAGGTATTTTGATTATTTCGGCACTGTGTTCATTATAATTAACGATTTTAAATTCATTAAAAGTAACCAACTAAAAATAGAGAAAAAGTTTAGAAATACAAGAATGTACCATACAGGGTGAAAGAGCCGTATCAGAACTGGATAATTACGCATTAAAATTTTTATCATTCAACATCAGCATCACATGCATTTCCAGTAAGAGTAGTTTCAATTTATTAAACAATACTTTGTTTCCGTGTCTTAGTATGAATGTCACAAAGACACATTAGATGAGTGAGTACTATCTGGTATTGTTTGGCTGTTGTTGTGTTGTTGCTCCGGGTGTTTTTGTTTCGGCGGCACAGCGGTAGCGCTAGGGCTGACATAAAATTGGCATTATTTTTGGCGCCAAAGTTTCCCCAATTCTATATGCAACTTTGGGGTACAGTCGCGTACTCCAACAATGCAAAAGCGTAGTGGGCGAGAAAGAGATGGCCAATAAAGGGGAGCAGCCAAAAGTTTGGTTATGTTGCACTGGATATGAGTTTATTTTACTCAATATGTATCTTTTAAGCACAAACACTTCAGCAATTAGCCCAGTTTTCAAAATAGTTTTAAAATTTTGATAATTTTTGCACTTGCTGCTAGTTTTTTTGTTTGTTTTGTTAATATAAAAACAGTTACCTAGGAAGAGATAGCGCTTTCTGGCCAGCGATGGGCATGTGCAGATAAGGTGTGTTGTGGATTCAACCTCCTCTTCATCTCTGCAGCTTCTGCAGAAGTCGTTATGGGGAATATTCAGTCTTCGGGCATGGTTTCCAATCAGGCAGTGTCCTGTTAGAACGCCTATTACTATATTTATTTGGTCCCTTCTAAGGGATATTAGCTCTTTTGAGCGTCTTAAGTTCAGTGTTGGCCAAACTTCACGCGTTATACTGCATGTACTATCCGTTGACCACCTGATGTTGGTGTTTACAAGGGATAGCTCATTTATCAGTAGCTTATGTACATGTTGCGAGAGGTATTCCAATTTGTTCCTTATCTGTCGATAGGGGTTTGGTGGTTCCGTTTCTAGCGAGTTCGTCTGCTTTGCAGTTACCTTGGAAGTATCTATGTCCGGGGATCCAGCATAGGAATATATTGAGCTGCTCTGCCATCTCATTTAGAGATCTGTGGCAACTTAGGACTGTTTTTGATGTTATTTCAACAGACTCCACGGCTTTCAAAGCGGCTTGACTATCAGATAGAATGCAAATATCTTTTGCTAATATTTCGTTCATCTGAAGCCAAGTGACTGCTTCATGTATGGCAGTGACTTCCGCTTGGAAGACACTGCAGTGGTCGGGGAGCCTAAAGGCATGGTTAATGTTTAGGGAATCAGAGTAGACTCCTCCCCCTACTTTGCCATCTAGTTTTGATCCATCAGTGTAGATTCTAGTGGCATTGTTTGGTGGAGGGCTTCCAATCTCCCATTCGTATCTGGAGGGGATAGATACATCAAACTTTTTGTGGAATAAAAGTTTTTGAGTGATGTAGTCTATGTTCTTGGGTATTTGAGGAGTGAGTTTCCTGGTGTCAGAGTGTCCTATTATGCCCTCTTTCCATTGGGAAGTGGCTTCTAGACGGATTCAAAAATATAGCAAATTGTGAATTCTTGGAACTTGCTGTAATTCAGGCTCTGGGGCAATAACCTTTTCAAATGTGCTTGGTTCTTTTATGATGACTTTGGATTTATTTCGATGTCGTAACATGAATGCTGAGAGGGTTATTATAATGAGAGCAAATATTTTAATTGTTAACCTGTCTATTGTTGTGTTATTTTGGAGACTTTTTATCCTCTTTGTGGTTTTAATATGAAATTCTTCTAAGGCTTCTAATGAGAGTAATTTAACTCTTCTTCCTTCTATTGGGGATGGTTGCATAATTGATGGTTGAAGTTTGACCGTAGGTGCTTCCAAATTTAAATTATTTTGTCCGTTGATTTGTATGCTGCAGTTATGAAATTTTACTATGAAAGTCTCTTTGAGGGAATAATTCGTCTCCGATTGCATTGCTTTTGAATCCATTTAAAAATATTAATCCTGGATGTAATTCTTCAACATCCGGTATATGCTGATGGTTGCTTAAGGAACATCGCGTCGTGAGAACCAGAGGGTTCTATCTGGCTTTTTTTCACTTTTGTGTTTTTTGATTGGAATCTCCTTTTTATAATGGTTTTTCTCTATTACAGAAACTCTTTTTTTTAATAATACTAATAATTTTTGAAATATTAACAGAGCTATTTGGTTCTATCTGCAAAAAAGTGGATGCACTTAGTTACTGCAAAAAAGTGGATGCGCAAAAGGTTCTATCTGCAACCAATTTCAATTCTGTTACAAAAATAGAATACATTGTTTGAGTTAGTTTTTCTTAAAATTTTAAAATGTTAAAAAACAACTTGAATTGATGAATTCCAAATGAAATTGGCAATTTTGAAAAAGTGGCAGCAAGGAGAACTATGTCGTTCTGTCTGCAGCCAAAGTCAATGTTGTGAAAGTGTTTGTGTTGATCATTACATTTTTGGGTGTCCAAGCTTAAAATGTCTTATAATATAAAGCAAATGGAAATATCTATTGACAGTGGATCTGATATGTGCTGTTACTGTGCTGTTTGGCATGAGGTATTGTGTGGTCGAACAGGAAACGATATAGCCAGTGCTCTATTAAATATCCTCTCTAAAATATGTATGGACTACTCAAATGCAAAAGATTTAATTTTATGGAAATAATTCTTTAATATCCTTTGCTATTGCATCATTTCTTCAAAACAACTCATATGTTCGGAGTATTACTTTAAAATATTCTACACCTGGCCATGCATTCAGGAAGTAGACAATATTCATTCAAATATTGACAAATACTAAAATTGACTGAAGTTAGGTCACCTGTGTCTTTGTTACGAGTTTTACTAGTAGCCAACAACAAGCATCCTTACCATATCATAGAGATGAGCTGCAGTGACTTTTTTGATTTTCAATCGCTAGCAAAAACTTTAAATTACAGCAATTTACCAAAGTTTACAAGCTCAGTCATGGTTCCAAATGAATTAGATGACTTCATTTGAAAAAATAAAATTGAATTTTTGAGTTCCAGAAGGTTCTATGTGCAGGTTCACATTAAAAAGTATTTATTTTGTTAAGCTATCTTGTTTTTTTTTTTACATTTACTTTAATATTACAATACATTAATTAATTATTCTTATATTGCTTATGCTTATTTTATAATTTTGTAATCGTATAAAACAGTAATATATATGAATAATTTTGAAAATGTGCAAAGTTTGAGTTCCAAAAGGTTCTATCTGCAATCTTTAATTAAAAAAGTTAATTTTTTATGTTTTTTTGCAACTTTTTATGAAACAAATTTTATATTTTAATAAAGAAATAAATTGTTTTGATTTCTCCTGTGTTTTATTTTTGATATTTATTATAAAAATAATATGAAAATGGCTCCGAACTTTAAAAATGCTCTCCTGAACAGAGTGCGTAGAGCACTCAAAATTCGCTCTCGCTCTTTCGAGTTATCATTTATACAAACAGAAGCAATACTCTTTTCAGAGCAACTCGTTGAACGCTACGCTCTCGCATAAACTCCTCAAACACTTGTTTTGATTATTCGTTCTTGTACAAAGAGCGCTCATGGTTGTGAGCATGGTATAATAATACAAGGTAGCATTGACCATGATACAATTATAAGGTAGGCCCAGGAAAAACACACTCTCTATGACTACAAATCAACAACAAAACAATAACAAAGGCGTAGGTATAATGTCAAAATACAATACAAAGCGATGCAAATAAATTGGTTACTGAACAATCGAACTAAGAACTCGAATAAAAATTATATAAAACGTTCACTTTAATTTGCTTCGTTGAAAGCTAAAATACAATTCATTTTGTATTATATCTTAAAACATAACTCATTTTGTTAAATTTTTAGGGTTTTTGCTTACTTTTCGTGTATTATTCCACAAAAAATCTGGGTACTCGATACCCAATACCCAGATTCATACTGTTAATAGTAAATTATACATCCCGAACGAATAAACGTCAGTTGTTAAAAATGACATTATGTTTTGATTTTCTTTGCTTTGCTTTGCTTTTTCGTTTTTTTTGTCTCCGAATTGGGCCTACCTTATAATTGTATCATGGCATTGACAGTTGCTTGGGAAAACATCTCCTGTCAAAAAATATACTCAAAAGGAGAGCGTTCGCAATCGGCCATTGAAAACACAAGCAATGTTGAAAACATAGAAGTGAAAAAAAACAAAAACTTCAGCAGTTGTTTTGGACAGGAGATGTTTTCTTGTAGAAGAGAAAATAAGCAGTTGTCAATGCTACCTTGTATTATTATACCATGGGTTGTGAGAACATCGTCACTGTATTCATCCCCCGAGTTCTGCAAATGATGTGCTCTTTATTTGAGCTGAAAAATATTTGAATTCATCAATGATAAGTATTTTGATATTTATCATTTTGATATTTTCTATTAAGTGAAATGAAACGCAAACGTTAATTTTCATACCCAAAAATTTTTCTTTATTTAAGGTATAATATACGTGTAACAACCAAAAACAGGAGCTGTTTTCAAAAAATTGTTTTAGATATAAGAATCCGTTATTTTGTTTTTTTAATTTATACAGGTTATTGTACATAAAAAATACTATATAAAAATATTTTTTTTAAATACAGTTCTGCCTTTTATATAGAGGGCGCTGAAAATGGCATTGAAAAAAGACATCCAAAACGGTTCGATGGATATGGCCTTTACCATGTATCAGAAACAAAAAAATCAAATGCCATTTTAAAGCATAGACCTTATATCAAGCATCCCCCCTACGCAAGACCACCGGAGTTTTTGTTTTTAATTATGGCGGAAGTTGAAGTAAATAGTTAAAAAAATAGATACATTCTCGCGCGCTTTTTTGTTTATAAACAAAAAAAAATAGTTCCTTTAATTTAGGGGGGATGCTTAAAGGACAAAATAATGTATAAAATGCAAAAAAAATAATTGAAACCGACCAAATAATTTTCCAATTATCTATCGAACCGTTTTAAAAAAACTAGTTTCGAGGAAATAGTGTTGAAAGTTTTTTATTTACGTTGTATGGAGTTAAGACATTGGTTAACGAAAACCGTTATAACTTCTGTTGTTTTTTTAAATATCGATTTAAAAATGTGTATGTATATTCTTAAAACTATAAAGAACACATTAAACAAAAAAAAAATAGAAAAATTTACACGTATATTATACCTAAATAGAAAAAACACATTTGCAGAAATAAACAAAAATGAATTTATTTATTAAATTAATAAATTAAATTAATTGTAAATATTCGATATTCTACCCATTTTTAATAATAAAATATTTAATATTACACGCGAACAAGTGTATATACACATATGGCCAAAAAATTACTTCAATAGAAACAAACAAACTCCAAAAGAAACGAATGATAAAAAAATGATGCCATCAAAATAAAACTCACTCAGAGCTCACTGTATATAACTATCATTAAAAAGAATCCATAATTTTCAAATAACACTGAGTTACAAAATGACACTTTATAAAAGGTGCAGAGTTCTCGATAGTCAATCCTGACTGCATTTTGGCTGCTGATTTCAAATATGGACTCCGTTTTTCTCCATCAGCTCGAGTTTTTGAGTTATAGGCAAAAAAATGAAAATCAGTTCTTTTTCTGACAATTTTGCTATATCTATTACATTGATCTACCGATTTGTATTACGATGACGAATTTCAATGAAGAAATATTAGACCTTTCAATTTTTGCACATAAAATTACAATATCTTTGACAGTTTTGAAGATATCGACGTTCAAAGTGGAAAAAATTTCACAATTTTACGTAGGCTGCGCTTTTGAAACCCTGTATCTTTAATATTTTTCAACGGATTTGCAAAAACTTTTTTTTGCTTGATAGAAAATCTCTCGAATTTTAATAAACATTTTAGTTTTTTTTATTGTCTTACATTTTTTCAAAGAAATTAAAAAAAAGAAAAACTTTTTAAAATTAAGTTTGTTAAAATTCAAGTACAGTTGATAAGGTTTTTTGATAAAAAATAAAAAAAATAAATAACTGACCATTTCAGCCCTTAAAAGGACTTTGACCTAGCTTCGTATGATCAATTGTGTTGTTCGTGTTATTAAGTTTGTACACAATTGACCGAGAACCGGACCTACATGTTTAACGCCGACTCCGAACGGCGATGAACGGAATGTTCTTGTTCTCAAGAAGCTTTACATGGCATTTTGATTACTCTCTGAGGTTTGCCATTGTCTGCAGAGAAGTGGCGGCCGCACAGAAAAATTATTTTAATTCATATAATTTTCTGTCGCTGCTGGGGTTCGAACCTGGGCCTCCAAGTGCTTTGACATAGCGGCCACGCACTTTTACCAACTACGCCACGGACGCCATGAGCAATTGATAAAGAAGAACCATGTTTTGCTTACATAAGTAGCAAAATGCCGGGAATAAGTTTAGAAAAGCTTAAAGCTGATGTAATGGATGGTCCGCAGATAAGGCATCTAATGAAAGACCCTAGTTTTAAAACCTCAATGACTAACCTTGAGCATCATTTACGACTTGAAAAACTTCTCTTCAGTGACTTTCTGGAATGAAAGGCATCAGGACCATCTCGCTTAAGACTCCAAGAATAGTCTGCCATCATATGTTTGTCCCATCTTCCTTGGTAGCGGTCTTCCATTATTTTCATGTCCTGATGGAAACGCTCACCTTGTTCATTACTAGTGTTTCCTAAATTCTCAGGGAAGTGGGATAAATGGATGTGTAGAAAGTGAATCTTGATGCTCATATTACATCCAAGATCCCTAAAACTGTCTAGCATGTTGGTCACTAGTTGCTCAAAATTACATGCTTTGCAATTGCCTAAAAAGTTTTTACAATTTATTCAAATGACACCATGCCTTTCGCTCTAGGTTAGTCACCGAGGTTTTAAAATTAGGCTCTTTCATTAGCTGCCTTATCTGCGGCCCATCCATTAAACCAGCTTAAAGCTTTTATAAACTTATTCCCGGCATTTTTTTACTAATGTAAGCAAAACATGGTCCTTTTTTATCAATTGCTTATCAAAAGCCTTATCAACTGTACTTGAATTTTAATAAAATTAATTAAAAAAAATTTTTCTTTTTTTTTAATTTCTTTGAAAAAATGTAAGATAATAAAAAAAAATAAAATGCTTATTAAAATTCGAGAGATTTTCTATCAAGTAAAAAAAAGTTTTTGCAAATCCGTTGAAAAATATAAAAGATACAGTGTTTCAAAAGCGCAGCCTACGTAAAATTGTGACGTTTTTCGGCTTTGAACGTCGATATCTTCAAAACCGTGAAAGATATTGTAATTAAATGTGCAAAAATTGAAAAGTCTAATATTTCTTCATTGAAATTCGTCATCGTAATACGAATCGATAGATCAATATAATAGATATAGTAAATTATCAGAAAAAGAACTGATTTTCATGTTTTTGCCTATAACTCAAAAACTCGAGCTGATGGAGAAAAACGGAGTCCATATTTGAAATCAAGAAACCAAACTAGTCTTTAATCAGCTGAAAAATCTCCGGCACCAAAACGTCTGTCGGGCTGTGTAATCTGAGTGAGGTAAAAAATAGAGTAAGCTCACATATCGGCTTAAGCTTTTCAAAAGCGCATGCTGTGAACAGCAACCAAAGATAAATGCAAATAAGCGATTCGCTCGCTCATTCGGAGATTAACAAATGATCGCTCGTTTGTTTTTCATTTCCAATGAAAGAAACAAAACGAAATGCTCTGAGTTGAGTTAAATTGATATGAGTGAGGGATATTTTACTCCTCAATGATAAGTATTTACGAACTCTGCTCCTGAACATTTTTCAAAAAGCCAGATAGAACCCTCTGGTTCTCACGTCGCGACATGTTGAGCTTAAACCTTGTAGTAATTTGTTAATACAAATTTCTTTACTTAAGTCTAAATTTTCTTTCTTACAAATTTTGTTATAAATTTCTTTTGTAGTAATTGGGATCTTAATAACATACATTAGGTTCATATCTTTATAAAGTACATTTATTTTAGCATATTCTAATGTTTCATCTATACTAGTGAAAGGCACGTTTTCTTCTTTAAGCTTTCCTAGAGTTAATTTTAATTCTGATTTATCTAGCAACATTGAATTAACTATATTATTCTTATCCCAAACTATTTCATATTTAATTTTAACTAATTCTTCTTTTATCAATCTAAACTTATCTAGGTACATTAATATCGTTTCTTCTATTATAACATTTATCTTTTTTTTATACTATTTATTATTTCATTAGTGGTTTTTATTAATTTATTAATACATTCGTTGAATGCTTCATTGATTACAACTTGTTGATTGTTATTGTTCGTCAACTCGTCCACGTTTTTTGTTACAATTTCCATGTCGTCGTGGTCCGGTATTTCTGCAATGTATTTTCATGCTGTTCCTAAGAAGTTAAATGAACGTTTCTGTTTGCTGGATTGAAGTGGCTCTATTTTTCTGAGTATGTCCATAGTCTGTTGTAGTTCGAGTTTAAATACGGGAAAAATAAGTTAGTTTTGGGAATATTTTTGTAAATCGTTGTCCTTATTTCTTGTAAAAATCGTCGTATTGTTTTAGGTCGGTTAGGTGAATAAAGTTGAAAGTTCCTTCCTGGATTTTGGCATAGCCGTCGTGAATGGTTATTAATTGGGTGTCAGTGTAATTTACTATGTGTACATTAGACCGTATCACCAAAACTTACCTATATTTGACCCCACCTCAATCATTAGATATTTAAAAGACTTTTAAAAAAAAATTTTTTTTTTTTTAAATGGTCCCAATGGTGCTTTTTTCTTGTTTTCTGTATATCTTCTGTGTTTCTTGTCCGATCCCAAAGATTTTTCATGTATGTGTTTTTTGTTTTTTTGCAATTTTTTTCTGATTTTATTTTTTCGCGAATCTTGTTTTTTTTTAAATTATCACCCACCTTATCTCAGTTGCTGCTATGTTAACAAAATCTGAAAAGGGCAAATAACTAAAGCTCACAAAAAATCAATAAGACCATGGAAACAAATGATATCCATAAAATTCATTTTTGGAGCAGTTCCAAACGATTTTATCAGAAAAATAACACTTTCGAAATGTTCGTCACTCATACTCGACTTTTTAAATAAATAACTTGGCTTTTTCAATCACAACTGTTCTCATAAGACAATTAATAAAAGTCAATTATATCGAATGTTGAAGATTGCAAAAACCTTATATATTTGAAATTTGATATTTACTAGAATTGTAATAAAATCTCTAATTGTTTTTTAAGGTTGACGATTATTTTTCTTTGAGAGTAATTTAACTAATAAAATCATGCTCTGTTACAAACTCTGCCCAACAGTAGTTGTTGTAGGCTTTAAATGACACCACCACCCCCCAGCTCATCATCGTCGCTTCCATTCATGAACAAAAAATATTTAAGCACTTTGTACCAACAACAAAAAAGGGCATCACCACCACCTACTCTTCGTTTTCGCTATGCAGTCAACAACAACAACAAACGTCTTCGCTTTGCCTGCATCATTGTTACAACAACAATAGCAACATACACCAATTCTTTGTCTTCGATTTGAAGCCTGTTCAAACCTAACAGGTCGTATTCGGCAATTTCGTGGACCCAACCACCAGCCCTTTATCCAACATGGCAGCACCACAAACATTGAAATTATCGATTAGACCAAATTTCAGATCACTGATGCACCATGTCTTCAGTTTTTTACTCAAGAGCAACTGACTGATCTACAGTACTCGGACGTCATTTTTAAAATTCCTGGTGAACATTATAGCAGACATTTTTTTATGAAATAAATGATTAATTTTGACGTCATATATTAAATCGTATTTACCATGTTATATTTTTATCAGTTTATTAGTAAGCTTGATAGCTACGAGAGCTACAGCCAGCTTGAAACCCCTAAAGATTTAGAAAATTAATAAATATTCAAGTGTGAGTGACGAACATTTCGGAAGTGTTATTTTTGGGATAAAATCGTTTGGAACTGCTCCAAAAATGAATTTTATGGATATCATTTGTTTCCATGGTCTTAATGATTTTTTTGTGAGCTTTAGTTATTTGCTCTTTTTAGATTTTGTTAACATAGTAGCAACTGAGATAAGGTGGGTGCAAATATAAAAAAAACAAGATTAGCGAAAAAAAAATCAGAAAAAAATTGCTAAAAAACAATAAACACATATATGAAAAATCTTTGGGATCTGACAAGAAACACAGAAGATATAAAAAAACCAAGAAAAAAGCACCATTGGGACCATTTAAAAAATAAAATTTTTTTTTGAAAATGTCTTTTAAATATCTAATGATTGAGGCGAGGTCAAAATGGGTTTACTTTTTTGCCATACAAGGTGATACGGTCTAGTGTACATCACATAGAACGGGTTGAAAAAATAACCTGCGGATAAAAAAATGTTTGTACAAAATTTGTACAAAAAAAAAACTTTGTACCTAAGCGTTTGTTAACTTTAACGCAGACTGTTTCACCTATATCATATGTTTTACTTGGTTTCCTTTTTTCATTGTGAACTCTTAAGTCTTTGTCTTGTTTTTTTTTACTATTGCTTCAATATTTTCATTCCTAGCTTTCTCATAGTGTTCGGAATCTTTTTTCATTGTGAACTCTGTCTTTGTCTTGTTTTTTTTTTAACTATTGCTTCAATATTTTCATTCCTAGCTTTCTCATACTGTTCTACCAAAAAATGCTTCAATTGGTTTTTTCTGTGTAGTTGAATATTTTTTCTGTAAAGTGCAGTTATATTCATAGACTGCTCGGTCTAATAATTCTGTAAAGTTCCTGTGAATTTGATTCGTGTTAAGACAGCGCATTATTTTAGATAAGGTATAATGAAAACGTTCTACCTGACCGTTTGCGCAACTAGTGTACGGAGGCGTCTTGTGAATTGTAATGCCTAATTGGTCTTCTATCATAAAACTGATGGATGCTGAGTGAAAGGACTTTTCGTTGTCCATGACTACAATTCTTGGTACTCCATATAAAAAAAGTATTTTTCTTAGTGGTTCGCGAATATTCACCTGCGTATTGTGGGATAAGTGTTGGTTATATCGGAATCTTATTTGGTCGTCTGTCGTATTTATATTCCTTTCAGATCTTACACTGCTAAAGCACTTTATCAATTTTAGCGTTCATTTTGGGGAAGTACAACTTTAAGAGTAAATGCTGCTTATTTTCACGGCTATTTCTATTTCTATTTCTTCCTGCTCTGTTTCGTCTGTTAAGTCTTGAACTTGACTTTGGGTATACCTGACTCTATATTTACTGAAATGTACGGGGTAGATTGTTTGAATTTTTCCCATAATATGTTCTTTTGTTAAAATACCGTTAGAATTCCTTTCTGTTAGGGAGGACGATCCTGACAAGGCAACGCGTGAGGGTCAGGGAGGCGATCTTCACATGGCAACGTGTCTGACTGCCTCAACCTGGTTAAACCAGCATTATCCATGTCGAACTCGTCTCAAGTCGACTCAAACCTCTACATGGTGTCCTCTAGAAACCGCAAACTGGCAACAGTTAGTTTGACGGCTAATCTGAGCGGCGAGCTACCTGCCCACCACGTAAAAACTCATTTCAATGAAACGTAAAAGAAAAATTATAAGAATCATCCCCAAATCTGATGATGACTACCGCAAACGAAAAGCTGAAAATGATTTACGGATATGCACTTGGAACGTCCGAACCCTTAATTGGGATGGTGCCTCTTTCCAACTGATAGATATCATAGAAAGATAGAAGGCTGATATCACTGCAATCCAAGAAATGCGATGGAAGGGACAAGGTTGCTTACGGAAAGCATCCTGTGATATCTACTACAGCGGCCATGCGGAGAAGCAGGAATTTGGATGTGGATTCGTGGTTGGAAATATACTACTGCATCATGTCCTGCGATTCACACCTGTGAACGAACGACTTGCCATAATCCGTTTTAAGGCAAGATTCTTCAACACAAGCCTGATTTGTGAACATGCTCCGACAGAAGACAAAGACGATGAAACCAAAGACAACTTCTACGAGCGCATTGAAGAGGCCTATGAGTGCAGCCCCCGGCACGACATAAAAATCGACATAAAAAATCGTACTTGGTGACTTCAACGCCAAGGTGGGAAAAGAAAATATCTTTGGTCCAACAGGCAGAAAGTTCAGTCTCTACGACAATACCTCCGATAACGGAATAGGCTGATTGACTTTGCCGCAGCGCGAAACATGGTCGTTAGTAGCACTAGATTCAAGCATCCCAATATTAATAAAGCCACTTGGCTGTTTCCTGATCAAAAGACGCGCTACGAAATTAATCACGTGCTGATTGACGGAACTGTTCCAGTGTTTTAGATGTACGCATGATCCAATATAGACTCGGATCATTATCTTGTCGCAGCCAAGATCCGTACACGTCTGTGCGCAACCAAGAATGCGCGCAATCCAGCACAGAGAAAGCTAGACGTCAAAAAGCTGCAATCAAAACAAACAGCCGAAGACTTCGCTACTCAACTCTGACTACTGCTTCAAGAAAGCACTTCTCCGATCGACGATATATGCACGCAATGGAATCATATCTCCCACTCTATGCGTACGGCTGCCGAAGAGGTGATAGGCTATCACCGCCCTCGCCGAAACCAGTGGCACGACCAGGAGTGTCGCGACGCCACTGAAGAAAAAGACGCCGCTTACAAAGCCACCCTGCAGTCGGTTGTAACGCGTGCTGCTAAGGAGCGATACAAAGAAAAGAGGAGGGAAGAGAGACGCATTTTCAGGCGAAAGAAAAGGGAAGCGGAAATGCGTGAGTGCGAGAAAATTGAGATGCATGGTGACAGGAATGAGGTCCGAAAATTTTTCGAAAAAATAAGACGCCTGGCCGATGGTTTCAAGACCGGGGCCTCTTTCTGAAAGGATGAAAACGGGAATCTAGTGACAGATATACAAAGTACACTGATGATGTGGAGGGAACACTTCTCTAGGCTTCTAAATGGCAACGACGACAACAATCCCACCAGTAGAGATGATATCCCGAAATCTCCAATCTTGGACGACAGCGTTGAAGTTCCGCTGCCCGACCATAGTAAAGTCTTGGAAGCTAAAGCTCGGCTTAAAAACAACAAAGCCGCAGGAGCCAATGGCTTACCTGCTGAGCTCTTCAAGAATGGAGGCGAAGCTCTATTTAAATGCATTCATGAGCTTCTATGCAGAATATGGTCGGAAGAATGCATTCCAAATGATTGGAACCTCAGTGCGCTCTGCCCAATCCACAAGAAAGGCGATCCCACAATTTGCGCCAATTACCGTGGGATAAGCCTTCTTAATATCGCATATAAGGTCCTGTCGAGCGTATTATGTGAAAGACTGAAGCCCATCGTAAACCAGCTGATTGGGCCTTATCAGTGTGGCTTCAGACCTGGTAAATCCACCAAAGGCCAGATATTTACGCTCCGACAAATCTTGGAGAAGACCATAGAAAAACAGATCGACACACACCATCTTTTTTCTGATTATAAAGCCGCCTTCGACAGTCCAATAAGGAATTATCTATACTCCACCATGTCTGAATTTGGTATTCCTGCAAAGCTCATCCGTCTTTGCAGAATGACACTGAGCAACACCAGCAGCACAGTTAAGATCGGGAAGGATCTCACTCCTCCATTCGATACCAAACGAGGTTTCAGACAAGGTGATTCCTTATCGTGCGACTTTTTCAACCTGATGTTGGAGAAGATCATCCAAGCTGCTGATTTGAGACGCAGTGGCACGATATTCTACAAAAGTATTATGCTGCTGGCGTATGCTGATGATATCGATATCATTGGCCATAATACGCGCGAAGTCAGCGCAGCATTCTACAGATTAGCGAAAGAGTTGAGTCGAATGGGTCTTGCAGGGAACGCAGATAAGACGAAATACCTAGTGTCAACAAATAAACAGTCCCAGCGTCTTAGAAACCACGTCACTGTTGACAACATCTCCTTCGAGGTTGTTAAGGACTTCGTCTACCTGGGATCCAGCATAAACTCTTTCAATGATGTCAGTATTGAAATAAAACGAAGGATAACTCTTGCCAACAGGTGTTACTTTGGGCTGAGTAGGCAATTGAGAAGCAGAGCCCTTTCTCGACGAACGAAATTCACGCTCTATAAGTCACTAATCATGTCCGTCCTATTATATGCAACACAAACCTGGACGTTGAGCAGTTCTGATGAAAAGACTTTGGGAGCCTTCGAGAGAAAGATCCTTCGTAAAATCTTCGATCCAATCTGCGTCAATGGCGAGTACGGAATTCGATGGAACAACGAGCTGTATGAGCTCTACGCTGACATTTTCATAGTTAAGAGTATTAAAATCGAGTGGCTCCACTGGCTAGGTCATGTTGAGCGAATGGAAAACGACGCTCTAGCGAAAAAAATATTCGATTCGGTGCCCGGTGGTGGTCAACGCAGAAGAGAACGCGCACATCTTCGTTGTAAGAATCAAGTGTTGGATAACCTGATCACGCTAGGTCTTTCCAACTGGCGCCAGCAAGCGCAGAACAGAAATGGTTGGCGCAATTTCTTACACGAGGCCAAAACCGACTTATGGTTGCAAACGCCAGATAAGTAAGTAAGTAAGTTAGAATACCGTTAGTGACGTCAGGGTTAAGACTACTGGTCATTATGTCGATGAAATCATTCGCTGAATAGTTATTTCGAACTATGCAGTGTTTATGGTAACGTGGAAATGGAATATTGAACTGATAGCTTGATTCTTCACCTAAAAGTAGAAATATTTGATTCTTTAATACTTTTATGGGGCATTCTACTGAAGCTATGAGATTTTCGCCACAGCTCTCATCGCTGTGGATGGTGGCTGTTAGGGAATTAATTTGATCAGTTCGAGGTGGCCTTGAGAGGGCATCAGCTACTACATTACTTTTTCCAGGTGTGTAGTGCAGCTCGTAATTATATTCCTCTAGAATGGCTTTCCATCTCTTCATTTTCGAATTGTTGTTTTTATTACTTAACGCATACGTCAGCGGCTGGTGATTGGTGTAAATTTTCACCTTTGCTAACCCATACAGTTAGTTGCGCAACGAGTTGAGAGCTCAAATTATTGCAAGCATATCTCTCTCGTTGGCTGCGTAATTTTCCTCTGTGGCACTAAGCGTTCGTGAAATGAATGTTATTGGTCTTCTCTCTTGACACAACACGGCACCTATTGCATAATTAGAGGCGTCCGTAGTCAACTCAAAATTTTTGGAATAATCGGGATATGCTAGAATTAAATCCCTGGATGAAAGTATTGGGCCCAATAGCGATACTGTCGGATTTTCCAATCGTCGGGAAGCTTTCCTCCCGACGTGATGAAAATTTCAATCGAGATTTCCGTCGGGAAGGGATAAAGTAAAATAACACGACAACATTGTTCCTCTCAATTTCGATGTTCGTTGTCATATTTTCGAAGTGAGTGAAAAGTATTCACAATGGAGTGTTCTAAGATATAGGACATATGGGACTCTTTGAAGAAATAAATGTATAAGTTATGCTTTCATAAGTGAATACTGAAACGCAAATTAGCTGTGTAACATTAAAAATAACATATTTGTGGTAAAACTATTAGATTATATTTGTAATAATTGAAGAAAACTTATTTGTTTTTGTGATGATATCAGAATCCCATGAAAATAAAAAACATCCGTGGTAGTTTATTTTTCAAATCGAAACACAGCTGATTATCAGAACATAAAAAAAAACGCAACAACAACAACACCAACAACAACAAAAACAACAACAACACTACCACCACCGGAAAAGGAATATGACATGAATTAGGATATGGATTAGGACAAAAATTAAGACACATACAACACACCTTTCCAAACTAGGAAAGGGATTAAAAAAAGAGGGGAAGACGTTTTGGAAATGGAGGAAGTGGCTCCACAACACCTTCAACATCTGCGCACCACGCTGTTTCAAACGAGGAGAATGCTGAAAGTGATGGTAAGACGTTTCAAAACATTGTAAGATTTTGCACAACATTCCTAATTTTTAAAGACGTAAATACAGTTGCTGCAAGTGAGCCTCTTGCTAGGAAACGAAAGAGGATGTCCACGAATAAATTACTTGAAGACCAATTATGTACATATATTTTGCAGGCACTGAATCTTATACGCGACGTATAGCCGAAGCACCAGAGGAAAACTTTCAAGAAAAAAAAATGCACAATAGTTTTATGGCAAAATTTAGTTTGAAGAAGTTTGCACTGAAAAAAGAATTAATTGAAGCACAACTCGCCCAAATCAAACCAAATAAATAAATTTATTTTCCGTGCTGCTCTTATATGCTTATAGCATGTTTCCACGGCACCCTGAACAACGTAATTCGGCTCTCATTCGTAATTCGAGGCTGAATTATGTTCCGAATTAACTAATTTGCCATACAACATTTGACAAGCTGAATTACCTCATTCGAAGTTGATTCAGTTTGAATTAACATCCGAATAAAGTAGAAATCGGTTTTATCTCTAATTTTTATCGAAAATTAATCGAAACAGCAATGGAAGAAAGACAAACAAAACAAAAAGTCAAAGACCGCTGTCAAAGTGAGTATTGCTTTCAGCTCTACATAGTTTCAGCTGTCAAACTGAATTAAGATTTCTTCGTGGGAACAGGCTATTTCACATTCTTAATTCGCAAGCCAAAATACTTGATTCAGAGTGCCGTGGAAACATGCTATTATTGTCTTAATTTTTTTGTTCAAAAAGTTTCATTTTTTATTTTTTTACAATCTCACATTCAAAATTTAAGTGAGTGAATTTGACAGAAAAATCTTTTCCGTCGTAAAAAGTGATTGTATTTTTTCGACGGAAAATTTCGAATTTCCGACGGAAACCTCGATTGTATTTTTAGTGAGATTCAGCAAAATGTCTCCCGACGGGCTTCCGTCGGCGATCGTGATTGGGCCCATTGTTTTGAGTTTGTCAAAACCATCTCTTGCCATGATATCAAGGTTAATTATTTTTTTCTTACAAAAATTCTTGGACACACGACCATCCTCCCCTCTTCAAAGGGTTGTTAAAGGTTTCGCTTCTTTGGCGTAATCTTTTACAAACCGACGGTAGTATCCGGAGAGTCCTAGAAATGACCTGAGGTCCGTCAATGTTTTGGGATATGGATATTGCTATTGCTTTTACCTTTCCGGATTTTTTTTTACTCCTTTGTGAGATACAATGACCGTCTGTAGACGGTCTTGCCAATGTAAGAAAAAAAATAAATCGTTTGTAGTACAACAAAGTTTTTTTATTCAAACAAAATAATAATACGTTTAGAAAAAACAGATCAATAATTATAGACAATGAATCATGCATTTACATGATACAGTTTAAAGCAGTTTTTGGATTTTGAAAAACATAAATTGACATTACAATTGGACAAAAGGTGTGCGTATCTGATTTCTTACAGAATTTTCACGACTTTTTTGATCCCTATTCAGCAAAGTGATTCATCTCGTCGTACCTTACAGTCTCCACCGGATGAACAGCTCTTTTACCAACACTAGTACTGCTCGCACACGAGTGTGTTCCGGATGATGGACGACCAACGGTTGGTTTTTTCACAGAAGCACAGAGTTCTTTAGCGGTTTTCAATCAAAATTGAAATATTGACATATCTTTTTCTTTGTCATCATCATTCTTTTCGTCATCGTTAGATATATCATGGTTCTTTCAGCATTCACTCTTCGATACAGAATGAAAGCATTAGTTATCGCCATGTCGAGAAGATGCATTGTTTTAATATGTAGTCCATTACGACCCATATAAGACTCCATCAAATCTACTCCTCCCATGTGAGAGTTATATTCACGAATTATTTGTGGATAATCAACTTCAATAATTTTTTTTTTCTTTTCGGTTATAGCGAGGAATTTTTGCTGGCTGTTTGACTCTATTCAATTTGAGGAAAGGTTTCGTACCAACATATGTTGAACACAGTCTCATATTTTTCGTATCTTTCCACAAAATTGTATTGATGTCGATACGATACGCTGAATCAACGTATTCCACTGAATAGCCTCGTTCCTCTTTTTTAAACTCTGCATCTTTACCGGATGGTAATTTGCAGTTCGGAATTCGATTGGCTCTAACAGTGCCAAGTGAATAAATACCTAGAGCTCTCAAGTAAACTAAAAGTGGTAGAGATGTTTAGAAGTTGTCAAAGTAGATGATATGATTGACGAAATTTGGAACCGTTTGTGACAATCTAATAACAATATTACCTGTTGATTCAATGTTTGGTGTACCAGGCTAAATGGTATCATCATTCTGAGCTCCAGTGTATATTTCAAATTGGTAGGAGTAGACATTTCTATCACACATAACAAATAGCTTAACTCCAAATGGATGTGGTTTGTCTTGTAAATATTGACGTAAATGATAAGCTATTTTAGTTGAACTCATTTGTTCGTCTGCACATAAACCAGCTTTTTTTGGAATTAAATCAAAGCGTTGATTCAAAATAGGATCATACCCCGGTGTACCTTTTGGTATACGATTAGTTTCATCATTAAAAGATATGATTGCTACAGGTGATACAGGGGTTTGACGTATTGGTGCAATCGATTCTGCAAACGCTGACGTTATAGCTACCATCTTTGCAGTCGATATTGCTTGCGCAGCAGCAGTAAATCGTGTTGGTCCATCACTAATTGAACTAACATTCAACGAAAAGTTAACTGCATTTACAAATGCTGTGGTATCCATTACTCCCATACAATCGTTTATCATTGCATCATTTTCTTGTGAGATCTCATCACGAACATAATCTGGATCAATTAGGCTATCCTCATCGTCCTCTTCCACTTCATCTTCACTGGGAATGGCCATCATAATTTCTTCAATTTCTTCGTCACTCTTAGAAGAAATTTTGAATTTTTTATGCTGATTCCATTCTCTTTGGCTTCGACATACTCTACCTTCGTCCATTTTCTGATAAAAAATATTATAAAAACGCCTTTGTTGACAATAAACACTTTTTTAGATGTAAATAAAAGAAGAAAAGACAGGTAAAATTATGACAAACGAATCACGTTAGAACGTGCTTATTAGCACTATTCGGTGTGTACGTTCAATACGAAGAACATTTTAACCGTTTCAAGCGCGAAAAAATTTAAATTTAAAAAATTATTGCATTCCAGTGAAGACCGTCTATAGACGGTCTTGCCGATTAAAGGGTTAAGAATTGTTTTCTACAGAAAGCAATTACTTGTCGACTTATTTTTTCTTTTTTAAAATACATCTTAGCGAGTAGTTTAAATATAATTTTTTTGAACTTTCTGACTTACCAAATTTTTTTTAACAGCCTCTTAAAAATGGAAATTTTGAGAATTTAACTAATTTTGTGGTCAAATATCTCTGGTGGGCATAAGTTTAAAAATTTCAAATTTATTCACAATAAAGTACATAATAATATCTTACTTCAGTTTAAACTCTGAGTTTGGTATTCGCTTCGTTTGGAAGATACAGCCCTTCAAACTTAATGATATTTCACCTTGTATAAAATGTGTTTTTAAGATATTCTTGAGATTTTTTCTAATACAAGCTTTAATCTTTCGTTTGGAATGTAACTAAACATAAATATTGAAACATTGAATATAATTTCGTGAATATCAAATAATTACCCATTTTCGTACTTAACACTCTTTCGTTTATAATGATGAGCACAAGTTTTATGACTTTGTAGATTTTTTGTTTACTTTTTTATTATCTCATATCTATAAATATTTTTTAACATTAGTAAAAAAAAATATTTATGTTAAGACGTAAAATATTTTAAATATCTTTTTAACCTACCTATTTAGCTTTGATGACTTGATGATCCTCATATTCTTCGGATTTAGAAATGAAAAAGCATCGCATTATTGTGTCGGAAATGGGAACGAAACGATGGAATTGCCGTGTTCCCTGATTCGTTGGCAGCTTTCGAAACTGATGTGTAGCTGATCTTTCCGAGCTAAAATTTCTTCTCCCTTAACATATACATATTATATTCCTTTTATATTTTAAAATAAAAATAAAATAAGTAACTGGACATTTCAGCCCTTGAAAGGACTTTGACCAAGCTTTTTATGATCAATTGTGTTTTGCGTATTATTAGGTTAGGTTAGGTTAGGTTAGACCGGTCGCCTCTGGTAGAAGTCTCACATAGACCGTACAGGTCCTTAGTGGTACCGGTTAGATGGAGGCTGAGAGGGTCAGGAGAATTTATTAAAGATTTGCGTCGTGTTCACGAATTTTAGAAGGGATTTAAGAGGGGTTTTGGCTACTTCTTTTAGTGACGAGAACGTCGGAGAGCCTAAGAGTTTATATCTTGACTTGAGTATAGCGGGGCATGTGCATAGTAAGTGTTCCAGGGTCTCTACGGTGCCTGGTTGCATACACTTCCTGCAGCTTTCATCCATGGTGATGCCCATCTTCTTTGCGTGGGTTCCCACCATGCAGTGGGCCAGTAAGAATACCTACTAGTGTTCTGCAGACACTCCGTGGGTGTGCAAGGATGTCTGTAGTTCGTTTTTCGCAGCGTGCCTCGCACATGGTTCTGGCAATTTTGCAGGTTGGCGTGTCTTTCTACCTGCGACTCGCTTTTAGTGCGGATCGTTTTTCTAGGTTGCTGTATAGTTCTTGTAGTGGGGTTGGTATATGCTCAGTGAGCTCTGCTCCCAGCCAAGCGCCCTCCTTTGCTAGTTCGTCTGCCATCTCGTTGCCTTCGATGCCCTGGTGGCTTGGAACCCAGTAGATACGCACTTCTTTTCTGTCGGACAGAGCGTCTAGTGCTTCCCTGCTCGCCAGGGCATTTCTGGACTTGATGGTATCGGAACTCATGGATTTAATCGCGGCTTGGCTGTCTACAAATATGTTGATTCGAGAGTGATGAGTGTTAATTCCGAGGGCTAATTCTGCGGCCTTCCTTACAGCAAATACCTCTGCTTGGAAGAGTGGTCCGGCAGTTTGTACGGCTGCCTTTTGTCGGGCTCTGCACAGTACACTGCCGCTCCCACCCCTGTGCGCATTTTTGAGCCGCCAGTAAATATGTTTACTGCCCTCTGTGTTTGTTTAATTCCATTGCACCAGTCGTTCAGTCCTACGAGAGTTAGTACTCTTGATCTGGTGGTTATGCGGGGGATCATATAGTCCGTGAGACTGGACAAATCTTTAAAGATTGTACAGTGTCCGAAGTTCTGATTCTGTATGTTATCAGCCGCTATAAGGCGTTGTGCCGTTTTTCCGGCTATTAGCTTAGCGTGTATTTCCAGGGGTCCATACTTAGAATGGTTTCTAGGGCCTTTGTTGGAGTTGTCTTCAACGCCCCCGTTATACAGATCGCCTGTCGTTGGGATTTCTCCAACGTTTTGAGGTATGTTGATTTGTTTACTGCCGGCCACCACACTATGATTCCATGGAGTAGAATGGGACGAACTACCGATATGTAGATCCAATGCGTCAGAAAGGGTGAGAGGCCCCAGGTACTGCCTAGCATCTTCTTGAATGCGTATAGAACATTATTGGCCTTTTTCACTCTCTCGTTTACATTGAGTCTCCATGTCAGCTTACTGTCTAAGACTACCCCTAGGTATTTTGTCTTAGTTTTCGGGCTAAGGTGTATGTTATTTATTTTTGGCGGTGTCCACGGTGGTATCTTGTATCGTTTTGTAAACAGCACCAGATCGATTTTCTCAGCATTGATACTTAGACCGACTGAGTTAGTCCATCTAAGTACATCTTTGAGTGTTCTTTCCATTATAGAGCTTATTGTTGGTAGACATTTCCCCACAATTATAATGCTTATGTCGTCTGCATACGCTGTTAACCTTGGGGCTTTGCCTTCAAAGTATTTGAGTAGTTCGTTCACAACTAGGTTCCATAGTAGGGGAGAGAGAACCCCTCCTTGGGGTGTTCCTCTGTGTGCTTCCCTTTCCATGGTTGTTGCACCCCACTCAGCTTGGACCATTCTGCAAATTAGTAAAGTGTTTATCCAGTGCTCGATTGCTGGTGGTGTATCTATTGCGCGAAGTCCCTTGAGTATTGCGTTTGTTGAGACATTATTGAATGCTCCAGAGATATCTAAGAATGCGCCTAGTGCGTATTCTTTATGGTGTAGGGCTTTTTCTATGGGGGCTACTAGGTAGACATGGGTAACGCTGCGCTGCGTTACGCTATTGCGTTGAAGCACTTAAATGCGTTACTGCGCTAATTCACTTCTTTTAAAAAAAGTAACGCAATAGCGCAATAATACAAATGACGCTTAAAGAAAAATGAGAAAATATTTTTGCAGCGAGCCAAAATTGCACAAGTTTTATGTCGCCTTAAACATGGAGATAAAATGTTCGAAGCGAACAAGGTCGAAGAAGATGCTGTTAAGTATATGAAGTGTGTTTGATTGTGATGATGCTTTGCCGATCACGCAATGGTTTTTTAAATTTGTCGAACGTGTTCGATGTTAAGAGTACAAACAAACTTGAATCAAACTTAAAACTTTCTGCAATGCCAGAATCCTTTGTTGTTTTAGTTTTGTTTGAAGCGCACTCTAAAAACTCACCGCATTCAAGAAATTGCCCACATAACGCAATTCAAAAATAGCTTGCGCAGATAAACATGTTGATAATACAGGTATCATAATATTTAAAACTGCTTCATAACGCAATTGCGTTAAAGTATTACGCTGCTACAGTGAACTGAGCTTGCGTTAGTGTAGCAGCGTAGCATTTTTTTCCAGGTTACCAATCTCAAGTTGTTTTTTAACTATAATCTAAATGACGCATCTTAAGTATTTTTGTTTATATATTTTTACTTTTTTCTATTAATTTATTCACTACTTAATATAAAAGTACAAATTTTCATGTTATTTTATGAACAGAATTTATTTTATCTGCCATTATTATTATATTGAATATGATTTTAATAAAAATATGAAAAATTCAAGGATAGAAAATAACGGTTATTTTTTAATTTTTACATTAAAAAATCATATAAAAAAAGATGTAAAATAATTTTTAATATAGCAATATGAAGCTAGTGAGTCAGAGATTCCGTTTTTGGCATGATTTATTTTTCATGATTTTTAAGAAAGAAATCATCTTCATTCAATTATTTGTGATCGATTCTTTTTTCGATCATATATTAAAATTATTTTTGATCCTTATTTTTTCGATCTGAAATAAAAATTATTTATTTGATCGTTATATTTTCAATCATAAATATAAATTATATGTTATCGTTATTTTTTTCGATTAGATATAAAAATCATTTTGTGATCGTTATATTTTCGATCAGAAATAAAAATAATTTCTTGATCGATATTTTTTTCAAGCAGAAATAAAAGTTATTTTTTAATGGAATTTTTTCCAATCAGCAATAAAAATTATTACTGATCGTTATTTTTTCGAATTAGAAATAAAAATTATTTCAAGATTGAAATAATATCGATTGAAATTTCTATCAAATCAATATTTACAAATAAAACTGTTTTGAGTTAAAATAAAGAAGTTATTGCTTCGAACCCACGTTACCAAGTTAGCTAGTCGTCTTGGACAAGGATTTGAACAACGATTTTGACGAAGATAAGGGCAAGATCTTAGACATGGATTTGGAAAAGGATTTGGATTAGTACTTGGACAAAGATTAGGTAAGGCAAAGATTTGGTCAAGGATTAGGACAAGGATTAGAATAAGGACCAAGACAAGAATTTGAATAAGACCTTAGACAAGAAAATATTAGTAGGATTAGTAGACAAACTGGTAGCATGAAATGGTTGCAAAAAATAGTAGTAAAAAATATTGATGGAAAATAGTACTAGAACACTAAAGAAAATATTAGTAGAAAATAGCTGTAGAAAATAGAAGTACAAAATATAAGTAGTGTCCCATCTTGTTTCGTTTTCAAGATATGGCGTTTTTTCTAATTTTTAAGGTTATCATATCGACCAACCCCTCTACCTGAGCGTCGAGATTTCGATGCCACCCACCTTCTTTAGAAAAGCCAAAACCACTTTTATTTTTTCCTATCTTTTTTTGTTTTCGAGTTATAGCGCTTTTTTAAGTTTTGATTTTATTATAATTTATATCTTAATATACACGTTACTTTTTTGATCGATTTAATATAGATCAAAAAATAATTTTTTTAATCTGATCGAAAAAATATCGATCAATGATTGATTTTTATTTCTGGTCTAAAAAATATCGATCAAAAGTAACTTTTATTTCTGATCGAAAAAATAATAGTCACAAAATGATTTTTATTTCCGATCAAAAAAAATTACGATAAAAAATAACTTTTATTCCTGATCGAAAAAAATAACGATCACAAAATTGTTTTTAATTCCGATCGAAAAAATAACGATCACAACATGATTTTTATTTCCGATCGAAAAAATAACAAAAAAATAACTTTTTCTGATTGAAAAAAACGACCAAAAATAATTTTTATTTCTAATCGAACAAATAACGACAAAAAATAATTGTTATAAAAGGATTGATTGATAGCGATAATCGTTATTTGCGGTCCCTGGAAAAATTAATGACATTTTAATTTTTTTATATTTTTCATATGTTAAGCAGCGCTACTTTTTGTTTTGCGCTAAAGCTAAATATTGCGCTAAAAAAAAAAAGCTCAAAAATAGCGCAGTAACCCAAAATCGCAGGAAATTGTATTTGCTTCATGTACAGTTTTTTCTATAGATTTTCATTGCTTTTAAGGTACATGAAATGAAACTAACATCCAACTTCCAACTTGTCTTGCATACCAGAAATGCGTATCTACATATTGTTTGATATCTAATACTCACGTTGAACAGCATGCAGTCATGCTTGAAGTATAAATTTTTTCATTTTTGGTTAATGCTAAAAATACGCTGTATGTTCAGTAATACTTCATATTAATTGAATAATTAAATGAATTCATAAGCAACATGAGTCTTTCGATCGATAAATTGTTTCAGGATTTTCTAATTAATTTCATTTATTTTTAATAAGTGAAGAAAATATGCGCTTAGCCCAACTTGCTACTTCACCACAAAGCTCAGCGCATTCAACAAATTGACCACATAACGCATCGCGCTATCCAAATCAAAAACAGCCTGCGCTGGTCTTGATGATACAGATATCATAGCATTTCAAAATGCTTCATGGCGCAATTGCGTTAGCGCATTTCGCTGATACAGTAAACTGCGCTGGGGTTGTTGTAGCAGCGCAGCATATTTTGCTGCGTTACCCATGTCTACTACTAGGGAGTGTAGCGCTGTCTCCACAGATTTCCCTTTCGTATAAGCGTGCTGATTTGATGCTAGCACGGATCGGTTCGCACCATTCCTCAAGTGCATGTCTATCAGTTTTTCGAGTGTTTTTAGTAGAAAAGACGTTAGGCTTATGGGCCTGTAGTCTCTCGGATACAAGTGGCTGCTTCTACCTGATTTCGGCAGGAATACAACTCTTGCTGTCCTCCAGACAACGGGTACATAATTTAGCCTAATACAGCCTTTGAATACGGTTTCGAGCCATGGGACGACTCTTGATTTGGTCGTTTGCAGCATGGCTGGGACTATCCCGTCCAGTCCAGGAGATTTGTATCTTGAGAACGAGTTTATTGCCCACTGCATTTTGTCGTTCGTTATTAAGTCGTGTGGAATTTGCAGCGGATTATTCCTCCATGACTGTGTTGTGTTTGTGGACGAAGTTTCGGTACAGCCTGAAAAGTGTGTATTCAGAAGCACCTCAAGTGATTTCTGATTGCTCTCTGTCCAGTCGCCATTATCATTGCGTAGCTGGCTTTGGACGGAAGGCTGCTTCGAGAGTAGCTTCCTAAGCCTTGCTGTGTCAGTAGTGTTCTCTATGCTAGAGCAGAAGTTCTTCCAAGATATCCTTTTTACTCTGCGTAAGTTCTTCTTGAAAAGTTTTAGTTTGTCTTTGTATTCCCCCCATATTTCTTCTTGTTCACCTATTTTTGCTAGCTTAAAGAAATCACTTAGGTCGCGTCTTTCCTCTACGAGATCCGAGTTCCACCAAGGTGGTCTGGTCTGTCGGTTCGTTCGCGTGGGTTTACAACAAGTATTATATGATGTAGTGTACTTACATATGTATGTGGTGGTTCACAAATTATTTTATATTTTTGTAACAATATATGTTTTTATTTTTTTTTAACAAAATTTTATATTTTTAAGACAACATTTTTAGGTAACAATTTGAATCGTATTTTTTTTATAATTCATAAAATATTTTTGATAGTTTTTGATAACAATTTTTTGATAACTTATTTTTTAATTAAAATTAAAAAATATTATTTTTAAGAATTGTAAAATTTTTGTGTGTTCTGTCGAGTACTTTGAACGGTCCTTCGTATGGATTCTGTAGTGGACGTCGTATTGTGTCATTTCGTACGAATACGTATTTACAACTCTTCAAGGCTTGTGGTAAGTATTGACCAGCATTTGTATTATGATGTGAAATGTTTGAATCGTTATTTTGAACGTTTTGTTTGAGTTTCGCTAATGTTTCTGATGCATTAAAAGATTGGTAATTCTGAACTACTAATTGTTTAGGTAGCTTTAAGTTTTGACGGAAAACCATTTCAGCCGGGGACGCTTTGATGTCTTCTTTGACTGTGGATCTTATACCCAAAAGAATCTGAGGAATCTCTGTGTACCAATTAGTTTGGTTATTACTAGCCATTATTGACGCTTTTAATTGTCTGTGAAATCTTTCGATCATCCCGTTTGATTGTGGATGGTACGACGAAGTAAAAATGTGGTGAGAACCAATGTCTTTAACAAATTGTTTAAATGTGTTAGACGTGAACTGTGGTCCTCGGTCAGAAATGATTTCAATTGGCACGCCAAATCGTGAAACGAATTCTCTATAGAATGTGTCGATTATTGTTATGGTCTCTATGTTCTTGAGTGGGTAGGCTTCAGGCCAACGTGTATTTCGGTCAATCGCGGTTAGAATATATTTATATCCGTTCGATATTGGTAATTGACCAACCATGTCAACGTGGATGTGTTCGAAACGGCCGTGTGGAATGAGTATCTTGTGTGGTAATGTCTTTGTATGTCGGTGTACTTTAGCTTTCTGACAACTAATGTCCATTAATTAATTTGTAAATTCATGTTTGGCCAAAAATACCGTTCTGTTATAAGTCGTCGGGTACCTCTTGTCCCTGGATGTGAAATATTGTGTATTTGGTCAAAAATTGTCTTACGTAAAGATTGTGGAATATATGGGCGTGTGTTATCTGTGGAGTGCTCACACCAAATTTCAATGTTCATTAATGGAATTTTGATTTGTTCAAATTTGTATAACGTTTGATCTAATATGTCTCTGAGTTCTATATCTGTGTTTTGTTCGCAATGTAATAGTTTGAGATTAAGATCGGGTGTTTTGAGTTCTTCTACCTCGCATCTTTTTTTTCTTTTTTTTTTTTTTTTTTTGGATTCGCCCGGAGGTAAGAAATCTTCATAGATACGTATGACCCGCGCCATACGCATGCACGATTTACATTCTAAGAAGTTCCCGGATCAGCCGGACTGAATAGAATGCACCTACGTGCTAAAACTTACCACCTATTGGCAAATAAAAGCCTCCACTAAGCACAATTGCTTGGCCTTTCAGCGGAAATCAAAATTAAGTAAAGAAACATTTTAAATTTGAGTATTTTTTGTGCTTATGTAAACATCATAAACATCATCGAATAAAAGCACAATCTTCATAATACGAAGATATACAAGACAACATCCAAAGTAATTCACCAGACCATACATAACCGCGTTCATAACTGCTGTCATTCGGCTTGGGGCTACTGTCCAACCCAAGATCCTACGTGGAAATCAGATGCAACTCTCAAACACCAAACCAAAACCAAACATAGCACAGATATACAAGTATATATTGTGCAGGCACAATATATTTATATATTCGGGTCACTAAAATAAGGGAACACCGAGCTAAAGTTATTATTTGGATATGCATTTGGGTCAACGCAGGTAAAAACTTGTATGGAAAAGAGATAAACTCTGACGCACCAAGCCGAGAGACACGGTTTTCATGGTCCCATTTCAAACTTGGGAAGCTATAGAACTAAAGATCTAAAATAATTTAATGAAAAAAAAAATAAAGCAACGAAACTGAATAAAGCGAAAACTTAAAGTATCTAACATATTCGATGATGCTTATTTGTTAAATCGTAAAATCTACACAATTATCGCGAGTTAAATTTGTTAAATCGTAAAATCTACACAATTATCGCGAGTTGTATTTGTTATCACAATGAATGTGTTAACTATTCAAATGTAATATCATTTTACGTTTTAAGACATCCACCGAGTCAGAAAAATTTATCAAGTTCAAGTTACCATTGAAATCACTACACATACATCGGAAAGGGTCGTGAAGGGCATAATTAGAAGTGCACTGACTCAACTTAAAAAGCTGGAAATGTCTGGCTCCGCTCCTGGGGATGTTGAAGTTTAATAAAGAAAGAAGGTATTGTGAGTCTATATCGCCACTGAGAAGTTTGTATAAAAAGGAGACATTGAGCATAATTCTTCTGCTTCTTAAGGAAGGCAGGGAAATAATTTTAAGGCGGGTTTCATAAAGGGGTAGGATAATATTGGGGTTCCAACGATAATGTAAAGCAAAAAGTAAGAATTGTTTCTGGACCGATTCTAATGCATCGATGTGGACATTGTATTGAGGGTTCCATATAACGGATGCATATTCAAGAATTGGTCTAACAAGAGAGGTATAAAGTATCTTAGTAGTGAAAGGATCGTTGAATTCTTTAGCCCATCTTTTAATGAAACCAAGGACACCTCTAGCCTTATTAACGACCAAATTAACTTGAAGATTGAAACGAAGTTTAGGATCCATAATTACACCTAAATCAAGAAAACTGTGTACAATTTCTAAGTTAGTATTATTTATAGTGTAATTTATACTATTAGCAATTCGACGTGAGAATGTCATTTGCTTACATTTTTTTAAGTTTAATTTTAAAAGGTTTAAATTACACCACTCCACTAGACTATTTAAATCGGATTGTAAGAGTTGTTGTTCTTCAGGCGATTTGCAAGTTAGAAAAAGTTTTACGTCATCGGCGTACATTAAGACGTTACAGTGTTTTATTACAGAAGGAAGGTCATTTATAAACAGTAAAAATAAAACCGGACCAAGATGACTTCCCTGAGGAACACCTGATGTGACCAAAATATTTTTTGACATAGAATTCTTATATAAAACTTTTTGCGAACGATTCGACAAGTACGATTTAATCCAGTGTAATAGTTTGACGGGAAACCCAATTAGATGAAGCTTTTTCAGAAGAAGATAATGATTAACACTATCGAAAGCTTTGCTAAAGTCTGTATAAATAACGTCAGTCTGTCGTCCTAAAGTAAAACCTTTAATGACACGCGTAGTAAACTCCAAGAGGTTAGTTATCGTAGATTTTCCCTTTAAAAAACCATGTTGAGAGGTGGAAATGGAGGAAAATACGACGTGGGTTATTTGATCAGTTATAATTTTCTCAAATAACTTAGGGATTGCGCTTAGTTTTGCGATACCTCGGTAATTGGAAACATCAATTATTGAGCCAGATTTATGAAGAGGTATTATATAAGATTTTCTCCATATATAGGGAAAATGACCACTGTGCAAGGATGTGTTAAAAATGATTGATAGGGGAGAACACAAACTAATAGAACAATGTTTTAAAATGCAGCTCGGTATTTCGTCAGGACCAGTCGTAAAAGAAGATTTAACTTGTCGAAGGTAATGCATAACTATATTAGAATCTATTACGGGGATTTCAAAAGAGTTAACTGGTGGTAGGTAAGGATATTCAAGACTCGTGCTCAATGGTATATCGGAGTACGTTGTTTTAAAGAAGCTTGCAAACATGTTGGAAACTTCGATGTCGCAAGATGCTTCTTCATGATTGAATTTCATAAGAGGTGGGAAGCTGGAGGTTTTTCGTTTTGAATTGACAAAAGTGTAGAAAAGTTTCGGATTATCTTTGAATTGAGTTTTTATTTTGGCTATATAGGCTGAGTAGCATTGTTTATTTAATAGTTGATATCTGTAACGACAAGAGGAATAGCAAGCGAAATCTAAATTAGAGCCTGACTTTTTATATTTCTTAAATAAGCGATTTTTGGAATTTTTTAAAGACTTAAGCTCACTAGTTAACCAAGGAGGGTTTAAAGGCATCTTGATAATGCATCTGCTACTGAATTATCTGTACCTTTGACGTGTAGTATCGTGCTAGTGAATTGTGCTATGTATTCTAGGTGTCGTGTTTGTCTTGGGCTTCTCTCTGTTTTAGAATTGAGTGCATTTGTTAGTGGTTTATGATCTGTGTACACTGTAAAAATATTACCTTCGAGGTAGTGTCTAAAATGTTTGATTGTTAAGAATATAGCTAAAAGTTCCCTATCGAATGTGCTGTATTTAGATTCTGTGGAAGTTAGTTTTTTGGAAAAGAATGCTAGTGGTTCTAATTTATTGTTGTATTTCTGTTGTAACACTCCACCTACTGCTGTATTTGATGCATCTACAGCAATCTATAGTTCTGCTTTACTATTAACATAGTTAAGTAGTGTTTGCGTAGCAAATCTATCTTTAATTGCTGTGAATGCCTCCGAGGTTGTGTTTGTCCATGTTAAAAGTTTGTTTTTTGTTTTTGAAGCTGTTGTGACCATTTCGTATATTGGGCCTAGCATGTGCGCTAATTTAGGAATGCACCTGTGATAATAGTTAGTCATGCCGATAAATTTTTGCATTTGTTTGACAGTATTTGGTTGTGGATAGTCTCTTATACATTGTATTCGTTCCTCCAATGGCCGTATGCCATGTCTTGAAATATTGTAACTCAGAAAATTGATGTTTTCAACTCCGAAAAGGCATTTTTTTGGTTTAATGTTCAAACCATATTTGTCGAGTCGTTCGAAAACTTGTGTCAAATGTTTCATGTGTTCTGTTTCTGTCTCGCTAGCTATCAAAATGTCATCTAAGTAGACGAAAATGAAATCTAGTCCGTAAAGGACTTCATGTATGAACCGTTGGAATGTTTGTGCTGAGTTTCTCAAACCGAAAGGCATTCGGAGAAATTCGAACATTCCAAATGGTGTCGTGATAGCTGTCTTGTGTACGTCTTCGGGAGCCATAGGTATTTGGTGCTATGCTCTGACCAAGTCCAGTTTCGAATAAATGTTTGTGTTGTGTAAATTGTTTGAAAAATCGTGTATATGTGGTAATGGGTAGCGGTCGGGTACTGTAATTGCATTGATTCGTCTATAGTCACCGCATGGTCTCCAGTCATTTGGTTCGCGTTTAGGAACGAGATGTAGCGGAGAAGATGTCATCGATTTCGACGGTCTGCAAATGCCAGATTTAACTAAGAAATCGAATTCTTGTTTAGCTATTTTCGCTCTGGACAAGTCTAGGCGTCGTGGCTTCGTGAATGGTAACTGTCCTTCTGTCACTATGTGATGAACTGTTTGATGTTTTACCGGTGTAGTATAGTCGGGTTCTGTTACTAGTGAAGGAAATTGTTTGAGTAATTGTGTATACTTGTTATCTAGTGAAAATAATTTTGGCAATGTTGTTTCAGTGTATGCCGTTATTGTGTTAACTGATAAATTCGTTAATGGGTCGATGAGACGTTTATATTTGAGATCAACAAGAAGTCCATATTTCGTTAAAAAATCTGCACCAATAATTGGTTTAGAAATGTCTGCTATAATAAATGTAAATGGTAATTCGCGTCGTAAATTTAAGTCTAAAGTTAATAATTTTTCCCGAATGTAGATATTGCTGTGCCATTAGCAGCTTGAAGTGTCAAATCAGATTTCTGTCTATTAATTTTGAATTTTGAGGCTGGAAGTACCGATACTTCCGCTCCGCTGTCAATAAGAAAATTTAATTTATTTGATGGATCAAATACGAAAAGACGACGTGTTAATGTGACGGGTCTATCATCAGTCGTCGCGATAATAGAGTCTTTTAGTTTGTTGTATTGTGTGACATAGTGTTGTGTTGTGTATGGTGGTTGTTTCGAACGAATGAACATGGTTGTTCACACTTTCGTGCTTCGCTACCGAATCTATAATGGTATTTACATACCCAAGAAGTATTGTTTTGAGGTCTTTGTCTTGAGTTTGACCTGCGTCTTATTCGTGAGTTCGAACGAAATCGGTTTTCTGACTTAAGCGTGTTCACTTCTAACGTCAATTTATTGAAAGATTCTAAAATTTTTGAAGTGGAAATTGTTAAAGCTTGAACCATTTTCGTAAGTTCAATCGCGTTGGAAGGTTTTCCGAAGGAACTGATTTCGTTTTCGGTCATAACTTCCCAGAGAATGTCGGCTAACGCTAGCAGTTCCTCGATCGTTTTGTGGCCTGACCCAGTCAATGCTATGTTTAGAGTTTTGGGTAGTTTCCTAAGCCATAACTTTATGAGGAGATCTGGTTCCACTGAAGAACCGGCTAGAAGTAGGAGCGATCTGTAAAACTGGGATGGTTTTCGGTCTCCAATCTCGCAGTCAGAAAGAATTTTGTCAATTCTTTTGTTTTCACTAAGAGAATGACGTTCGATCAAAAGTTTTTATAAATTTTCGTACAAATTGGTCTGTGAAGGCTTTTGTATGAAATCAAGGACTGTCATAATAACATCCTGTGGAAGAGCTGTAACTAAGTATTCGTACTTAGTTTTGTCTGTCGTTATGGATTTTGTCTGGAATTGTATTTCGGCATGGACGAACCATGCTTCAGGACAAGTTGTCCAAAATTGTGGTAATTTGATAGATGTCACGTGTATTTCCGTACTGTAAGGTATGTCGAAAGGGTTTGGGAGTGTGTCTGTGTCGAGAGATATTAATGGATTGTCTCCTTCTCCACGGTGAGAAGAGTGAGGGGGGTATGTTGCAGGCTCATTGTGTGAATGTTTAAGTGTGTTCCTCAAATGTGTTACCCTAGTGCAGTGGAGTGCCTACGAATGTGAGAATCTAGGTTTCTTCCGACCCTATATTCTTACATACGTTTCAGAATCTACGGTGTGTGCCTCGTGAT
Source organism: Pherbina coryleti (assembly GCA_943735915.1). Taxonomy (NCBI): domain Eukaryota; kingdom Metazoa; phylum Arthropoda; class Insecta; order Diptera; family Sciomyzidae; genus Pherbina; species Pherbina coryleti. The sequence goes on from OX030948.1 coordinate 81,382,526, forward strand.
AATCTAAATTGAAAAGCAACCTGTGAAAAATATTTTTAATAAAATGTCAAATAAAAAAAAAATGTATAAAATTTTATAAAATTTTGAATAAATGATTTCTGCTCTCGTAGTTGTTGTTGTTGTTGTTGATTTTTGTTTGTTGTTCTTGCTGTTGATTTATTTGTTGTTGTCATAAATACTGTTGTTGTTGTTATTGATTTCGTTGTTGTTGTTATAAATATTCTTGTTGTTGTTGTTGGTTTTGTTGTTGTTGTTATAAATATTCTTGTTGTTGCTGTTGATTTTGTTGTTGTTGTTATAAATATTCTTGTTGTTGCTGTTGATTTTGTTGTTGCTGTATCGTTACCTTACCGGCAGGTATAGGGTCTTGCTTGTTGTCGTTGTTATGACGTTGTTGTTGATGTTGTTGTTGTTATGACGTTGTAGTTGATGTTGTTGTTGTTTTCCGTTATCTTACCGGCAGATATAGGGTTTTGCTTGTTGTTAGTCGATGATGTTGTTGATGTTGACGATGGTAGTGGTGAGCGTTTCAGCTGCTGCTGTTACTGTTGTGACGATTTATTTTGGGCTCTTTGGGTGATACTGTTTTTTTTTTTGAGCGTTTTCGCTGTGCTACGCAGGCAAAGATGCTGTTGAGTTCGCTATGATGGCAGCGGTAATTGTAGCAGCGTTTGTGGTTTTTTTGCCTTTGGTCAAATTCTGTTGCTATCGCCGTTATTGCTGCAATTAATGCTGTCGCTATTGTTACTGCAAGGTGGAGGTGGCTGTTGACTCGTTGTTTGTGTTCTTGTTCGGATAAGCAGGATCGCCAGTTGTGGTGGTTCACAAATTATTTTATATTTTTGTAACAATATATGTTTTTATTTTTTTTTGAACAAAATTTTATATTTTTAAGACAACATTTTTTAGGTAACAATTTGAATCGTATTTTTTTTATAATTCATAAAATATTTTTGATAGTTTTTGATAACAATTTTTTGATAACTTATTTTTTAATTAAAATTTAAAAACAAGTGTATAAAGTGTAAGTGTATTTTATATGTGTGTGATTGTGTGTCTTGTGAGAGCACCACATGTACATACATAGTTACCAAACCGACCACCCAAAAGACTTTCATGCGTAGCTACAATTGTCCAACATATGACATTAATAAAACCCAAAGATATCAACAAAAATATTGTGACAAATTCTAAACATTAAATCCCCAAAAATGTTAACGTAAACAAAACATTGCACTCAAATTCTTTTCGATGCACTTAGCACTTTTTACACTTCTGCCGCTAGATACCGCACAAGCATAAGCGCGACAGCGGGAGTTGTGTTTCAAATGCATGTGCATTAGAGTGTCCCTTATTTTGCGATTTTTGGAAATGTCAAGGGGCTGAATCGTTTTTTTATGCGTTTTTATATTCTAAGAACGAAACTAAAAAATTTTTTTTTTTACGACAACGTTTACCCGTGCCAATCGGGCCCGAAAGTTTCGAAAAAATGCCCATATTAGACCATATTTGCACAAATTAAAAAAAAATCTTTTCTCTGCTTTTTAAAAATGTTTTACATTTTTTGGAACACATACATAAGAAATATGATATCTACAAAGTTTTTTTATGGTGGGCGTGGTTACCGCCCCTGCTGCGTCGAAATTTCTCCCGCAGCCTTTTCCCACTTTTTCATGAAATGAGTGCAATTTAGGTATTAATATCAACAATAAATAAATACATTTTTATTATGCTAAAAGTATGATTACATTTCATTAAATTCACATTAGGTACTTACAAAAATTAACAATAAATTAAAAAACTAGTATTTTAACCTGCGGCGGGCGCGCAACAAGCTAATACCTACAAGCAGTCTTATTGCGGCTTTCCAACCGAAATCATAGTTTTTTTTATAAATAAAAAATATCAAAAACCAAAAAAATATGCCCCCTGAAGGGTTAAATTTTAATAAAAAATACAAATTAATTATAAGTATTTTTTAAGAGCATGTATTTTTTTTTTTTTTTTTTTGACAGTTCGAGTATATTTTTCGAGTATTTTGAGCCACAATAAGTAGGTTTTGAAGCTGCGCTTCTGATTTTGTAAGCTCGAGAAATTCTTGAGCAAGTTGTACCCCACGCTCCGCAACATCATTTACAATACAAAGATCTTTAAAATAATTTTTTACTCTCTGGTATTCTTCATCTTTTTCCCATTCGTCAGAATCATATTTCAAAAAATTGCATGTCAAACTAAACCTACGAAATAGATTTGTTGTTCGACAAGATGCAAAACAATCTAAATATTTTTTGTCCATTCATTGAAAGAATTTGGGTTTGCGATTGGATGATTACATGGAAACTTCTGAGCTTGCAATGCTGTCATAATACTGCGTTTTCTCTCAATAGAAACTGCATCATCGAAAAAAGCGAGTGCTACAAGTTCTTCGCCAAGGTACCAAAGATGCCGACCAAATTTTTGACATGCAGCAATGAATATTTTTTGTTAATTGTCTTGTATGCGAGCAAATCTTTTAAAAAAGACAGATCCTGATTTGGAGGTTTTATGCTATTAGTAGCTTCAAACCAGACTTTGATGTATAGTAGAACTACAAAAATACAGACTTGACGGATTCCGATAATAATGAATAGCATAAAAGCTCCAAATAAGGCTCTGTCTTTTTTAATTAATTTGTATTTTTTATTAAAATTTAACCCTTCAGGGTGCATATATTTTTGGTTTTTGATATTTTTTATTTATAAAAAAAACTATGATTTCGGTTGAAAAGCCGCAATAAGACTGCTTGTAGGTATTACCTTGTTGCGCGCCCGCCGCAGGTTAAAATACTAGTTTTTTAATTTATTGTTAATTTTTGTAAGTACATAATGTGAATTTAATGAAATGTAATCCTACTTTTAGCATTATAAAAATGTTTTTATTTATTGTTGATATTAATCCCTAAATTGCACTCATTTCATGAAAAAGTGGGAAAAGGCTGCGGGAGAAATTTCGACGCAGCAGGGGCGGTAACCACGCCCACCATAAAAAAACTTTGTAGATATCATATTTCTTATGTATGTGTTCCAAAAAATGTAAAACATTTATAAAAAGCAGAGAAAAGATTTTTTTTTTAATTTGTGCAAATATGGTCTAATATGGGCATTTTTTCGAAACTTTCGGGCCCGATTGGCACGGGTAAACGTTGTCGTAAAAAAAAAATTTTTTTAGTTTCGTTCTTAGAATATAAAAACGCATAAAAAAGCGATTCAGCCCCTTGACATTTCCAAAAATCGCAAAATAAGGGACACTCTAATGTGCATGAGAAACTCTACGCAACAACAACAAGCTAATGAACAAGTGCCTATGACACTTTAGAATCAAGGCCGTAAATTTAGTGAACCAATTATTATTGGTAGAGAATATCAATTTGAGGGGAAATATGAAGAATTTTACCAAACCAAGAGTGATTGGTCAATTGTCTATTTTTAAATTAAAATTATGAAATATTGGAATTCAAGGAGGAGTCTTGGAAATAATGGTAAAAATAATGTTAAAATAATAGTGATAAAAATTGTATAAATATTTGTAATTTTATAAAATAAAGACAGAATATATCTGATGGTAATTCTGAGCTCTACAAGCTTAAAAACTATCTATTATTTTCTCAATAAGCGCGTCTCTTAAGCCATCATATCCTGAGCGTTGGTGCGCTCTAAAAACACCACAAGTTATTTCTGAACAGGGTCAAAAATAACTTGTAAAAATAATAGAAACAAACAAAAGACTTGAAGAATTTAAAACATCCTTACAACCTACCCTACAATGATTTTAGAAGTAGTTCTGTTAGGGTCTTCAGGGAGCTCTCTATATCGGCTTCTGAGATTATATTTATGGGTGTAGGTAACCTGGACTCCACTAAGCTTTTGAACTGTTTCCAGTTAGCATTATCGGGGTTCCTAAAGATTTTTTGAGATGGGGTATATTTGAAGTTAATATTAAAGCTTATATATTTGTGGTCTGAGAAGGAGTCTTGTTTAAGTACCGTCCAATCCGTGACATAAGTGTTATTACAAGAGGTTAGTGTTAAGTCTAGGTCATTAGATGACGAGGGACCTACGTATGTGTGTTCGTCGCCTGTGTTTGCTATGCTAATGTTAGTTTGTAAAATAAATTTTAGCATCGACTCACCTCTGTGTGATGTGCATTGGCGTCTGCTCCGATGACAACTGTCTGCTTCTTTGCTTCGGTTGTTTCTACCATCGCGCGAAGCTCATACGGTGGTGCGGGTTTGTCGTGAGCCATGTAGCATGACGCGACAAGGATTTTCTTGTCATCATCGCCCTCTAGTGTCACGACTGTGAGATCGTCAGTGCTGTAATGAGACATTAAATAGGTATGGATGCCTTTCCTTGTGAGGATGGCGGTTCTCGTTCTACTTACGGTTGTTGCGAAGAATCTGTTGTAGTTGTTTGACTTAAGCCGGAGACTGTGTTGCCAGAGGCTATCCACGGCTCCTGCACTAAAACCACATCGTAGCCTCCTTCCTCTAGTACGAGAAGGAGTTCTGTGCTTGCTGCTTGGCTTTTATGCAGATTGATCTGGAGGACCTTCAACTGCATTATTTGTAGGCTCCAACACGGGGTCGACTGCACTCATCGTTCCTCCTACGCCATCTGCGTCGTCTATGCTGCGTCCTTTGGTAGCATCCGTCATGGCTTCTAGGCCTAGATCCTTCTCTACCTCTCCGGACTCTAGCGTGTTTTTGTTGTTGTCTTTGGGGTGGCGCTTCTTAAGGCGCAGGAGCACACTGCCAACGCCCCAAGCCATCTTCTCATAGCGAGCGGACAGAATGTCATCAGCCTCCTTATTGTTCTGGAGGATGTATTGTTGCCCGCCTCCACTACCAGGTAGCGGCTCAGCAACTTTTAGCACCTTCCAGTCAGCTGTTGGCACTTCTGGATTCTGCTTTTTTAGCAGCTTTAGTGCACAATCTGGTGGCACGACTCTTGGGATGAGCACTTTCGCCTTTGGTAGAGACGGGATACTAGTCCTGTCAACTACCTCCAGCTGGGCGCCCTCCCATAGGCCTTGGAGCGTCGGAACTACTCCTTTCACCCATTCCAGAGTCGAGTCATCGTTGCATTTTAGGATTTTTGCTCCGTTCAGCCAACCCGCACCGTCAAAGGTGGGCATTGGGGAGTCGGGTATGTCTTCCATCCTTGAGAACATTGACTCTAGAAGCTTCATCTCTACGGATTTCCACCTGTCTAAGAGTCATTTGCCCCTGAGGATCGCTGCGGTCGATTAGTGCCACGATCAGATGTCGTTTGACTACATCGCTCGCCTTTGCTTTTTCCTCCGTTCCGGGCTGCGTGTTCGACTTCCACTTCCGCTTTTTGTTCTCAGGAGCATCAACCTTGGAGCTTTCCGTCGACCTTTGGCGTTTCTGTGCCGCATTTTGTTCCACCTTGTTTGCATACTGCATGGTGGAGGCGCGGGTTTTTCGCGAAGTGTTCGCGGCCCTCTTTTACCCTTTGCTCGGCCCAGGTGAGCCTCTCCTTCTCTTCGGAAGATAGATTGCTCTTACCTGAGAACCGCTTAGGGCCGCTTTGTAGTTTGCCTTTGTTTTCAGTCCCTCCTTCGACTTCGTCTTGGGCCCTTCCTTACTAGAGGAGCTGACACCCGCTGATTGGTCGGGGGGGGGAGAGAAGAGGCTTGTCTTCAGTTTTTGAGTTGCAGCCGAGGTCCGAGTCTTCGTAAGGCGACGTAACGAGTAGTTTGCGGCAGTAGCTGACTTTCCGACAGGACATGCTCCCATCCTGTGGATGTTCTTGGCAGTAGTGTTGCAACCACTATGGCCTGCTTCAACCATAGGGGAGGTGTGACTGCTGACGACACGTAGAGAGGATTGCTCTTCACCGTGCCCGCCGGTGGTAACAGTCACGCATTCCACCGACGTTTGGGTTGACATCCCAACCCTGGGTTTCTCCTTATTCGTACCCTGCATTTGATTGTTATTTTTTGGGAATCAACCATAGCGTTTTATGCCTGCCGCCAGACACCTCTGACCATGGTCCCATCCTTCGCAGGATAAGACCTCTGCTAGAAACTGTATAGCCCGGGGAGCAAAGGTCCTTCTAGGGCCAAAGCGCTCCCAGGGGGCTGTGCAGTGCCCATTGCCCGGCCGGCACCCTCTTGGAGGGTTTAGTCAGATGGTTTTCGCCAGCGTGTTATTAGGTTTGTACACAATTGACCGAGAACCGGACCTACAGGTTTAACGCCGACTCCGAACGGCGATGAACGGAATGTTCTTGTTATCAAGAAGCTTTACATGGCATTTTGATTACTTTCTGAGGTTTGCCATTGTCTGCAGAGAGGTAGCGGCAGTACATAAAAATCATTTTAACTCAAATAATTTTCTGTCGCTGCTGGGATTCGATTCCAGGTTCGTTGACATAGAGGTCACGCACTTTAACCAACTACGCCACGGACGCCACAGTATTTATATTTTGCTTGCCTTTTATATTTTGTTGGAGCGAGCGAGCGAAGCTCCCATGGAACAACTTGCATGAAGAATGTTTAAAGGAGCAGAACTCTGAAATGGGTTGACCGATTTTAATATTTCCTTTTCTAAACTATTCTACTGATCTTAAATTAGCTGCGGACGAAGCCCAAATTTGTAAATTCTGTTAAGTTTAGAAATTTATTGAAAATAATATATCCATATCTTTCTTGCTTGATACATATTCGTTTCATTCAGTTTGTTGCTTGCCTGCTTCATATGTCATATGTTCTATATGTATCCGTCGCACAGTGAGTTGAAGTCCCGAAAAGTGGAGATTAATTCAAAAAATGAGCTCTAGCTTTCACAACCGTATTTGGTACCAGGTGAAACTAGATAAAATTCTACATCACTAATTGCAAAAATAACAGTTCTAAGTTTTTTACTTTATTTGCAGTGTGTCTTCAAAGTCAATAATTGTTATTATTTTTGCGCGCATTGGTTATGAGTGAAAATTTTTTATACTTCAAGTGGATATTTTTTTAATTAAGACTTCTAAAAGTGAAAGTTTTATTATGGAGCCGTCTACTTCAGGTATTTGAGCATATGATAAATATTTTTTTGTTACATAAATGTTTTGGAAATATTGTAAAAAAAAATAAATGAAACTGCTCCAAAATTGGTGTATTTTTGATGTTTGTATTGAGTTTTAAAAATTTCTGGGTAAAATTGGGCGAAACCGCTTATATAGTCTTAAAGTATGCGATTTCAGCTAATAAATCTCAGAAACTTTTCTTGCAAATGTTTACAATTTTTTGAGTTATTGAAGTTTTAGTAAAATAACTCCCGTTGCTAAAAATCTATGTGAAAAAAAAAACAAACAAAAAATCACGTTGTCTTTATTGTCTTTTGTCCTTATATTCCGTTTGGTAGTTGTTATTGTAGCTACTGAGTGTGTAGTTTATTAGTGATGGGTGCGTGAATAATTTTTAACCGATCAATGTATTGATAATTAATTGGTAAGAATTTATACTTAGGGTATTTAAGATTCAGTACAGCCACGTTCATTTATTTTTTGTATGGGCTGTCAATGATTTGTTTAATGTGATGTTATTTATTGAAAGTGTTGAGTGTTTGTAAAACGAATAGTATTTTGCAAATTTTAAACGATTAAAAATTTTACTAACTGCAGGAACAAGTCCCAAAACAATTTTTATTCCTCGCCATGAGTTACATAACTTTATGAAGAATTCAGAGCCTAAATCACTTGAAGATCGATTTTATCTTCTGAGGTGGGAACTAATCACACGCGTTGACCCTTCAGATATGGTAGATTTCACCAAAAGATTTAATAATTTTTGCACAGACTATAAGACTCGGTGGCTACAATCTCATAGAATGGATACATTTTTTTTTTAAAATAGCAAGAATTGGCTTGATACTGCAATTTCCTTTAATGCACCACCAGCACCAACACAAAAACGAGGTCGGCATGATCTCTCATTTGATGAGTGTACAGAAAAAACTAAAGGAAAGAAATGTAAAGATATAAGAGATAATACTCCATTGTCTATTTTAGCGCACGCTACACAAATGAGCTTTAGAGCTGCTGGAAAAGCAGATGCGTCGAAAATAATTAAGGAATTAATATCATCTCCAACAAGAGCAAAAAAATACAAACAAAGTTAAGAACAGGTATCACCACAGCAATTAAGTGCGGAGGAAGCTCTTTCCGTCTTGATAGAAGCGAAGCTAACTCGACACCAGTATAACATAATTAGAGAAGCCGCTCCAGAGAAATTTCCATAGTATACAATAGTCCAAGCAGCTAAAAAAAAATGTTATCCAGAACGAGACGAAATACAAATTACTGAAACGTTAGTGCAAGTCAATCTACAATCACTATTAGACCATAGCACTGAGCGTATTTTTTCGATAAAAAATTTGGATTTTAATTTGTTAGACAATGAAGAACTGTCTATGATGACTTTATACACTAAGTGGGGCTTTGATGGAAGTTCAGGACATAGTGCATATAAACAAGCCTTTCATGACATTAACGCCTCGGATTCTTCAGTATTTATAACATCGATTGTACCATTGAAATTAGTTTGTGAAAATAAAACAATTTGGCAAAATCCTCGTCCGTCTTCCACTCGTTTTTGTAGGCCCTTGAAAATTGAATTTATGAAAGAAACGGTCAACAGTATTAAACTCGAAAAAGAAAGAGTGGATACTGAAATAAAGGCTCTTGTCGATTCCGTAGTAGTAGTTGGAGAGAGAGTAGTGAAAGTTAATCACGAACTAATTCTTGTGATGATTGACGGTAAGGTCTGTAACGCTATTACAGACACAAAGTCCACATAAAAGTGTTATATATGTGGCGCTACAAGCAAAGAGTTCAACAATATTGATGAAATGATTACAAAAGTTGTAAATACAGATGCCATGCAGTTTGGTTTATCTGTCCTTCATGGCTGGATAAGATTTTTTGACTGTCTTATTCAATTGTCATATAAACTTCCGATTAAAAAATGGCAAACTAGATGTGATGATGAAAAAAAAATTATTGCTGATACAAAAAAACGCATTCAAAGGGAATTCAAAGAGAAAATTGGATTGATTGTTGACCAACCAAAACCAGGCTTTGGAAACTCAAACGATGGTAATTCGGCAAGGCGTTTTTTTTAAGAATGCTGAAGTATCTGCAGAAATTACAAAAATTGATTTACAGTTGATAAAAAATATGCACACAATATTAATAGTTGTTTCAAGTGGTATTGAGGTCAATATTGAAAAATTTTCAAATTTCGCTAATGACACTGCCAGACTATTTGTTAAAAATTATCCATGGTATTATATGCCTCCAACTCTACATAAATACTTTATTCACGGGCCAGAAATTATAGCGCTTGCACCATTGCCTATTGGTCAGCTAACTGAAGAATCTCAGGAAGCCAGAAATAAAGACTTCAAAAGCTATAGGGAACATTTTTCGCGTAAATCCTGTCGGGAAAGTACAATAGAAGACGTGTTTAATAGATTTCTTTTAAGTTCAGATCCACTTATTTCAAGCAAGAGGAAGAGTTGTAAAAAGAAAATAGAGCAAATGCCGCAGTCTGCATTGTAGTTATTTATTCTTCCCCAAAATGAAAATGATAATGGTGACAAAGATGATGAAGATGATGAAGACGATGAAGATGAAGATTATTTTAACTAATTTTAATTTATGAAATGAAGTAAATAAAAAAAAATTACAATTATATTTTTTTTTTAAATTTTTGAGTGTCTTCTCCATGTGGCATATAAACTACCGCTTAAAAAGTGGCAAGCTAAATCAGATCATGACAAACAAGTTGTTAAAAAAATAAATTTATTACTATGTAACATTTTTATTAATATTTTTCCAATAAAAAAACAAAATTCCGACAGAGCTAGAGCAATTTTCTAAAAGGGGGCGTGGCACTGCCCTATTCCACCTTGGGTGTAATTCATACTGCACGATCAATATATATACCAAATCCCATCTTCATACCTCTGATAGTTCATGAGATATATTCGTTCTAAGTTTCAGGTTATATGGGTGGTGCCACGCCCCTTTACCCAATCACAATCAAGTATAGGAATATTACCCAGTCAATAGTACCACATTGGGTATGTTTCATGACAATGGGTCTATTATTATGGCCGCCAGAGCGATTTTTAAAAAAGGGGCGTTGCACCGCCCACTTTTCCAAAAAATGCATAGCCTATTTCATTCAGTGATAACTCAGCATTCTCATAGTGAAAGAATTTTTAGAATCGGATAAGCAGTTTAATTAATCTCCACTTTTCGGGATTTCAACCCACTGTGCGTCGTTCGCTTCGCTCGCTCGCTATAAATAACCGAACAGCATGTAACAACAACAAAAACATTAAGGCGAATGTTGTTCACTGCAACAGCTGTTTATTACTAACTAAAATAAATAACTGCTATAATGAAGTTTGTAAATAGATGCAAATACATAAAGATTAAATTGTTTGATTATTTATTAAAGATTAAATTTATTATATTAAAAAAAACAAAAAAATTATATAAATTTTTTTCAAATAGTATTGAGAGCTTATTTATTTTCATATTTATTGAAATAATATTGATATCTGTAAAAAATTATAAAAAGTATAATTAATTTTATACGAGAATTTTGATTGTTAAAGAACATTTTTTTTAGAGACTATAACTATTTAGAATTTCACAATATGCAACTTTAAAAATAAAAACTTTTTTCAAAAAATGTAGTTCCATTCTATTAAATACTTCAGTCATATGAGACTCTTCCTCCGTTTTGTCAATTCTCGAAGTATTGTTTAGTTCATAAATTGATTTATTCATTTTTGAAATCATATCATCGGATTTTGGCAGCGACTTGCAACAACAGTTCTTAGCCTTCATGAAGCATTTTACTCGAATGATTGAAGTTAGCATATCTGATTTCATTCTGTTGACGGAGAAAATACGTTCCACAAATGCATTAGAATGTGGCAAGGAAAAAAAGATGAATGCCAACTTACAAATATTGCCAAACATTTTTCCCACACACATTAGACGAGTTTATGAAAAAGCGTGGTTTTTTATAGAAATCGCCCAAAGAATCGCCAGGTGATTTCCTAAAAATTTAAGCGCAAAAACAAGAAAAAAAGCGCCCAATTGGCGATAAATCGCCCAATCTGGCAACAGTGGCTTCCACTAAGAATGTGCTGATTTTAACACCAACGCATCAAACCATTATCAGATTCTATCAATTTATGACTATAACATACATTTAAATTCAAATAATTAAAATAAAAACAATAAATGTTATAAAATCGTCTTTAGCAGTTTTAATAAAATGAATTTTTTCGACAATATTTGGAAATAATTCTAAGCCTCCATTCCTATCCATGTTGCGATCAATATCACGATATTCTAATTTGTAGGTCCTAGGATCTAGGATATTGTGATATTGATCGCGACATGGATTGAAATATAGACTTAGAAATGTTTCTAAATATTGTCAACATTCAGTTCATTCAAACTACACTAGAAGGTTTCGTACACTCAGAAGCATCCAGAGGGAGTACTGAGCTAGATGAATAGAGATGAAAGTCGAGTCTTGGTTTTTGATCGTAATGAACCAGATAATGAGGCAAATTGGACAGGACAACAAACTTTCAGGGAATGTTTATTAAGAGTATCATTGGAAGAACTGTCTACAAATCAAATTTTTTATCAACAATCAGCGTTCATCTTTTTTTTACACTGGACCCCCGGTAATGCGGCCCCTGACTAATTCGGCATGGAGTGGTAGATTAGTGTGAGGGAAGGGGCAATCAATTCAATTCAATTCAATTCAATTCAAGTTATAAGGCTATCTTATCCACAAACTTCTCTACCACCAACTACGACTTCAAGTCGTAAATATTGATGAGTTTTCAATTTCAGATGATTAGGAAATGAGGAAAGAAAATTGCAAATGCGAAAGGTAAAAGCGTAGGACCATGGCCTAGCTGGGATTCGAACCCGGGACCTCTGGGGTGGCAGTTGATCACGTTTGACACACATTTACCGCATTTGTGACATTATTGTTATCATTCTTTTCTTTGTGACCAAATTGTTTGTAAACGGTAAACTTCCGGTATATTTTTGGACACATTTTTTGAAAATTTTTAACGGGAATAGTCACAAAAACGCTGAAATTGAAAGATACAATATTAAGAAACTGAAAAATGTTGACAATGTTGTAACAATCATCAATGCTTTACATACCCACGAGCGTTGTCAGACTCCTCCGACGATGAAAGAGGTTTAAGCCAAAAATTGAGACTTAAATTAATGAGTCAAAATCTTTTTCTATTAGTAGGACTATGCAATGGGCCGTAAGTGAGGTTGTTGAAATTGTCTATAACAATTGCGAAAGTGGGCAATTTATAGAGGAATTTCCTTTGTGCATTATGCTCAAGTTTCCGAATTATTCTGGACCAAATGTTAACAATTTAAATGTTATGCTTATTTCTTCCGTAGTAGTGTCATTCAAAAGGGGATCAAACAATTTTACTCGCAAGAAATTTTCACTATAACTTGCTTATGCCATTAATAATAAAAATTGCAAGGATTAACTCTCAATCAAGCAGTTTTCGATATTAGAGAAAGGGAATTTATGTTTTATTCCTTATGATAGGCTATTCCTTATGATGAAAAAATAAATAAAAAGAAAGGATTGGTTCAAAAACGCCAAGAATAAAATAAAATATTGTATTTCAACTAAAATATATTAACATTTTTTTTGTAATTGAATGTTTGAGATCTGGTAAGTTTATTGACAAAAAGTAGAATCCCCATTTAATTGAAAAAGCAAAACCTATTTAATATCTATTATCTATTTAATAATTTAATGCGTTTTTTCCATGCGATGTTGCAAAATAATTCCATTCTGCATCAAGTCCAAAATCAATTTTGTGGTGGCAGATATTTGTGAAGTTTTTTTTATTTTTATATTGACTCGCAGCACCGTCTGTAAAATAAATTAACTTTTGAACAGCTGGTAAGTCAATCAAAATTCAGGGAACACGGCAATTCCATCGTTTTGTTCTAATTTCCGACACAATAATGTGATGATTTTTCATTTCTAAATCCGAAAAATATGAGGATCATCAAGTCATCAAAGCTAAATAGGTAGGTTAAAAAAAGATATTTAAAATATTTTACGTGTTAACATAAATATTTTTCTTCTCAAATTTTATCAGTTCATGTTCAATTTGCTTTAATGTTTTTTATTAATTTTATTTATTTTATAATTCTTAAAAAACATATTTTTTAAGAATTATATTGTGAGCTTAATGCCAAATAATTCATGAAGCAACAGGTTGCTACAACAAAAAGTTCTTTGCAGAACTAAACCAAGCTGACTAGACTATGGTTTCGTCGGACGCTACTCCGACTCATCAGAAGTCTCAGTGGTTCTAGCAGTCCACTAACTTTGACAAGCTAATAAGCGCAATATCAATAAACCAGAACGGAATTATAGAAGCGCTATACTTTGTCAAAGCAATGGTTTTCTACTCTTTTGCTAGTCGCAAAATTTCAAAAAGTTGACTGCATTGAGCAAAGACTTTGTTGTTGCGCTTTTTGTTTACTTCTTTATCACGTATCAATCTAGGTTCCAACATTTTGTTGGTATTAAACCATAGAAGGCGTGAAGAAGGTTTTTTGAAAGCAGATGTTCATTATATGCGCAGACATATAATATTACATCATATTTTCGTAGGTCGTGCTCGCACGTGAGTTTACATGAGTTATAAAATTGTGGCAATTTTAATAAGTTTATTTATTTTATAATTCTTAAAAAACATATTTTTTAAGAATTATATTGTGAGCTTAATGCCAAATAATTCATGAAGCAACAGGTTGCTACAACAAAAAGTTCTATGCAGAACTAAACCAAGCTGACTAGACCATGGTTTCGTTGGATGCTACTCCGACTCATCAGTAGTCTCAGTGGTTCTAGCAGTCCACTAACTTTGACAAGCAAATAAGCGCGATATCAATAAACCAGAACGGAATTATAGAAGCGCTATACTTTTTTTTTACATGCAATAACAATCGAGTTTAGCTACTACAGCTTTTTCGCACTTTCTCATCATTAACACATTTAAAGTCACAATCCAAATATCTTTGAAATTTTCAACGATATTAATACAAGTGGCTCAAAATAAGCTCAATATAATAAACATAACCATGCGATTACACAATAGTTTTTAATCTACTCTTGAGTTGACCTTTAGACATGTTAACATCAAAAAAGCTACAATTGTTAACTAATTTACTCATACGGTTTAAAGGAGCAGTTAACATATGATTCGTTCTACTAAATGGTAAGTAAATTAAATTGTTAGCATTTCTACTACTTCTACGATTAGAGTTAAAATTTATAAGAGAAAGAAGTTCTGGAGAATCTAATACACCGGTTATGAGTTGGTGCAAATAGACGATATCTGCAGACTTCCTTCGTTCACTCAATGATTGCATTTTTAAAAGTTTTAAGCGATCCTCATAAGGAGGAAGGTTTAAAATGTCAAATCCACTTAAGCCTCTTAGAGCAAACCGAACAAAGCATTTTTGGATTCTCTCTATTCGATCAACATGCACATTGTAACTTGGAGACCAAACTTGACTTGCGTACTCCAAGTGAGGACGCACTATTGCATAATACAACGTTGTGGTCGTAATCATGCTATTGAATTCTTTGGCCCAGCGTTTAATAAATCCAAGCATAGAAGATGCTTTTTTACAAATGTTATCAATATGAATGTTAAAGGAAACCTTAGAATCCATACATATTCCCAGATCTTTAACAACATCCACACGACATAAAGCAGTATCTTTTATTTTATAATCAAAATCTAAATTATGCCTTTTTCGCGAAAAGGTCATAGTTTGGCATTTATCTGGATTAAGAAACATTTTATTTTTAGAACACCAAACTTCAAAAGATTTCAGATCGGACTGGAGTAGGGCTGAATTTTCTTGAGAATTTATTTTTCTGTATATTCTCATATTTTTTTTTTTTTTTTTTTTGGATTCGCCCGGAGGTAAGAAATCTTTATAGATACGTATGACCCGCGCCATACGCATGCACGATTTACATTCTAAGAAGTTCCCGGATCAGCCGGACTGATAGAATGCACCTACATGCTAAAACTTACCACCTGTTGGCAAATAATAGCCTCCACTAAGCACAATTGCTTGGCCTTTAAGCGGAAATTAAAATTAAATAAAATTTGAGAATTTTTGTGCTCATGTAAACTTCATAAACATCATCGAATAAAAGCACATTCTTCATAATACGAAGCAATACAAGACAATATCCAAAATTATTTATTAGACCATATATAACCGCATTTATAATTGTTGTCGTTCGACTTGGGGCCACTGTCCAACCCAAGATCCTACGTGGAAAAGAGATGCAACTCTCAAACACCAAACCAATACCAAACATAGCACAGATATACAAGTATATATTGTGCAGGCACAATATATTTATATATTCGGGTCACTAAAATAAGGGAACACCGAGCTTAAGTTATTATTTGGATATGCATTTGGGCCAACGAAGGTAAAAACTTATATGGAAAAGAGATAAACTCTGACACACCAAGCCGAGAGACACGGTATACATGGTCAACTAAGGAAGAACTAAAGATCTAAAATAATTTCATGAAAAAATAAAGCAACGAAACTGAATAAAACGAAAACTTAAAGTATCTATCATATTCGATGATGCTTATTTGTTAAATAGTAAAATCTACACAATTATCGCGAGTTATATTTGTTATCACAAGGAATGCGTTAAGTATTCAAATGTAATATCATTTTGCGTTTTAAGACATCCACCGAGTCAGAAAAATTTATCAAGTTCAAGTTGCCATTAAAATCACTACACATACATCGCAAAGGGTCGTGAAGGGCATAATTAGAAGTGCAGTGACTCAACTTAAAAAGCTGGAAATGTCTGGCTCCGCTCCTGGGGATGTTGAAGTTTAATGAAGAAAGGAGGTATTGTGAGTCTATATCACCACTGAGTAATTTGTATAAAAAAGAGACATTGAGCATAATTCTTCTGCTTCTTAAGGAAGGCAGGGAAATAATTTTGAGGCGAGTTTCATAAGGGGGAAGAATAATATTGGGGTTCCAACGATAATGTAAAGCAGAAAGTAAGAATTGTTTTTGAACCGATTCTAATGCATCGATGTGGACATTGTATTGAGGGTTCCATATTACGGATGCATATTCAAGAATTGGTCTAACAAGAAAGGTATAAAGTATTTTAGTAGTAAAAGGATCGTTTAATTCTTTAGCCCATCTTTTAATGAAACTAAGGACACCTCTAGCCTTTGTTACCACCAAATTAACTTGAAGATTGAAACGAAGTTTAGGATCCAAAATTACACCTAAATCAAATTATCCGCATAAATAAGCAGATGAGAGTTTTCAATGATATGGGTCACATCATTAATAGCTAAAATAAACAGAAGTGGACCTAGGTGACTTTCTTGAGGAACACCTGATAACGCAATAAACTCAGCAGACAAAATCCCTCGGAATCGTATTTGATAAGAACGGTCTGTCAAATACGATTTAATCCAGTTTACAAAATATTGTGGAAATCCAATGGACTTAAGTTTAAATAGAATTAAATTGTGTGGTAACTTATCAAATGCCTTGCTAAAATTAGTGTAGATGCAGTCGACCTGGCAACCAGATTCAATGGTGTTTAAGCAAAACGTTGTAAAATCGAGCAGATCGAGCATACCGTAGAACTTTTACCCGATCATACACGATTCGCTCAAAAAGTTTTGGAATCGATGACAATTAATAACATCATTCCTGCAACCTTTTTTTAAAATAGGACTAATAAATGATTTTTCCAAAACAGTGGAAAATAACTTTCGTTTATAGATTTATTAAATAACAAAGAGAGTGGTTGACACAAAATTGAACCGCATTGAGTTAACACTGCGGCAGGAATTCCATCAGGTCCAGCGCTAAAATCTTCATCGATCGAACCAATATATTTTAAAATATCCTCTGAGGTAAAGGATAAAGAGTCCAAAGAAACTCTGGGTGCAGAATTCATATATTCAAAATACCCTTCATCAGGATCAAAAGAATCCGAACAAAATGACTCTTTAAAAAGATTTGCAAACAAGCCACAAATAATGACGGGATCGTCAGTAATTCCATCAACAGTTTTGAATGATGAAGGGAATCCATCGGATTTCTTCTTTGTATTTATGAATCCCCAAAACTTCTTTGAATCAGACAGTATTCTCAGCTTTATATTGTCTAAATATTCATTATATAATGCAGCTGAGCTATTTTCAAATTCCAGAAACAAACGTTTGTAGGTTTCCAGGTCATTTGAGTCTAAACTACAAACATATTTCTTCCATGCCCTATTCCTGTTGTTGCGAAGAGTTTTTAAATCCTTAGTGTACCAAGGGTACGCACAGTTTTTCTCAAATTTGAGGCTATAAGGTACGGACTGAGAGAACACAGTAAAGACCTCCGTATAAAAAAAATTTATGGAATTATCAAGGTTATTTCCATTTAAGTACTCTAAAATAATATTTAGTTTGTTATGAAGTAAATGATTCAACTTCAAAAAGTCAGCTTTTTTAAAATTGAATTCATAAACCTTATCTATTGAACTCGAATTTACTATGCTCTCTCTGTCCGATTTATACCAAATGCTCAATGGTGGATGGTATTCATCTACAATAGTCAGAGCATGGAAGGCCCTCTTAACAATCACATTGTTACTGTCTGTAGTTAAGACCAGGTCAAGAAGTCTTTCAAGACTATTATAAATACAACTAACTTGTTGTAAGTCAGAGCATATATTATCAACAAATATATGTTCTTGGCTGGTCTTCGAATTTGATGCACAAAAATATGTATCATCGTCGGAAGAATGCCATTTTAAGTCAGGCAGATTGAAGTCACCCAACAGTAAAATGTCGTCATTAACGTCAAGTAGATTTATTATATATTCTATGCAATCCGCAAGGCTTGCATAGACTTCTACACTGCTCTTTCGGGGAACATACGCATTAATAACATGTACATTGGAATTACAATGTATAACCTTAACGCATATAAGTTCGATATGAGAAGAGCAGGGAATATAAATTAAGGAACTGATAAAGGAATTCCTTATAGCTACAAGGACACCACCACCAAGAGCAGAAATATTGTTAGTGTGTCTGTCTCTTCTAAAAACTTGAAAACTATTGTCAAACAATTCCAAGTCAATAATGCTTCCGTTCAGCCATGTTTCTGTTAACGCGATAATATCTTCAGAGAAATTCTGAGACGCCAAAAATATCTCGCGCGTTTTAGAACGTAATCCCCTTACATTTTGATAGTAAAGAGATAATCTTTTTAGTTTTTATGGGTCTGATGGGCGATTTTATTCGTCCTTCTAGATTTATTTTTAGGCGTAAACTCAGATACGAGGATATTATCGGCCCACATTTTAGAGTTAAGAACAGATGCAAACTCTTCAGCTGCAACCGTTAGAATAAATGAGGCGTGGGAAGGCTTGTTACCAATTTTTTTGCATGAATAGAATGCATTTTGAGTAAATAATATATATTGTTTGACAAGCGTTAATACATTTTCGGTTGTTTTGTCGGGCTGAAGACGTGAAATGAATAAAAGTTTTCGCCTTGACACTGCCCTTAAATTAATTATTGGGTTATTGGGCTCAGTTGAAATCAAATTTGGACTATAAGTCAATGGAGGAAGAAATAACTGTGTTATTATTTTCTGCAGGCATAGCTGAGGGCTTCTTAGCCTGAGGAGTGTTTGAAGACGTCTTGCGACGCTTATTATTTTTATTTTTCCTCTTCTTTTTTTAACTGTTCTGGTCTTTTTCAGAATGAATGTTAGTTTGAGTCCCGGAAGAGATAGTCTGAGACAAGGAAGGCAAGATGTTTTCCGGTGATCATATACGCTTATACTGGGTGCGGCACTAACTTCGCTAAAAAAGTTACAATTTCCCTAAAATTGTTATTTAACGAGTTAATACTTTCTCCAAATAGCTTTATTTTAGAATAAAGCTCATCTGGGGAAAGGGCCCTGCACAAAGCACAGTACCAGCGAAGACCTGGGGCCGAATCGGGCATCCGTGAACGTAACAGCTTTCGTATGAGAACAATTTAATCGTATGAGAATCTCATGAGATACGATATTAATCTCATGAGATTCTCATACAATTAATTTTGTCCCATACGAAAGTCGTTACGTCACGGATGCGGCGATTTGGCCCCTGATCGGACAGACATTAAATCGTCTAAGCACGATTTGGAAATACCCGCACTTCTCGCATGAAACATTCGCTCGCATGGACCAGAACAACTGAACATAGGGTTCAGAATATTCTGGCTTCTGCATAGCTCGTTCAGAGAGCAAGCAGCAATATTTTCCACAGAAAAATAATCCATATAGCAAATATTTATAATTGAGCAGAAATGTTCTTATAGGGTTTTATTTCTAAAAGTTATCAATGCAGTGAGCGCACAGTTAAAAAACAATAACAACACTCACTAAGCTTGATACAGACAAAACACAGCACAAAGGAGAATAGAATTAAAATAAAAAAAAACACAGCAAGCATGCAGACAAAAACACACCAAAAACAAGAATGTTACTTGCACCAAATTAACTTAAAACATTTATTAAACATATAATAGAAACTATAAATGTTAATTAATATTACCACAGTGTATTTTTTATTGTTATTTTATGAAAACACTCACGAAATACTTTATTAAATTAAAAAATAACACTGAACAGTGAATAGTAAAAAAACAAAAACAAACGCAATAGTTAGAATTACACAAAACACTTCCAACACGGACTAATAGACGAGATCAACTGACCAAAAAGCAAAACAAATTTGTTGAAAGCAATGTAAGCAATGTTTTTCTACTCTTTTGCTAGTCGCAAAATTTCAAAAAGTTGACTGCATTGGTTCTGCAAAGACTTTGTTGTTGCGCTTTTTGTTTACTTCTTTATCACGTATCAATCTACGTTCCAAAATTTTGTTGGTATTAAACCATAGAAGGCGTGAAGAAGGTTTTTTGAAAGCAGATGTTTATTATATGCGCAGACATATAATATTACATCATGTTTTCGTAGGTAATGCTCGCACCAATTTACATGAGTTATAAAATTGTGGCATTTTTAATAAGTTTATTTATTTTATAATTCTTAAAAAACATATTTTTTAGGAACTTTATTGTGAGCTTAATGCCAAATAATTCATGAAGCAACAGGTGTAGCGTCTAACAACAGGAGTAGCGTCCGACGAAACCATGGTCTAGTCAGCTTTAGTTCTGCAAAGAACTTTTTGTTGTAGCAACCTGTTGCTTCATGAATTATTTGGCATTAAGCTCACAATATAATTCTTAAAAAATATGTTTTTTAAGAATTATAAAATAAATAAACTTATTAAAAATGCCACAATTTTATAACTCATGTTTTTATTAATGTTAAAAAATATTTATATATATGAGATAATAAAAATGTAAATAATAAATCTACAAAGTCATAAAACTTGTGCTCATCATTATAAACGAAAGAGTGTAAAGTACGAAAATGGTTAGTTATTTGAGGTTATATTCACGAAATTATATTCAATGTTTCAATATTTATGTTTAGTTACATTCCAAACGAAATATTAAAGCTTGTATTAGAAAAAAATCTCAAGAATATCTTAAAAAACACATATTATACAAGGTGAAATATCATAAAGTTTGAAGGGCTGTATCTTCCAAACGAAGCGAATACCAAACTCAGAGTTTAAACTGAAGTAAGATATTATTATGTACTTTATTGTGAATAAATTTGAAATATTTAAACTTATGCCCACCAGAGATATTTGACCACAAAATTAGTTAAATTCGCAAAATTTCAATTTTTAAGAGGCTCTTAAAAAAACACTTGGTAAGTTAGAAAGTTTAAAAAAATTACATTTAAACTAGTTGTTAAGATGTACTTTAAAAGAGAAAAAATAAGTCGACAAGTAATTGCTTTTAAAAAAAAAATTCTTAAAGTTGCAAAATATAAGGATTTTAACAAAAAAGTTTCACCATTTTTTTGAATATGAATACATTTTTTAATTATATTTTCTTGTATGTGCGATTAAAGTTTAAAGTGTGCTTAATGTCATGGTTTTTAATTCATCACTCTATGTTTAACAGGAGCTGAGAAATTAAAGTAACCGCAAACGCCTACAAACGCATAAAACTCTACAGGTAGCACGGCAAATATGGCCGCCATTTTTAAAGTACAGTTGAATGCCATTATTTTTAATGGGGTTCTGATTTCCCAATATATTGAAAAAATTTCGATAAAAATATAAACGTTTTTAAAAATGGTCGAGCAATAAGTGCTGCACCACTTGATATGGACTGACCCTTCATGCAAAGTTTAAAAAATTTGTTCAATGTCTTTGAAATGTTCATCCTCATCTTTACTAAAGATGATAATGTCATCTATGTAAACGAAACACCAATTTGCGATAGGCAAACGCAGTATGTCATCTAGAGCCCTTTGAAAAATTGCCGGAGCATTTTTAAGTTCAAATGGTAATCTGGTAAATTTGAACTTGCCATTATTCACCGAAAAGGCAGTCTTTTCGAAGTCAGATGCAGTGAACCATCTGCTCTTCCCCAATTGTGCCAATAGTTCGTTTATCTCCGGTATTGGAAAAAAATCCGCTATTGTAACGGAATTCCGTTCACGATAGTCAATTACCATTCTGTGTTTCCTTATTAAACTAGCATCTATCTTTTTGTGTACAACCCACACTGGTGAATTGTACGGAGACCTCGATGGTCGTATGATGCCATCTTCCATCTTCCAATAATATTTGGATTTGGTCTTCAACTTCGGCTTTAAAAGACATCGGATATGAATAAAATTTTCCGTGGATTGGTGTTTCTGAAGAAGTTCGTATTTCGCCTACAACCTTTGTGGTAAATGCCAATTTTGCAACCGGGTCGGAAAATAGATTTGCGTAAGTTTTTACTGATTTGTCTAAATTGGTTTTTTGTGGGAAGTTCATGTGATCTGTCCTGAGAATAGTACTATGAACCTGAGGTGAAAGCAATTCTTTGAGCGGTATTTTTGTTTTATTGTGTAAAATCATGAAGTTATGTCGGGTGTATATAACGGTTCATAATTCTTTCAGACTGTCATTACCAAGTATAGCGTGGAAATTTTTTAGTTAGGGTAAAAGGAAAAATGTAATTGGTATATTTATGCCAAAGAGATTGGTGTTAGTGTGATGGGTTATTTGTACGTCTCCTCCAATTGAGTTTGCTTAAAAGATATTTTTGTTAGGAATAAGATTTGTTACGTGAATAAATTTGGTCTTTTATAGTTCTTACTAGAGCCTGTGTCTATTAATATTTTTAAAACTTGTCGACTCTCCATCTTACATTCCAAGTATGGGAGAGAGGACGTTTTCAACCTAAAAAATGAATATCGGAAATTGAAATGTTATCATTTGGATTATAATATTCCAGATCTTCATGTTCTCCAAGATATTCTTGTAGCGGCTGTTCAAATTTTGAATCTCGTCCTGATATGAATTTTCGTCTATGGGTTTAAATTGCTCCTGAGAAGAATGACCATTTTCAGTGGATAAGTGGAAATTCCTTTGCTGTTTCGTAGCTCCTGGATAATCATAATCATTTAGTCGTTTGATTATGGATTGTTTGGTTTGTAATCCTTGGCTGCCAGGTCGATTCATATAATTAATATTCCTCGTTTGAACACGTTGGTCAATGTCCATTGGCTCTGGTCTAGGCTCCGGTTTTGGTCTGAATGGACGAGGTGGAATAGGCCTATATTGTTGAAGGTTTTTGGAATTGCCTTGGAAATTTCTGGGTGGTCCAGAATAGTGCGTGTTGTTGAATCTCTAGTCATATACGCTAGGTTGTTGGTAATTTCTTTGGCTTGGTCTTGGAGGTGGTGGTATGTGAGCTAATTGAGGATAGAATGGTTGAGGGGTATGGAAATGTTGGTTACGTGGTGGAAGTGGTGGTTTTGGCGATTGAGATAAGTGATTCGAAGTTCTATTCTGTATATTGTTCCTACTGTTTGCATAACTTGCTCTAAAATTTTGATTTTCTAATTTTAGGCACATGTGCAGAGGCTGTGGTAAATCCATTGGTTCTCTCATACTTAGTAAGCTAAGCAGATCGCCTTTAAGTCCCCTGATAAAAGTGTCGAGAGCTTTGTCTCTGTACGTCAACAGGTTCATCGCTTCTTGTCCTACCTCTTTACATCTTATTTTATTCAAAATAAGCGAAAGGTGGGTATTGATAATACTTTTTGATAAAATTCTTGTATGGTGTAGTTTCCCCGAATAAGAGAGGACAATTGGTATTCCAGTGTTCCCAAATCTCTCTTGTCTGCGTAGTGAAGCATCAAACATTGAGATATCCCAATTGAGCTTTCCCAATTCCAGGGAGTATTATAGGATTCAAGAACTGCGTCTGCGTTTCCTACGATTTTATTTCTTATAATGCTTAAGATACCAAAATATTTTGATGTTCCTCTCAGATGTTCATAAATTTTTAGTACTCTGTTAACAGACTTTATCCAAGAACTATATTCCCTGGTTGTCCCGACAACCCCCTTGGAATATTAGAGCGCTGTTCAATTGATGGCATTAAAAGTTGTTTTGCCAGGCTTCGCAGTAACTTCCGTCGTTTGTCTGTTTGATGGATGTAGGCATTTTTTTCCGAGTAAATAATGAATGCGGTTAGAGCGCTTATATCTAGCATGTTATAAAACATTGCCAAAGGCCAGCGCAAGGTTTTTCGTTTAGTTGAGTATGCAGAAAGCATTTTTTCCATTGCGCCCACCAGGGGCGGTTCCAGGAATATATTTCGGGGGGGTTTTCAAAAATATTTACAATATATATAAAGGGTAGTTAAATTTTAAAGGCCGATGTTGATTTTGAATAAAACACAAATTATTAAGGAAATTATTGTCGTTTCTTTTTATTATGATAATATTGGTATGGTTCAATTATGCATGGAACAAAATATCGGCTAAATGGCAGCCGCGACCTCGGCGGCACACCTCCATCCGGTCCAAATTTTCGATGACGCCGAGTCATAAGTGAGGTTCTATGCCGTTAATGTGTCGAATTGGCGGGGTGCAATAAGGCCAACGGCAATAAGGCCGAATTGGCCTTATTTCCTTTTCAAAGTAAAATAAGGCCGAAATTGTGAATTTGGTTTTATTTCCATTGGAAAAGGAAATAAAGCCTAAAAAAAAATTAGTTAAATGGTAATAAGGCCGAAAAATAATTTTTGCAAACTAAGGATTATTTTTTATAATTATTTTTAATAAAAAGTACGCACCCTGTAGTCTGTTGTTTAAAAAGTTACTGGACTCAGCGTAGGTTCTCAATTTGCAAGAGAACAGTTTCCATTGTCAACCTCAATGTGGTTGTTTTCGTATCAACGCAATAAATTTATTAGTAGTAGTTCAATAGTGAAGGTGAAGAAGTTTTAATATTATAAGGAATGAGCGCCGGAAAATTTTTATTAAAAATCGCGGCGATTTATTATAAACCTGCGGCGCTCATTCTTTATAATATTAAAGCTTCATTAAAAATTTTAGTAAAAATCGCGCATATTTTATAAATTTTCATTCATAACTTTTACGTTTATATTTTACATTTTTTCTCGACCAGTTACAAAAAGATGTATATTCTTTAGCATTTAAACGATCATATTTTTCGCTTTAAACGGATATATATTTCTATTATTAGAATAAGATATCCTAGTCTTCTCAATAAAAAAATATGTAAATTTTTCTTTCACGATTTTTATCTCCTAAACCATTTGAGACCGACCTTTTTTTGCAGCATGTGCATTAAGAGCTCCAAATGCACACTTAGAAAAAAAAGAAAAAAGGAGCATGGGCCCTAAATTACAATTATTCCAATACTTTATATCTTTAATTTTTCATTAAATAAAACTAAAAAACTTATTTGATGGCGTTTTAATATTGGTTCCTTTTAAAGGGAAATAAGGCCAAATTGGCTTAATTTCTTTTTCAAATGGAAATAAGGCCGAATTCGGCCTTATTGCCGTTGGCGTTATTGCACCCCGCCGCCGAATTATCTCATCCTTTAGCTTTTGAATTGTTGTTGGCTTATCGACGTACACCTTTTCTTTCAAATAACCCCAAAGAAACAAGTCCAACGGTGTCAAATCACATAATTGGTGGCCAAATGACATCGCCACCACGTGAGATAACACGGCCATTGAATTTGTCGCGCAAAATAGCCATTGTTTCGTTAGCTGTGTAGCAAGTGACACCGTTCTGTTGAAACCACATATCGTTCACATCCATATCTTCCAATTCGGGCCATAAAAAGTTCGTTATCATCTCACGCTACCGAACACCATTCACAGTAACTGCCTGACCAGCCTCATTTTGGAAAAAAATATGGCCCGATGATGCCGCCAGCCCATAAACCGCACCAAACAGTCACTCTTTGTGGGTGCATTGGTTTTTCGACAGTCACTCTTGGATTATCATTCGCCCAAAAGCGGTAATCCTGCTTATTGACGAATCCATTGAGGTGAAAATGTGCCTCATCACTGAAGATGATTTTCTTCGAAAATTGATTTCTTGCCACCATTCTGACCGTGTAAATGCAAGTCTTTATGCATAATGTTCATCAACGACGAACGTGACAGGTGCAATTGTTGGGCACGACGACGAGTTGAGGTGGACGGCTCTTCAGCCACACTATCGCGAACAGCAGCAATATTTTCTGCAGTACGAGCATGCACTGGTGTTTTCACATCTCCTACAGACCTGGTTTGTTCAAATTTTTGCACGATTTTTCCGATTGTACGCACATTTGGACGATTAAATTGACCGAAAAAATCACGAAGTGCTCGATATGCATTTTGATTTGAAAGCTCATTTTCATAATAAGCCTGAATAACTTTAACGGTTCAAATTGAGTTAGTCTGAAATTGAGAAATGTCAAATGAAATGCAGAAAAAAAGTTGACATTTAGGTGTGGTTTATATTCAACATCGGCCCTTAAAATTTAACCACCCTTTATATACATTAGAGCGGGATAGTTTTTTTTTCAAAAAATCGTAGGCTTGGGGAGAAACCGTTAGTCTAAAGTCTATTTGGAGCCTCTGGTTTTTCAAAAGAAGGTTATAATTTGTGTTTTGCTGCAACATGTGAAAAAATTGTTCCACTTATTGGAAAAAACTTTGCTACGAAAAAAATAGCCATCCACATTTCACTCCATATTCACTCCATATGATTGTGTGGTGCTCAGGATTATTTTTTGTGTTAAATACCACAAGCTGACGCTGCGGTGAAGATAATTATAATAATAAAAGTTATTTCTCTGTTTATTTGACTCGAATACAAATCTTAAAGGCCAACATAAAACCAACATCAAAATAAATAAAAACTGCAAAAACCGGAATTTTTCTCCATTACTGTATAAAAAGGAATTTTGCGTCAAACTACAAAAACCGGAGTTTTTCGCCATTACTGTATAAAAAGGAATTTTAAGTCTACACTTCCGATGCTATCGAAACTGTGGGTTTTTAAATTAAGACTGTGCGGTGTTTGGATATATTTTATCCAAAAAATGCGGTGTTTTTGTGATTTCAGGTTAAGATTGTATGTGTGACTGTTTACAGCTACAGGCGCAATATCGCAAAAACAAACATAAACTGGAACAGAATTCAGCAATTTAGCAATACGTGTAGAAACAGCTACAAACGTTTACAGCATAGGGGTGTGAATATTTAAAGTAAATTATAAAAAACCAATTTTTTTCTTTTTGGTACTCTTAGCCCACATAATAAACATCAGTACATCACATTTAAATACAGGTTCTTTTAGAATTTCGGGGGGGGTTTGAACCTCCAAAACCCCCCTGGATCCGCGCCTGGCGCCCACTCCTCCTTTGGTTGCGTTGTAGTCAAGGTTATATTGAGGCCTTTTTTTCAGAAAACCAAAGACTGTAGACTGCTCTGCGCGTTTGCAGTCTGCTCTCAGTTCATTTGGCACAAATGTCTTGTTTTGACGAACAGTACCAAGAAGAGCAAGACCTTTGGACATTAAATGCTTACCCAAATTTAAGGATGTGAAAAAATGTATACACGCACTCACATAAGTTCATAAGAAAGCACAGAATAAAAAAAATGACATTAGGACATGTTTCGACAAGATGATATGCAAAATATTTTATTTGGTAAAATAGTGATGTCACTTTACATACATTTTATATGGTGACTACATTTGTAGACACCCAGCCAGGAGATGGAAATTTTTTAAAGTAGGGTCTTAAGTTCTCGTGAAAGGTTTTTTTTATGCCGTTAGTAACCAAAACTGCTTAGAAATAATTTTTGGGAAGCTACTGAAAACTTTGTAGCCTCTTGTGAAACATTTTTTTTATTCAGTTTTTCCGACAAAAATGCTACAAATGTAGACAGCCGAGCACATAAAGGTTAATAACATGATTCAATGTTACCAACAATGATTCAAATGTTACCAACTTAGAATCCGAAAACAGATGGCTTTGCAGGTGGTAGAGGAACACCAAAAACTTTATCCATATAACATAACAAAGAACGACATCATTTCAAATTTGCAGAAAAATAAGTGAATTAAATCTATAAAATACTAGCATTTTCCCGGCGCAAGTTGCTGCACCCTCCAACTATATGGGAACATAATAGGTGTATTCAAAATTTTTCTTAGACCCATAGTTTAACACCACTGTCACTTTCCATTGCCCGTTACAGTTTCCCAGTAGTAGGAGATCACCAAATAGTAACTCTATTTTGAGTTTGTATGTAAATACCACTACTTTTACTTTCAAAGCTATGCGATAATACAAATTTTAATTGTATGTTCGGAGCCACACCCCTTTATATAATGCCCATCCCAGTTTTCATAGACTACAAACTAAATTACCAAAATGTAGCCAAATCGGCGAAAACTGTAGGAAATATAGCATTTTTATTGATTTGTGGGCGATAAAAGGGGGTGTGACAGAAATTTAAACCATCTCGTACTTGAAAAAAATGTACTGCCGAAATTTCAGATCTATCGGTTCAGTAATTTTGAAGTTTCCAGCCATCACACAGACAGCGTTTTGCTTTTTGTATATATATTGTAGATTATTGGCTATAACTTTTGATTGGTAAGAGATACTAACATAAGTTTTTTTAAAAAATTAATTGTTTAGCTTGTTTATTTTCCAAAAATATAAAAACACAATATTGGAAAAAAAAATTTTGTTCGAAAAAATCAAGGGTTTTGTTTTTTTTCACAAAAATAGTTTTTAATTTTTGCGTAAAATTTAAATAACTTTTGCTTATGAATGTTATAATTTTTAAATAGAGTTGAAAATTTGCGAATTTGAATTTAAATTATTTTTACAACAAAAACAAATTTCACCCTTTTTTTGAGGAAAAATCCAAAATTTCAGACCTTTTTTGAAAAAAATATTTAAAATATATATACTCAACTAACGGTATGTTTTTACAATAGTTTTCATAGTACTTTGATGAAGCTTTAAGACAAAAATAAATTTAACAAAATGTATAAAAAAGCAGCGGAGATATTTGAATCGAAAGTCACAAAATTAAATTTCTGATTGTGTTTTTCTCATTTTTGAGCACTAAATATATCGTTGTAGTAAAACTACTATATACCAATTTTTATTCTAATCGCATAAGTGGTTTGGGAGTTTAAGGTGGTTTTGCAAAAAATTTGTACTTCAGCGCCCTCTGGTGTTCAAGATAGGTCAAAAAAGATTGCAGCAGAACACTCAACCTACATGAAAACCACTGTATACCACTTTTCATTCTAATCGCATGAGCGGTTTGGGAGTTTTAGGTGGTCTTGCAAAAAATTTGTACTACAGCGCCCTCTGGTGTTCAAGATAGGTCAAAAAAGATTGCAGCAAAACACTCAACGTACATGAAAACTACTGTATACCACTTTTCATTCTAATCGCATAAGCAGTTTGTGAGTTTAAGGCAGTTTTGTAAAAAATTTATACTACAGCGCCCTCTGGTGTTCAAGGTGAATAAAAATTGATAGCCCACAAACACGCACCGTACCAAAAAACTTCTATACACAAATTTTCATGCTAATCAAATGAGTAGTTTAGGAGTCTATTGCATAGTTACCTGTGTGGCCAAATTCCCCCTTGTCTTATGTTCGATCAAATATATAGTAATGGCCTCTTGGGCCCATAGCATCTACATATCAAGTTTCACTATCAAAACATGTACAACTCAGGAATAATAATGATTTATAAAAAGTGGGCGTGTATATAGTTAGACCACGCCCAGTTTTAGTATAGTTGCCGACAGTAACCATACGAACTTGTTTACCAAATTTTAGTCTAATACGACCAAACCCGTCTTAAATATAGCATTTTTATTGATTTGTAGGCGATAAAGGGGATATGGGAAAAAGGGGTATGGAAAATTTTTACTATGCCTTTATTTTTCGCGCAAATGCAAACTTAAGTGAGACTTGCCAAATTATTCCAATATTCCATTTATTTCCAATTACCCTTGCAAATACCGTGCGCACCTGTATTTTTTCACAGCTGTATTGTTGATAAGTTCACTAAAATGCCTAGAATTCATGAAACAATACACATACAAAGACGGTTTATACAAAAAAACCTTCGTATTGACGTCACCTTTCATGGGAAATTTCTAGAAACAAAATCGGTTCACGCATTACAGAGAACATCAATTTCATACACAATGCAACTTATTTTTATATATATAGATATCAAAACAGTGGGAGCAAAAGTGGGCGTGGTCAATTTTTCTTTCAGTAAACACTTAAATTGGATTACTACGAACATTTGAAAAAAAAATTATCCAAATCGGTCCAACCGTTTTCCGATTTTAGATAAATCGAAAAAAGTGGGCGCAAAAGTGGGCGTGGTCAATTTTTCTTTCCGACAAAACTTAAATTGGATTACTACGAACATTTGGAAAAAAAATTATCCAAATCGGTCCAGCCGTTTTCCGATTTTAGATAAATCAAAAAAAGTGGGCGAAAAAGTGGGCGTGGTCAATTTTTCTTTCCTTAAAAACCTAACTTGGACTAAAACGAACATTTTAAAAATAAAATTATCCAAATCGGTCCAGCCGTTCTGAAGTGATGCGATTTCAACCAAACGTACACTTCTTTTTATATATATAGAGATAAAAATAATTATTTGCTTAAAAGTCGGCTCCACAAAAAATTATATCCCTCTACTTCAGATAAACATCACTACGTTTTCTGCATATTTGCAATGATGTCTTACGATGAACAAATGTATGTTTTTAAAGTATTTGTAAATATGCAGAAAACAAAGGGAAGAAACATTTATAAAAAAATAAATGTTTTCCTAAAAGTCTGCTCAACAAAAAAATCATTTTTCTGCCATAAAAATGATCCAATTTGGGTAAAGGGTAAAGATTCTAATTGAAAATCGAAATAAAAAATCAGGAAATTCTTAATAAAGTAGGCCAATTTTGGGTCAAGAACTAATTTATTTAAAATTCTGATGGCATATTCGGGTTCAGCGCACAATTTTATATTAAGATATGTTATGGTTAAAAATTTTTGTAGGACTAAAATTTAAACAGAAAACTCGATTTGAAACATCCATTTTATGGTTTATTTCTTCAAATTCACGTCTTTTAGCGGCGCAAATCCAGTTTGCGAATTTTCTGAATTTTTTTTCGCGTCACATACTTACATGTATTATATCCAGGATTCAGAATCTGGCCTTGCAGGGAGGTTCTGGAATATGTTAAGAAAATGTATGTAACCCAAAACCCATCTTATATATATATATCTTTATAGTTATGTATATTATTAAGTGTTTGAAGTTTTTTTTCAAGCACTCGCGACAATGTTAAATTATTTTACATTTTTTATTTAATAGCGGCTTGTTACTAAAAAATCCGGCTCGCGATTGACGATTTATAGTCAGATATCCAGGGGGAGTTAAATAATAAAAATAATAAGACACATGGCGTTTTCAACTTTATTAGACTGAAGTCGTTTTATTTTTGATTTCTTAAAAACTAAAAAAGTTTATAAAAAATCAGCGAGGAGCGCTGCCCAAAAGGAAAATGTAAAACTCAAAGAGGATAGCTGTGCCGACATTACATAGGATGTGCAAGGTGGAGTTACCAGAGGGCCTAAATGGCTCCATTGAGGACTGAACATTGAACTTCAGATTTTGCATTTATACATTTTGAAAACAAATCATCAATCTTAACGAATAATTTCCTATTTGATAAGTAAGACCCTAACCATCTCAAAAAATCAGAGTGAACTCCCATTTGCCGAAGTTAAGACAATAGGATCTTTTCACTTAAGTTTTCAAACGCTCTTACAAAGTTGGTATTCAAAACATCAATCTGTGATCCATTTTCTACAGCGAAGATGCAAAAATTTGAAAATAAATCTAAATTAGTGCTTGTGGATCTTCCAAATGTATTAAATCAGTGTTTATTTGCAATTTTATCTAACACCTTTGGTATATCCGATAGCTTAACGATCGGTCTGTAATTTTCAACTAGATGTTTTTGACCAAATTGTAAAATCAACGAGATATTTAGCGATATTCCATTCCTCAAGAAAAACTTTATTTAATAGTTTTTATTAGTGTTTATTATTTATTAAATTTATTCAAAATTAATGATGAAGAACATTTTTTCAGCACATTTTTTCAGAAATCCCACCCTCAGGGAGAGAGCAAATCGAAACCGGGTCCTTTATTTTATTATTATCCTTCTAGAGCAAAACTGAAATATATTTGCATCTTACATCTCATAATTCTCACTAGTGTAATTGTATTTCAGTTTCATTATCCTAAAGTTAACAATGCGTTCCTGTGAAATTTGACAACAAAAGTCACCACTTAAAACATAATTATATATAAGGGGCCTCGCAGAACAATCCAAATTTAGGAGTTGATTTTTCTTTAATATATCGTCAATGTCATGGTGTCTTTGGTCTTTGTCAAAGTTTTTCTTTTACACAGTGCTATCTGTCGGATACAATACGTTTATTTTTCGGGTTATCACAACAAATTTTAATACTTGTAATATAAGTTGTGTGCTATTTGTCTTTGCCTAAATTATGAAAATTCTTATTTTGATGAAGTTTTATTCTGTTATATCGTAAATAAATAGACACATTTTAAAAATACGTTCCACATTTTTTTAAATATTTTCTATGAAATTTTTGTATGTGGCTATATAAATGTGTTACACTTTTATATAAACGCTTTAAAGATTTTAAAGTAATCGTTTTGACATTCAACAGATTCTGCTTTTACCGAACGTATTCTTGGGCTTCCAGCAGAGAACTATAAAGGTTACGTTGAAGCTGACGCAACGCAACGCGCACGGCTTATAAAGTCACATTCGTTCTTCCTTATTCATGGTTTGGCCGACTCCACAGCGCCATTTGTCCATGGTGTTCAGCTTGCTAAATCACTAACTGATGCTAATATTCTCTATAGATACCAGGTTGGTTCACAAATGTGTATAAATCCTAAAATTTCTTTAACATTTTCTTACAGACGTATGCTGATGAGGACCATGACCTGTCTGGTGTCCTGGAACATGTATACTCCTCAATGGAGCATTATTTTGCCGAATGCTTGAGTCTTGAATCCGACCAAACCAAGCCGGACTTTGATCAAAAAACAACTCTAGCTGAATAAATTCAAAACAGTCAGTCATGTACAACGCAGTCTTAGAAGAGCTAGTGTTCACTCAAAAAGCTTTTCAAATAGTTAAACAACATACAAAATTAAAGTCCATACAAATATTTACTTTTTCTAATTGCTCAATCAAAATTTAGTCAATATTTAAACTTAACAGATATATACCATGCTAATTTAACGAACTGTTCTCTTAAATTGTTAGGCAGTAACATATCATTGTTTGTATAAAAAGATCCATTTCACAAATTGGTGCGTTCCGTTTAATTTACTCCTTACCAAAGTGCCTTTTGATCAAAAAATATCCGGAACTCTTCAATGAAATGAAAACAGTTCAATTATTCATTGATATTAATTTTGTTTCATTCAAAGTATTCACCATTGGAAGTAATACATATTTTCTTTCTGCGAATATGCCTTTATCGAAACAATCGTCTCAAAACGCTTCCCGCGAAGTCGTAATTTGAGTCGAGGGAGTGGCAGAAAATCACAAGGAGCCATGTCCTGTGAATACGGAGCTTGCGGAATAGTATTCAAGTTGTTTGCCTACAGTGCTGATATTTCTCTACATGATATTTTGTTAAAAACATAAAATTTCCGACAAACTATTTTCTCAACTCAATTCGATATTACGAAGTTCGCATAACACAACAAACACTGAATTGTTTACTTTCATCCACAAACTGTGGACAAATGACACTCAAACAGATATTTGAGCACCAAATGGCAAATGTACCAACCCAGAAAAAACATTTTGACATTATCTTAAGCGCAGTTTGTTTTAATTGAAAATTCCGAGTTTATTTTGATCAGAAGGTAATCAATTATTGGCTTCTGAATAAATTTTCACCAATCACAAGACACCTACACTATGCCTTGATAACTCATGAATCAAGCTGGTGTTCCATTTGAAATGTACCCATTAAATTGCTTGGAAAATTTAAATAGAACGCAGTAACTATCATCAATCAGTTCTCGAACTATTGTAATATTGTAAAATACTCATATATTCTGCTTGTGCAAACTAAAAATAACTAAGATATATTCGACTCAACTTTCCGTCTTAACTTTTTAATCCAACGAATATTTCAACGAACTAAAGAAATATTGCTGCCCGTTTGATAAATAATTGCCTTACAGCAATAACTTGCAAACTTCTCTATATATAAATGTTTGTTCTTAAACTGATTTGAATTGCATTCGCGAATAACGTGTTTACGAGTTTATTAGTTTGTTCATAAAATGAATTTTTATACGTAAAAAATGATATACATTCAAGCATTCATATACATACAAAGCCGAAATTTAGGGATTATAATCACAATCAAAATGAGGGCCCAATCATTACGACCCCATTCATATTTAATTTCATTAAGAAAATATAAAAATTTTATGAGCTTTTATCAAAACTGGAATTGAAATTTAAATACTTATATATGTATAGTAGAATAATATAATTAATATTTTGTTTTATGTATATATATGTATGTTTTTTTGAACTCAAACTTAGTAACCATGCTTCCAGTAATACCTTCATTATTTCGTACATTAGATGAGGATTATACAAATGCTAGCTGCTTTTGTCATAGTTATATTATTTTTGAATTTCTTGAAAAAATTTTCAAATTTAGACAACATCAAACAACACTGTTTTTTACTTTTCTTATACAAATAGGTTCATTTGTATTTATACGAAAACAAAAAGGAAAAATACAAGAAATTGAATTGCTTGTTGTTTTCATATATAAGATTTGTGTATTTACGAAAAATATATATAAGTACAAGATGTTTATTAGCATATAAACAAATGGAATATATTTTAAGCCCATTTAAAAGCTTTTTTAAAAAATACATGGATATTTTAAGTTCAGAGCATTTAAAAACAAAATTTTAAATATATCCTTCAAACTTGTCATTATTTTGTAACACAATTCAAACAGACTAGACTATTACAAGCTAAAGTAAACTGGGATAGGGATGAGGAAGTGCTACTGATATGATTGAAATTGGAGACTTTTAAAAGGCTTCTATTTGTGTTAACACAGGCTTTCAAATAAACTATTCAATGGATAATTTTAATTTTTTGCAATGTGTTGTCGGAGCCACAACTTCCTCATTCTGGTTGTTATGTGAATAAATCAGCTTTGAAAACAAGTTATTTCTTGAAAACATCTACTTTTTTAATAACACTGCGGAGAATCTGTGAATTAAATCCTAACGAAATAACTCCTAATTATTTAAGACATAAAACTCCAAAGATTTAATTTTATGAAGCCTTACATTAGAAGTGGCGGCCGTGGCCGAGTGCGTTAAACAGTGTGTGGATTAGACATGGGTAACGCAGCAAAATATGCTGCGCTGCTACACCAAACCCAGCGCAGTTTACTGTATCAGCGTAATGCGCTAACGCAATTGCGCCATGAAGCATTTTGAAATGCTATGATATCTGTATTATCAGGACCAGCGCAGGCTGTTTTTGAATTGGATAGCGCGATCCGTTATATGGTCAATTTGTTGAATGCGGTGAGCTTTGTGGTGAAGTAGCAAGTTGAGCTAAGCGCATATTGTCTTCACTTATTAAACATAAATTAAATCAATTAGAAAATCCTGAAACAATTTATCCATTGAAAGACTTATGTTGCTTGGAATTCATTTAATTATTCAATTAATGTGAAGTATTACTGAACAAATATCGTATTTTTAGCATTAACCAAAAATTAACAAATTGTATACTTCAAGCATGACTGCTTGCTGTTCAACGTGAGTATTAGATATCAAACAATATGTACATTAGAGTGGTTCGAAAAAAAAGTTTGAAAAAACCACCCCCTATTTCAAAGCTGACCTCGAAAGGATTCCAAAAAAATAAAAATTTTTTTTGGGCCATCGGAAAAACAGCCGAAATGGTATTTTTTCTATAACGTGAGCATAACATACCCGATCTTAAAAAAGAATATGTCGTTTAAAAGTGCTTTGCGAGTACCACATTTTCTCTTCTGAACATTTTTACTTCCTAGGTCATATTTGACTAGTAAACCTCGTTAGCTTGATTTACCTCCCCTAAAATTGTGTTTTTTTTTTCTCATAAAATTAAAGTCCTAAAAATTTGTTTACGTTTTGTTCAAAAAAATTATTAAATAACTTTAAGAACAAAGAAGATATAATGGTTCAAATATTTGGTACAATGCTTTTTTCATTATGTATGAATTACTTTTTTTTAATTCAAACAATATTGAAAATTAACTGAGTTATTTTTAAAAATGAAGTTATGAAATTAAAATAAAATATTTTTCTTAAGATATTTAGGTATACAAACGAGTTAATAACGTTAACGACCCAAAACAATCTTAAGTATCAGTCCTATCCAAAGCCAACGGATAATTTTTAAGTGAAATGTCCGATACTTTTAGTTTTTTTTCGATAACGTTCGAAATTTCCACATCACTTAACTCGCAATTATCTTCTTCGCTTGAGCAAGGAAAATATCCGATAGAATAGTTGGATATTAGAGGCCTTTCCGACATTTTATCAGATACATCACCCATTTCAACATCTTCAAACTGCTCTTGTACATTATCAATAGACAACGTTGGGCGTATTTGGGAATCTTATCAAAATTGGAGCAGTTACATTGCACATTTTTTTCGATGCCACATCTTCAAGAACTTTTTCAACTATTGATATATAATTATTAAGTTTACGGTTTTTGGGGACACTTGAATGACCGTTATGTGTCAAAAACAATAAATATTCAATAACATCGCGTTTAGTAGGCAATTTTGTTTTATTGATTTCTTTTTTTCGAAAAAAATTTTTAACGCGCACTCAAAAATTTTTTATGACTATTGTGTTATTCAGTTGGCATCTAATATCAGACCATTTTATTATAATTATCAGTTATTGAGTAAAGGAGAGAGTTACGAGTTACTGATCTACAGAGTTGCCATGTTACGCACATAACAACTATAAAGATTGAGTTATATAATTTATTGATAACTTATGCCCTGGTAACAAGAATCGATATTATTTAGTTTTAATTAATTATTTTTTTGGGAAACTTGAATATATTGTCACGATTCGTGGGCAATTTTGTTTGAATAGCGTTATTAAATCGTTTTTATACCTAAATATTTTAAGAAAAATTTTATATTTTATCTTAAGACAAATATTTTATTTTAATTTCATTACTTCATTTTAAAAAATTATTCAGTTAATTTTCAATTTTGTTTGAATTAAAAAAAATTAATTCATACATAATGAAAAAAGCATTGTACCAAATATTTGAACCATTATATCTTCTTTGTTCTTAAAGTTATTGAATAATTTTTTTGAACATTTTGATTTTTGTAAACAAATTCTTAGGGCTTCAATTTGATGAGAAAAAAAAAACACAATTTTAGGGGAGGTAAATCGGGCTAACGAGGTTTACTAGTCAAATATGACCTTGGAAGTAAAAATGTTCTGAAGAGAAAATGTGGTACTTGAAAAGCACTTTTAAACGACATATTCTTTTTTAAGATCGGATATGTTATGCTGAAGTTATAGAAAAAATACCATTTCGGCTGTTTTTCCGATGGTCCAAAAAAAAATTTTTGGTTTATTTTGGAATCCATTTGAGGTCAGCTTTGAAATAGGGGGTGGTTTTTTCAAACTTTTTTTTTGTATGGAGGCCGACCCACTCTAATGTACATACACATTTCTGGTATGCAAGACAAGTTGGAAGTTGGATCTTTGTTTGATTCCATGTACCTTAAAAGCTATGCAAATCTATAGATAAAACTGTACATGAAGCAAATACAAATTCCTGCGATTTTGGATTACTGCGCTATTTTTTAGCGCAATATTTAGCTTTAGCGTAAAACAAAAAGTAGCGCAGCAAAGAGAAGTGCTCAGCGCAGTTTGAACTGAAAGAGATAAAAAAATTAAAATGTCATTAATTTTTCCAGGGACCGCAAATAACGATTATGGCTATCAATCAATAATTTTATAACAATTATTTTTTGTTGTAATTTTTTCGATCAGAAATAAAAATTATTTTTTGATCGTTTTTTTCAATCAGAAAAAAAAGTTATTTTTTATTGTTATTTTTTCGATCGGAAATAAAAATTATTTTTTGATCGTTATTTTTTCGATCAGAAATAAAAATCATTTTGTGATCGTTATTTTTCGATCAGAAATATAAATGAATCATTGATCTATATTTTTGCGATCAGAAATAAAAATTACTTTTGATCGATATTTCTTAGACCAGAAATAAAAATCAATCATTGATCGATATTTTTTCGATCGGATTAAAAAAATTATTTTTTGATCTATATTAAATCGATCAAAAAAGTAACGTGTATATTAAGATATAAATTATAATAAAATCAAAACTTAAAAAAGCGCTATAACTCGAAAACAAAAGAAGATAGGAAAAAATAAAAGTGGTTTTGGCTTTTCTAAAGAGGGTGGGTGGCATCGAACTCTCGACGCATAAGTAGAGGGGTTGGTCGATATGATAACCTTAAAAATTAGAAAAAACGCCATATCTTGAAAACGAAACAAGATGGGACACTACTTATATTTTGTACTTCTATTTTCTACAGCTATTTTCTACTAAAATTTCTTTAGTGTTCTACTACTATTTTCCATCAATATTTTCTACTACTATTTTTTGCAACCATTTCATGCTACCAGTTTGTCTACTTATCCTACTAATATTTTCTTGTCTAAGTTCTTATTCAAATTCTTGTCTTGGTCCTCATTCTAATCCTTGTCTTAATCCTTGACCAAATCTTTGCCTAACCTAATCCTTGTCCAAGTACTAATCCAAATCCTTTTCCAAATCCATGTCTAAGATCTTGTCCTTATCTTCGTCAAAATCGTTGTTCAAATCCTTGTCCAAGACGACTAGCTAACTTGGTAAAGTGGGTTCGAAGCAATAACTTCTTTATTTTAACTCAAAACAGTTTTATTTGTAAATATTGATTTGATTGAAATTTCAATCGATATTATTTCAATCAAGAAATAATTTTTATTTCTGATTAGAAAAATATAGATCATTGATTCATTTCTATTTCTGATCGAAAAAATAACGATCAGTAATAATTTTTATTGCTGATTGGAAAAAATAACCATTAAAAATAATCCATTAAAGAATAACTTTTATTTCTGCTTGAAAAAAATATCAATCAAGAAATGATTTTTATTTCTGATCGAGAAAATAACGATCACAAAATGATTTTTATTTCTGATCGAAAAAATAGCGATCAAATATAATTTATATTTATGATTGAAAAAATAACGATCAAATAAATAATTTTTATTTCAGATCGAAAAAGAAGGATCAAAAATAATTTTAATATATAATCGAAAAAAGAATCGATCACAAATAATTGAATGAAGATGATTTCTATCTTAAAAATCATGAAAAAATAAATCATGCCCAAAACGGAATCTCTGACTTACTACCTTCATACTGCTACATATAAAATTATTTTACATCTTTTTATATATGATCTTTTGATGTAAAAATTAAAAAATAACCGTTATTTTCCATCCTTGAATTTTTCATATTTTTATTAAAATCATATTCAAGATAATAATGATGGCAGATAAAATAAATTCTGTTCATAAAATAACATGGAATTTGTACTTTTAAATTAAGTACAAGGAAAAAGTAAAAATATATAAACACAAATACTTAAGATGCGTCATTTAGATTATAGTTAAAAAACAACTTGAGATTGGTAACCTGGAAAAAAATGCTACGCTGCTACACTAACGCAAGCTCAGTTCACTGTAGCAGCGTAATACTTTAACGCAATTGCGTCATGAAGCAGTTTGAAATATTATGATACCTGTATTATCAACATGTTTATCTGCGCAAGCTATTTTTGAATTGCGTTATGTGGTCAATTTGTTGAATGCGGTGAGTTTTTACAGTGCGCTTCAAACAAAACTAAAACATCAAAGGATTCTTGCATTGCAGCAAGTTTAAAGTTTGATTCAAGTTTGTTTGTACTCTTAAAATCAAACACGTTGGACATATTGAAAAAACCATTACGTGATCAGCAACATGGTATAATAATACAAGGTAGCATTGACAGTTGCTTGGGAAATCATCTACTGTCAAAAAATATACTCAAAAAGAGAGCTCTCACAATCCGCCATTGAAAACACAAGCAATGTTGAAAACGTTGAAGTGAAAAAAACAACAACCACAGCAGCTGCTGATGTATTTCCACAAAAAGCTGTTTTTGACAGTTTATGTTTTCCTGTTGAAGAGAAAATAAGCAGTTGTCAATGCTACCATGTATTATTATACCATGATCAGCAAAGCATCATAACAATCAAACACACTTCATATGCTTAACAGCGTCTTCTTCGACCTTGTTCGTTTCGAACATTTTATTTCCATGTTTAAGGCGACGTAAAACTTGTGCAATTTTCGCTCGCTGCAAAAATATTTTCTCATTTTGCTTTGAGCGTGTTATTTGTATTATTGCGCTATTGCGTTACTTTTTTTAAAAGAAGTGAAGTGATCATAAGAAGCTAGGTCAAAGTCCTTTCAAGGGCTGAAATGGCCAGTTATTTATTTTGTTTTTATGAATTAGCGCAGTAACGCATTTAAGTGCTTCAACTCAATAGTGTAACGCAGCGCAGCGTTACCCATGTCTAGTGTGGATCAGAGATGGGGGTAGTGCACTAAATTTTCAGCTTCAGCTGACATGTACTGATATTATAAAATTATTTACTATTTTCAAGTGGTGTTGACTGATGAATTCAAAAATATAAGCCTCACTATACATTTGTGATAGTGATTATGAAAAACTTTTCACTAAAATTCATTTAGTGCAACTTTTTTTTTTGCACTAAATTAATTCTGCAAAAAACATACCCGTCCTAATGGTAGTGGAACACAGAAAGTTTTCACTCAATTGAACGAAAAGGTCAACAGTTTATTTTGAATAATTGCACTTATATAAATTTAAATTTTCTAAATTGTTAGCCCATTTAGAAAATTATATTTTAATATTATAGAATTTTCTTTTATGCGAGTCTGGCTTAAATAATTTCAAATCCAGTTATATTTGAAAGTTGAGTGGAAACATTTTTAATTGCAGCTTTCATGTAGTGACTGCTCAAATTTTGCACTATTTGAGTGTAGTGCAGATTTAGTCACTACCATTAAATTTAGTTGCAACAAAATAACACTATCACTAAAGCCTCTAGTGATAGTGAAGAGATGTTTCACTATCACTTAGCTGGCAAAACGATAGTGAAATATATAATTTCTTTCAACGTATTTAGTGCTAGTGAAATGCTTAGTGCACTCACCATTTAGTGCAAATCCCCTAATTCTGGTGTGGACGACTCGATGCCAATGCAAGGAACAACAACAGAAAATTCTCAATTGAAATTAATTTTTCTGATCGGTCGTCTCCACTCTGCAGACAATGGCAAACCTCAAAAAGTAAATAATGTCATGTAAAACTTCTTCAGAACATGCACATTAGCCGTTCGGAGATGGCATAAAACTAGTAGGTCCCGTTCTAGATCATTTCTGTAGAAACATTTAAGGCATGTTGCTACTTAGCTCGCTCGGTAATCGAGTGAAAATTTAAATTTTTTTTTACAGGAAAAAGGTAAGAGATAATGGAAAATTTTTTTTGGGTGAATAAAAACAAAAAAAAAAAAAAAATTATTTACAAAGCAATTTTTTTATTAATATTTAACATTTGTTATGCATGCAACTTTAATTTGAAGTTGACGTGTCGATATCGGAAAGAGCTAATGGTTACCATAATAACTAAAGTTTGGCAACAGCTAAAAAAAAAACAATAACTCATAAATAATAGTAGTAGTATGGTTATCGCGTATACTAAAATTTTAAGTTTACGCAAAAATTTGTCAGAAACAAAAAAAATATGAAGATTAAAAAAAAAAACGTAAAAACGCATGTTTTTTTCTGGATTTTGCGAAAAAAATGTAGAAAAAATACAAATGTTTAAAATATTTTAGTTCACACGGAAATTGTACATGTGAAAAGTATGCAGTTAACATTTGGAGATAATCGGACAAGGTAATTTTGTGTAACGATGGTAACCATACATGAAAAATGTTTAAAAAGTCCAAGTCCAGTCCAATTATAACATTAGAAATAAAATAATTCCTCTGAATAAAAGAAGTCCTCACCAAAAATATTAAGTACTAACATTTGGATGTTATTTCATTATCAATAAAATATGTACACATAAAATAAAATAAATAAACAAATTAAGGATTTATTAATTATATACCAGACCGCTCAAATTAGAAAGGGAAAATACATTTTAGAGCATTGCAGTAGAAAAACCACCCGCATGAAACCAGTGTTTTTAAGTCAGTACTAACTGCGGACAGTTATATTTGTCAAACCAATTGTCAGATTATAAACTTTTTAATATGACAACTTTTTTGAAGTGAAGATAATCCAAATAAGTTTATCGTAAGACTGTTAAATCTCAAAAAATGTAATCATTTTCTTTGATGTTCTACTCATTCGTTTAATGAGTGTTATATCAACAATAATTCAGTTATCTTTATAAGCTTAATGAACATATTATGCAGAATCTTTTATTAAATTGCCAATATAAGGTAATTGCTTTTCTGCTCTCAAAGAATTTACATTTGTCTTTCATTTATTAAAAATTATACCAATAGAAAGTCTTATTGGTTCATAATTTGGTGAATCCAACGTGATATATACGAAATCACTGTCTATATTCAATTGTTAATTAATTTCAAAAGTTTTCG
Source organism: Pherbina coryleti (assembly GCA_943735915.1). Classification (NCBI taxonomy): domain Eukaryota; kingdom Metazoa; phylum Arthropoda; class Insecta; order Diptera; family Sciomyzidae; genus Pherbina; species Pherbina coryleti. The sequence goes on from OX030948.1 coordinate 81,425,150, forward strand.
CGAAATATATTGACAAAAAGAAACATTAAATTACGGTACAATATTATAGTTAACTTAAAGCAATAAAAAATTGCTAGTACATCAAACATAAGAATAAACCGTTTCTTCACTGCTTTGAGTTATATCTACCTATGACTATCGCGAAATAAACTTTTGCGGTACTTTAACCTTCACTTAACTTAAAGTACAGTCTTCTTTAACTTTATTTAAAAATATGCGGCGAGATTAAGTTAAAACTGGAAAGGTGCAACCTGAAAATCGTGTTGAGTTTCTTGACGCACTTTTTTCACAATTAATAAAGCTTGAAAATAATTCATCTGCACTAAAGCTACAATAATTTAATAAAGTCGAACTGAATCTGCGTATACAACAAATTAAACGCCTACTAAACTCTTATGATGCAGTTCATTGCAGTCTTGAAGAGCTCGATTTTGATGAAATTGGCTGAGAGTTGAGTAAGAATTTTAATTCACATTTTGTGGCTGTCAAGGTGTCGCGGTCTAAAATTTTAGTTGCGCCAAAGTGACGTACGGACAAAACTACACGGCGACCATTTTATGTGTAGTCATAAAATGACGATTTTGTTTTGTCCGGACGTAATCACTGTGCGTTTGGAGTGGCGCCCAACACACACATGCACTCCAGTGGTCATTAAACCACTTTGTTTATTTATTACTTTCGTAACTCGGTCTGGCTAAAGTTTCTCCTTGTGCTCCATGCTCGACGAAACTGAAATCCCACGAGTGACTGAACGCACGGAATTGCGCGACAAATAAAACGAACAGGACTAGGACTGTTATTGTGAAAAAAAGTAAAAATCACTTGGCCAAGTCACAGTGAGGGTAGCCATTGTGGGCTGTGGAAGGTGTGGAGTGTTGCCACACCAATACTAGCATAGATGCCGCCAAGATGTAGAAAAACACTTGGTGGGTAGAAGGTTTTATTTAAATTTGCTCAAGATGCACCTCAAAAAATCCGTAAAACGATTTTGAAAATAGGTGTGAGCAAAGCCTTCAGGTGTGAATACCGGTTTCTGCGAAAACCGCATCTATGCTAGAAAAAAGATGGCTGTGTTTAGGTTCCCATCTTGTGGAACCTAAGCATCGTCAGTCTGCACCGCTGGTTGGCAGTTCAGTTCAGTCTGAACAGTGTACTAAGGTGGAATTGTGAGAGGGTCCAAGTCATCTCCTTGGACCCGCAACTAGAGTGCGACCCAAAACCTGGGTCATTTTTCTCTTTCGTGGTATTCTTTTTTTTTTTTTAATCAAAAATTCGTAAAAAAAAAAATCGCGTTCTTTTAATAATAATAACATATTTTTTTTTTTTTTTGCGTGTTTGGTTTTCTTTCGGTCCCACTGTGCATAAATTTGATAAGACTTTGCTTAAAAAGTCTTATCAAACACACCTGCACTATTGTCTTCGTTTTTTTTGTTATCGTAATATAAATACCCACACCCGTCTCCGCTGAGCAGGTGGCAACCCTTGTCGTCGGCACTATTGTGCACTTGGGTTCCACATCGAGATAAAAGAATCAGCTGTTCGCGCATTAAATAAGTGTTAAATTCGCGTTCGTGCCGGTAAGTGTTTTCTAATAAAATAATTAAAAAAAAAACGTGTGCGCGGTTAAAAAAAAAACGTTTTATAATAAAGAAAAACCTAAGTGCCGAAAGTGTCGCGATAAATTGGCGCCCAACGTGGGGCTCGAAAACAAAAAAAAAAAGCGAATCGAAAAGTGCTAAACTGTAGTGCGAGAAAAAAAACAAAGTGTTTGATTGTGCGCCGCCGGTTAGCACAATCTGCTTGCGTTTAAAGTGTTAAAAAAAAAAAAGGAAAACTTAAAGAAACAAGAACTCAACAAGTGCGCGAAGTGTCTGGACAAAAAAAAAGTTAGAATACCCAGGCGTTGTGGAAGTCGTCGGTTCCACATAGTGTCGCGCAGGACGGACACTGTTAAGAAACGGACGGACATTTCGTTTCGGACGGACACTTCGTTCGAACGGACATTTTAACCAACATTGAGTGTATTTGGACGGACATTTTTTTTAAGTACAGATTCGGACGGACATATTAACAAGCCGTTGGACAGACATTTTGTGACATTGTATACAAAGTGGTTGGACTGGTTATTAAAAATTTTGTTTTGTTTCAGAAATTGGGCGATTGTTCTATTTCTGGATTTTGGAGGAGCAGCGGACATTCTCAGCAGTGGGATTTCGTTGGAGTGTAGTTGGAGCGTGTAGTGGAACCACAGGACCACTTGGTTGATTCTCGCGGTGAGTCCGTTCCATTTTGATTTATTTTGCCAGGTCGAAGATATTGTTTGAAGTGAGCGAGGGCACAGTGGGCGCGATTCAGTTAGTTGGAAAAAAAAGAGAAAAAAAATTTGTTTATTTTTCATCGGTTTTAAGTGTTTTGGTTATTTTCTGGCGCACAGTGGGCTAGGTGACCTGTTGGTGCGGAAAAAAAGTTTTAAATTAATAATTAAATTAAAATTAAATTTAGATTAAAATTAAAGTTAAATTAAAATTAAATAAAAATTCAATCTAAATTAAATTAAAATTAAATAAATATTAAATTTAAATTAAATTAAAATTAAATTAAAATTAAAATTAAAATTAAAATTAAAATTAAAATTAAAATTAAAATTAAAATTAAAATTAAAATTAAAATTAAAATTAAAATTAAAATTAAAATTAAAATTAAAATTAAAATTAAAATTAAAATTAAAATTAAAATTAAAATTAAAATTAAAATTAAAATTAAAATTAAAATTAAAATTAAAATTAAAATTAAAATTAAAATTAAAATTAAAATTAAAATTAAAATTAAAATTAAAATTAAAATTAAAATTAAAATTAAAATTAAAATTAAAATTAAAATTAAAATTAAAATTAAAATTAAAATTAAAATTAAAATTAAAATTAAAATTAAAATTAAAATTAAAATTAAAATTAAAATTAAAATTAAAATTAAAATTAAAATTAAAATTAAAATTAAAATTAAAATTAAAATTAAAATTAAAATTAAAATTAAAATTAAAATTAAAATTAAAATTAAAATTAAAATTAAAATTAAAATTAAAATTAAAATTAAAATTAAAATTAAAATTAAAATTAAAATTAAAATTAAAATTAAAATTAAAATTAAAATTAAAATTAAAATTAAAATTAAAATTAAAATTAAAATTAAAATTAAAATTAAAATTAAAATTAAAATTAAAATTAAAATTAAAATTAAAATTAAAATTAAAATTAAAATTAAAATTAAAATTAAAATTAAAATTAAAATTAAAATTAAAATTAAAATTAAAATTAAAATTAAAATTAAAATTAAAATTAAAATTAAAATTAAAATTAAAATTAAAATTAAAAGTAAAATTAAAATTAAAATTAAAATTAAAATTAAAATTAAAATTAAAATTAAAATTAAAATTAAAATTAAAATTAAAATTAAAATTAAAATTAAAATTAAAATTAAAATTAAAATTAAAATTAAAATTAAAATTAAAATTAAAATTAAAATTAAAATTAAAATTAAAATTAAAATTAAAATTAAAATTAAAATTAAAATTAAAATTAAAATTAAAATTAAAATTAAAATTAAAATTAAAATTAAAATTAAAATTAAAATTAAAATAAACTTAAAATTAAAATTAAAATAAAAATTAAATTAAAATTAATTTAAATTAAATTAAATTAAATTTAAATTAAAATTAAATTAAAATAAAAATTTAACTAAAATAAAAACAAAACTAAATTAAATTGAAATTAAAAATTAAATGATATTAAATTAAAATTAAATTAAAATTAAAATTAAAATTAAAATTAAAATTAAAATTAAAATTAAAATTAAAATTAAAATTAAAATTAAAATTAAAATTAAAATTAAAATTAAAATTAAAATTAAAATTAAAATTAAAATTAAAATTAAAATTAAAATTAAAATTAAATTAAAATTAAATTAAAATTAAATTAAAATCAAATTAAAATAAAATTAAAGTTAAATCAAAATTCAATTAAAACAAAATTAAAATTAAAATAAAAGGGAACTAAAATCAACTTAAATTGAATTAAAGTTAAATAAAGTTAAATGAAAATTTAACAAAAGGGAAATTAGAAGTGAAATAAAATTTAATTAAAAATAACTTGAAATTAAATCAAGTTAAATTAAAGTAAAAAAAAAAAAATTAATCAAAGTCGTAATTAAATTTAAAAGTAAAGTTCGGGCGAATTCGACTAGAGGGAAATTAAGTTCTGGTATATGAGTGAAAGCAAGGTGGGCTAAAGGGATTTGATTTTAATTTGAATAATATTTTTATTTTTATTACATTTTTTATTTATACTTCATATTTTAATATACATACATATATATAGTAGTTTTATATTGTTTTATTGTTTGATTTCTTTTTTTAATTTTTATTTTTTTTTTGTTTAATGAAACAAAACTTAAAAGTCGGAGTCGGTTTTTCTAAAAGATTACGTTTTTGGATCCGGGTATTATTACCATTATTTATCCGTGCGCGTATTATTGGTCGCTGGTCCGACTTTTGTTGTCGTTCCGTTTTCACTAAATTCGGAGCTCTTATTTTCTACATATTTGCGTTGTTTCTTAATACTGGTCCGACGTGTGTTGTTGGTCCACTAATATATATATTTTTTTTTGGCTTTATTTATTTCGTTTTTGGGGTTTTTGTTTTATTTTAGTATACGTCCGGATTTGTTTGTCCTTTCTTTTATTATTTTTCTTATTTGTAGTAGGTTTTCAGCGATTTTATTTTTTTTTATCTTTGTTTATTTTTTTTGTCTTCTTTTGATCTGATACCATGGAGATCAACCGGCTAAACCAAGAAGAGTTGGTGTACAAGATGGAGTCTCGTGGGTTACCAACAGGTACGGTTGACTCTATGAGGAAAACCTTGAGAGCGTCAAGGCACCTAGAGCGCAGAGACTCGGTCGACATCTTCGCCGTGTACCCGTTCGAGTTCTCCGAGGATAAGGCAGCGTTGGAGGCGAAGATCGTGGAGATCGAGGCGCTCATGGAGAACCCACCACAGGACCCGAAGTCTTCAGAGTTCCTGAAGATTATGACCAAGCTCGAGTGGAGCGTTGGTCGGGTTAACCGGTCTAGGCCTACGTCTGCCAGTATGGTATCCGAGCAGATGGAGCTGAGGAACCGGCTGATGTTACTCCTGACGGATCTCTTGGAGCTAGCTGGAGTGCAGGACGATGAAGACGAGGTACCATCAAAACCCGTCAAAACTACGGAGGAGATGGCCAAGCCAAGGGCCACGCTGCAAAAAACTGCTGCGGTTGAGGACGATGTTCCACCGGCGCCACCGGTACCCGAACCCGTGGCAGGTCGCTCGGTTAGTGAAGAGGGAGGTCGGCAGTATCAGGAAAAAATAGAAAATTTGGCCAAGTGGGAGTTGAAGTTTTCTGGAGAAAAGGTAGGCGTGTCCTTAAGTTCGTTTTTAGAGAGGGTAGAGGAGCTTTGTGAAGCTCGATGGGTCAGTGAGACCCAACTTTTTAGAGGGGCAGTAGATTTGTTTAGTGGGAAGGCGCTTTTATGGTTCCGTGCGGTACGTAAGAACGTGTCAGGTTGGCAGGAGTTGGTGAAGGAGTTGAAACTGGAGTTTCTCCCACCCAACTACGACGAATTATTAATGGATGAGATCAGGAGAAGGACTCAAGGGGGCAATGAGTCCATAGGGATTTTTGTAGCGGCAATGAGAGGCTTATTTGGTCGGCTGGCCGAACCTCTTTCTGAACGCCGAAAGTTAGGGTTAGTGATGTCGAATTTGACACCCTTTTTTCAAACTCAGCTAGGTTTAGCTGAGCCAACCACTCTTTCAGAATTAGTCTCGTTAGGTCGTAAGTTGGAAGCTGTTCGAACGAATGTGGAATCATTCGTCCCGCCGCCAAGCAGTCGTTCCAGAAATCTATTGGAGCCGGACTTAGCGTACTGTCAGCAGAGCCCGCTGTAGCAGAAGTGAACGCCCCGCTCAGGGCGCAACGATTGGAACGCAGGACTTCTTCGCCACCACAACCGACGTTCCGGTGTTTTAATTGCAGACGTTTTGGACATGTTTCGGTCAACTGTCCAAAAGGAATTAAGTGCTACGGCTGCGGGGTAGCCGGGTATATGAAGCGCGACTGTCCTCGGTGCTCAAATAGAGCAGGGCCGTCAGACAGACGCGGGTTCAGGGCCGAAACAGATAGGGGCCGAGAGGGGCCAAGGGAGGGACCTAACCCGAACATGTCGGGAAATGTGTTGCGAGCCCATGCAGACGCAGGGCAAGGCGCTCGCCGAGAATAAAGAGGTTGCCTGCGAGCAACCAGCTGGCTAGGGTAGATAGAGACATAGAAAATTGTTGTCATGAGGTTAGATTAGGGTTTACACTTCTAGAAAAGGAATTAGATAATAGGCCTTATTTAGGTGTTCGAATTTTTGGAGTTTTTCTGAGAGGTTTGTTAGATTCGGGAGTTTCAAGAACCATCATTGGTCGCCCAGGGTGGGATATTTTAAGTTCGTGGGGTATAGAGTTGACTTCTTCAACTATTTCTAGGGTCGCGTTAGCGGATGGCGAGTTTGTTCCAGTGCGCGGAGTTATCACACTTCCGATCGAGGTCGAGGGCAAGTCAGTCCTCATAGAGTGCCTCGTTATACCAGGCTTACCGCAAAACCTGATTTAAGGCATTGACTTTTGGGTCAAGGCGGGCATTGTCCCGGATGTAGCCAGAAATCAGTGGAGGTTTAGCGATAGGGTAGAAGTGTCGGCAGTGGCAAGCTAGTAAAGGTAAACTTTTATCCCAATCAACTTGGACTAATTGATCCAGTGATAGCAAAGGCTAAGATCTTTTTGCAGTATTTGTGGAGGGAAAAACTGGATTGGGATAAAAGTTTACCTTTACTAATTCAATCAACCTGAAATGATTTGTGCAATGGCTTCCATGCCGTGCTGCACTCTGTTTTTCCTCTCTTAATTTTATTTTCGCATGCGTTGTTGGAGATGCACCCTTTTTGTGATGCTAGATACATATAGACCTTGCGTTTAAGTTCGAGCTTACAAGGATAAAAATGTGCAAGCCAACTTACTTTTCCCTAAGTCTTCCATTTAGCCGCTTAAGTCACTAACGGTGCCGAAGCTTGAATTGTGAGCTACTCCATTGTTGCTTAGCTTATCAGTTCGATTATTGCAATCGATGAAATTAATTGTAGAGTTCATTGTTGGTCAGACTCATCTGTGGACTCATCTTTGGTGCTGTCTTGGTTAAAGAAAAGAGCCTTCTAAGCTCAAAATTTTTGTAGCAATTGATGTTAGCAACAGTCAACAAATTTCACATAAATTGACACTACGTTCCTATAGCTATAAATCCTGCAGATATTTTATCAAAAGAGCTTCACCAAGTGAGGTACTTCAACCATAACTTTGGTGTCATGGCCCCACAACGCATTTTAGTTGCGTTTACAAGTTTTTATCAAGGAAAAGGTCAGATTTTATCACAACTACAATCACTGCAAACAAACGTCTCCATTATTGGCCTCTCTGTGGCCGAAAAAGTGTTGTCCTTGTAGTAACAAATTCATCAGATGATTTCGCGCCAGGCCAAAAGTAGTCGAGCATATTATGGGCGATTTACTGAAGGAGAGAGTTCAAGCCACTCGCACTTTCGCAGTCACTTGCAGAGATAATGAGATTGGAAACTTCAGCAAAAAAGGGATAGCTGTATGCTAAAATGCAGTCAATACTAATGCAAATATTATAAATGTGTTAGTAAAATTTCATGACAAACTCACCCCTCTCCCTATATTCACCGCTCTCCAGGGAAATTGAGCGCTGGTGAAAATGCAATTTTTTCAGCGAAACCACCACCATACACATAGGGAAAAACTAGCTAACAAGTTTTATTCAAAGATTTTCATGCATATAAAAAACAAAACAGAGTTTTTAAAACAAAAATATAGTTGTTGTTGAAAGAAACTGAATTATATTTTTATGTTAACGACAGCACTTGTCAATAGAACAAGTGTTTTTATTTTAAATTCAATTTTTTTTCATCAAAAATATTTTTTCTATTATAAAAGCAACTCCATAAATTCGATTGACAATACTCACATTTCTGTATTGACAAAATTTCTTTATCGACTTTTATTAACAATATTCTTGCTCAGCTAAAAACAATTTTCTTTTTTGGGTGTAGTGCCAATGTTTGACAACTATGAGGTAAACTCACATACACAATACGTGATTGCATAAAAAACTGAAGAACAAGCATTTTTATCTGTCAAAATCAACATAATTCACAATAGAAACGAAGTTTCCCCATCTCATTATCTCTGGTCACTTGTATTGACTATTGCGACCCATTTCACAATCAGCCTGAAGTTCGAAACAAACAGCCAATAAAATGTAATGTCAGCTTGCTAATTTATTTTTAAACTAACTCTATACACTTTGAGTTAGTTAAAGGATATGTCGACACATGCTTTTCTCGCAGCACCAAAGCGTTTTATTTTAATACGTGGCAAGCCAATACGTGTTGGTGTTCGGTCAGTGACGATCATTTATCAATAATGCCTCACTAATGGCATAAATAGTGATGGGCAAATTTTCGGTATCGAGTGTTTTATACTCGATACTCGAATAGTACTCGATACCGAAAAAATACTCAATACTCGCTCTTATTTTGTTGTTTTTCAATAATATGTGTCAACACTAATTCATTGGCATTTATTTATTCAACTTTAAGAGCATCGCCAATAGAATAGAAAGAAAAAAATGGTCGGCAAAAAAAGGAGTCAGCTGTGGCTCTATTTTACAGCTGTTGATTCTGTGTCTGCGAAATGCGATATTTGCAAGACAACAATATCATTCAAAGGTAGGTACGAGTATTGAAAAACTTCTTGTACTATGAAAATAGTTTTTCTAATGGTAGATGGCGGAGTCTCAAATTTGGCCAAACACTTAAAGAAAAAGCATCCGTATATCGAGTTCAACGCTCAACAAAAAAATGAAAAAACAGAAGGTAAGAAAGATTTTATTTTTCAAGCAACATCAAGAAAAAACAGAAGGTAAGAAAGATTTTATTTTTCAAGCAACATCAAGTTTTATATGATCCATATACAACCTCAACAAATACAGATACTTCTGCACGCTCTTCTTCTCCTGCTACTGCATCGGCTTCATATATATATGCTGTAGCGACAGCTGCCTCATGCTCTGCGTCAACTCTAGTAATATTGTAAGCGGTTTGAATTCATCCAGTGCGATCACTGAAGGTACAGTACATGAAAATAAAAAGCAAACAAATTTGTCCATGTTCGTAACTTGCCACAAAAATTCCTCAAAGCAAAAACGAGTTCATCGCGCTTTTTTAAATATGATAACGAATGACCTACACCCATTTGCTGTAGTTGATGATGTTGGATTTAGATAATACACAGCGGACTTAGACCCGACATACGAAATTCCTAGTCGGCGCTTCTTTACTAGTACCTTACTACCGCAGATATATGAAGAACGTGTTGAAAATGAAAAAAAATACTGCAGTCCGCAAATTATATTTTTTCAACAACTGATTGCTGGACATCCATCGCAAACGAAGGCTATTTATCTTTAACGGCATATTTTATTACCACTGCCTGGGAACAAAAATCGTTCTTAGTTAATTACGTTCGGGTAACCAAACAGCACACGAAACATAAAATGAATTTACGAATGAATTTACGAAACATAATATTAGATCTTTTACGAACACGGGAAGTTCAGGATAATATCAGTGCTATTGTTTCTGATAATGCTTCCAACATTATTGCGACCATTAAACTTCTTGGCTTAATTATTACGGATTCATTAAAAGAGGATGTTAAAATACCCTCAAAAATAAATGTAAATCTATAGTTCAACATGTCCACAGAAGTGTTAGTGCAAGTGATACACTTAAGGAATTACAAAATAATATGAATAAGCCGTAAAACTTTTAATGGATACTCCTACTCTTTGGAATTCTACTTTGCTAATGATGTCTAGGATGTTAGAAACACAAGAACCACTGGAAGCTGCAATTGGAGTCTTACACAGCCCTGTTTCTACGCTTTTATCAAACGAATGGGATATTTAACGTGAAATTTGCGAATGTTAAAAACCATTCGATGAAATAACATCCGAAATGAGTGCTGAAAAATATATCACAATTTCAAAAGTAATAATACTAATAAGAGGCTTGCAGTCATTTAAAAAAAAAAGCAAACATCTTTATAGAATACGGAAAGCCGAACTAATCTTCAATTTAAACCGAATATTTTTTCGCCTTGAAGAGAACCATATTTTATCTGTTTCAACTTTATTGGATCTAAGGTTAGCAAAATTTTGTATGACATTATTTATTTTACTTTATTGAGTTATTTTTCCATCAAGTTTCACATTTTATTTTCAAGTATAAATCTAAAGCCTTCAATGATGACATGGCTGTAAAACTTGCAAAGAAAAGGTATTGAGTCTTATGAAAGAAAGCCAAATCACCTGAAAGAAGCTTGTTAGAACCCAATACAGAATCTGTTTGGGCAGATTTAGACTCTAAGTCAAAGACTGGTGGAAGAAAAGGGAAGCAGTGTACCCACAACTAGTTGAAATTGCTAAGCGATTCTTAGCAATAGTCGCAACTTTCGTACCAAGCGAACGTGTTTTTTCTAAAGCTGGACAGGTATTATCGACTAGGCGAAATCGTATGAAAGCAGATAATGCGGAAAAAGTTTTGTTTTTATACTTTAACAACTATATATAATAAGTTTTTCTTATTTACATTGCTAACTTTATGTCATGCTTTATGCTTGTACTTTATGCCATGATCTGATTTTTAAACGTTTTTATTAACTTCGTTTTTGTTTTGTTTACTTGTGAAGTAATGTTATTTATTTTTTGGAACGCTGAATTTATTAATAATTTTAATGTTCCTAAGTTAAACAACAGTTTTGAACTTTTAAAATGTTTTTAAACCAAATGAATTAAATGAAACTCTTATGTGCTTTTATTAAACATGGATATACATTTAATAAATATGTAAATTTGCCAATTATAATTTTATGAAGAAAACATTATTTTTGGTCTTTTATTATATGCGGATATATAAATGAAGTTACATCCTATTGTAAATTTGAGCAAATGTACTTTTTACAAAATAAAAACAAGTTATGTTTTGGTTATGGTTGAAATAGTATCGAGTATTAAAAAAGTATCGAGTTCTAATGAGTACCAAGAAGCATCGAGTTTGCCCATCATTAGGCATAAACTGGCCTCTAGGAAGCCACTGTTGGGACAGAAAAATTTCATTTTCATCTTCCTATTGGTTGTTCACTATTAAATTTCAAATCAAAAGTAGAAAAATTGGGATTATTTTTGTTTAGGGTAATTTAGAAAATTTTTTTATGTTTTTATAAAGATTTAGAATAATAAAAATATACGAATTTCTAATTTTAGATATTATTTTATGATTTAATCATATCTTATTTGTTTTTGTTTTTATTTCCTTGAATTCATTCTTATTATATTTTATATTCATGAAATGTTTATATGGTATGGTTTTAGTTTTTTTTTTTTAATTAAATTTAATTTTATTTTCAAAAAATTTAGTACATACGATCATGATCGTTTCCGTACAAATATGGATACAGATATACATCTCAAACTGACCATTTATATAAAAGAAGATATAAGTCTATAAAGATAACTTAAATATATATTTCAATATGGTTACAATATTAAGGAAATAAATACTATAATTAAGGAAGAACTAATATACTATAATAGGAATACTAAATATTAAGGAAGAATACGGTTGCTCAGACCAATGACATTTCCAAATCTTCTAAGTCCATATACATAGCGAGCCGCATAGTTAAAGGCTACTTGTAGTTTATGCAATGAGTGTGAGTCCAGTTTACTAAACACAACTTCAAAATAATTTATGAATGGTAAAATTAATTGAATTACTAACCTTCGCTTAGTTTCCATTGGTGTGAACTCGGCAGTCATTCTAAGATTTCTTAAGGTTAAATATATTTTACTTATAACGTAATTAATATGGTCCACACAAGAAAGCGAGGAATTAATCCGAAACCCGAGGTTGGTTATCTTGTTAACAAATTTTAGTGAAGTTTCACCGATAAATATGTGAGGAATGTCTTCAACTGCGTACTTATACTTAGATATTAGTAACACAAAAGATTTAATCGGGTTAAATTTAAGTTTATTACGTAACGCCCATTTAGCAATAAAATCTAAGTCCTCATTTAGTCTACAGCAAAGATCTTCACATAGACGAATTGGACGGGACATATACAGCTGAAGATCATCTGCATACGCATGCATAGTTACATAATTCGGAATGGAAAATATGTCATTAATAAAAATTGAAAATAGGAGCGGTCCAAGAATGGAACCTTGTGTCACTCCACTTTTAATGTTTTCATTAAAAGATTGTGATCGTACATCCATAGGGTCAGACGTGCCGGCTGTCCGTCCCCGCTCTGTGTTTTTTTAATTATTTATGTTTATGTTTATGTTTTATCGTTCCGTCGGTCGGTCTGTCTGTATGTTCTTTGACAGTGTTTTGTTTTAAATTAATAAAAACAATAAATAAATGCACAAATAGACTTGTGCGCCATATGTGCAAATTAAAAAGAGCAAAGAATTAAATAAAAATAAAAAAACAAACAAAAGAAAAAAAAACAAAAATAACAAGTGTTAACAAAAATAAAAAATAACAAACCAAAATAAAATATGCAGCATCGGCTGCACAACAAAACAACAACAACAACAGCAACCGGTTTTGAAGCCTACAGCAGCAGCAAGAACAACACCGCTGGAGTGTTTCAATTTTTTATAGCTAGCCACGCGAGGGGCTTTTCCATGCTCCTTGCTACGTAAGTAATTGTTGTTTTTTCGTCTCCGTCTATTCCTCCATACTCTCCGATTAGTTGCGACTGTGAGTGGGTTTCACTGTGAGTAGAATTGTGCTGGGGCAAAGGCATAACACTTGACTCTGCGCATTTCACTTATGCTCTGAGTGTTGCTCTCTTTACAGAGTGTTACTCAGTGTTACTCTTCATTTGTTTTGAAATTTACACTGCGAGAAAATTTCGGGTCATTTTTGCATAGATTTTTGCAATGTGCGTGGACTGAGGACGAATTTTTTCTCGGTTTATGCATATTGTACTCTTAATAGGCCTCAAATAATGGCACTGAGTGAGACCCAGGTTAGCGAGGATGCAGATCCACTGGATTTTCATATACCTGGGTATCAATTACTGCCATTGTTTTCCCTGCATGGAGGCATCGCTCTTTACGTCAGAACAGATGTAGCGTATCAGCGCGAGCGGAACCTGAGCAACTCCGATCCTGAGTTCTGCTCCTTGTGGGTAATATTCAGAGTTCGCTCTCATTTGATGCACTTCTGCTACATCTATAGAAGTCCGAATCTAGGGAGGGAGCCCACTTTTAACAAATTGGACTATCTCTCTGATTCTATTACGCACATTTTGGGGTTGTTCCCTGACAGCGAGATCGTTGTAGCCGGCGATTTCAAAGTCCACAACCCGGTTTGGTTATGCCACTCAGGGTAAACAACACCTGAGGGCCAAAATGTTGAGCTCTTTGCTGAATCGAACCAACTGATTTAATTAGTGAAGGAACCAACTTTCATCCCTAGAATTGGTCTGCAGAGCCATAAAATCTTAGACCTTTTTCTGACCTCGCACCATGAAAAATATGATGTGACTGTCCATGCACCTCTTGGTAATTCGGACCACTGCACCATATCCGCTACTTTTCCATATTCTAACCTAAGCACTCCTACGCCTAAAGCCCCGAAGAGGATCGCTTGATTTTATGGGAAAGCAAATTGGATTGCGTTAAATAATTTTTACCGCAACTTCACTTGGAAATTATGTTTCGCTGACAGAAATGTAAATGCCGCGTCTCTTATGGTGCAAGAAATTATTTTATTGGGCATGCGGTCTTTCATCCCCAATAAAATGAGAAGTATTAAGCCTAAAGACCATTCCTGGTTTAATGAGACTTGCAGGATTGCAGTCAGGTCCAAACAGGAAGCCTTTCAGAATTGGCGTTCAAACAAGAATGCTGAAACTAGAAGACTTCGCATTGAGGTTAGGAATCGCTGTAATGTAGTTTTAAAACACGAAAAGTTTCTTCATGAAACTCACATCAGAGAACAGGTTCTTCTCTGCCCCAAAGGAAGCAAAAACGTTTGGTCATTCGTTAAGAGAGTTAAGAATCGGACGTCTTCGTCGATCCCTGCTCTTTTAAAGGATGACCAAATCTTCACTGACTCGGCTGATCAAGAAAACCTTTTGGCTGGATTCAGCCACTGCCCTCTGTAGAGAATAAATCGTATTCAATACAGGAGATACATTTTCGAACGAGAGCAGTTAAAAGAATCCTTGCAAGCCTCAACATAAATAAATCTTCTGGCCTTGATGGTATACCAGCAATTGTGTTAAAAATGCGTGCTTCTACACTGGCTCGACCTTTGCGTAACCTTTTCAACATCTCCTACAGGACAGGAGTATTCCCATCTTGTTGGAAGGCCGCGAACGTTCAACCGGTACCTAAGAAGGGCGATGCCATGAACCCTGAGAACTACCGACCCATAGCGATATGCTCTACGCTCACCAAAGTCATGGAGAGTGTAATAAACTTCCACCTAATGAATTATCTGGAGCGCAACAAATTGCTTAGTGACCGTCAATACGGCTTCCGTAGGGCTCGGTCTAATGGTGACCTTATGGCGTTCCTCACGGAGAGTTGGAATCAATGTGTTCACTTCTTTGGTGAAAGCAGGGTTGTTGCTCTGGATATTTCTAAGGCGTTTGACCGAGTGTGGCATAAAGCTCTCGTGTCAAAACTAATTGCATATGGTGTTGGTGGTAACTTTTCGCGATGGATCACGTGTTTTCTAAAGGACAGGTCGATTCGTGTCGTGGTTGACGGCATTTCGTCTAGTGAACACGCCATCGGTGCAGGAGTACCTCAGGGTTCAGTCCTATCGCCAACTTTGTTTCTGGTTTTTATCAATGACCTTCTGTCGTTGACTCATAACCCAATTCATTCGTTTGCGGATGACAGCAGCATTTGTCATTCAAATTCTTTCAAAAAACGGCCGAGCTCTTTGGAGATTGAGAGAAAGAGGCTTAATATGAATGACACACTGCTTAATGACTTGCAAAAAATCTCCGAGTGGGGACTTGCTAGTAGAGTTGAGTTTAATGCTAGCAAGACCCAGTGCTGTCTGTTAAACCACAAACAAGTGAATTGCCCCTTAGCACTCCTCAATATGAGCGGTATGGATCTCGCGGAGTCAGATGTTTTTGACTTTCTGGGCATATCAATCAGATCTGATCTTAGCTGGAACGATCACATTTTTGATGTGTCGAAAGAAGCGGCCAAGTGCCTAGGTTTTTTAAAACGGTGTAAAAAGTACTTCACTCCAACTGACAAACGCGTGATCTATACCTCATATAGTAGGCCGAAAATGGAGTACAATTCGCACATTGGGCAGGAGCTTCAAGATCTTATTTGGAGCTTCTGGACCGAATTCAACGACGTGCGATATATCTGATAGGAGATGAAAACATTTCATCTTCTCTCAACTCTCTTGGGCATCGACGCAATGTTGGTTGCTTAAGACTTTTGTACAGGTACTACCATGGGAAGTGTTCAAGGGAGATACATGACCTGACGCCATCAGCTCGTGTGTTTCCCAGGCCCATCCCTATAACATTGCCTTGATGCCCAATAGAACCTCGCATTACCGAGATAATTCGTTCTTCGGTCGTACAATAAAATTGTGGAACAATATCCCTGCGAGCGTGTTCCCCGGCAATTTTGAGCTACGTAAATTTAAAACTAATCTTCACCGACACTACTCCATCTTTCCACCCTCCAACTAACTATCATTCTTCTTCCGAATCAACACAATGCTTTCGCATTTATAGGGGGCATCCCCTGAGCGTTGGTTTAGTCTAAAAAAAAAAGGTGAAGTGAAACCAAAGTAGGTCTTTAATTTAGAGCATAGTAACGAATGGTCTACACTGTCAAATGCCTTAGAAAAATCAAGAAGGCAGAGTAGGGTAAGCTGTTCTTTATCATAGGATCACCGAATGTCATCTAATATTTTAACAAGTGCTGTTGAGCAACTATGTCCAGGACGAAAACCAGACTGCAGGGGGGGACAGAAGCTTATTAACATGCAGGTGATGAGAAATCTGATCTGCCATGAGGGACTCACAAACTTTAGAAAGCGAGGATAATATGCTTATGGGTCTGAAATCAGCTGGCTCAGATACCCTCGGCTTTTTAGCGATCGGTATTATTGAAGCAGCTTTCCATTTTTCAGGGTAACAAGAAGTAGTAAAACAGTGGTTTATAGTGTGAGTCAGCGGACTCAGTATGTAAGGCAAAATAATTTTTATAAATTTCGTATTTATACCATCCTCACTAATTGCATTGGATTTTATTTTCATAATTGCCCTTGCTACTTCATATTCAGTAACACTGGAGAACTCAAAAAGTGTATTCGTATTAAAATCAACGACAGCAGCATGATTACAACTTTCGTCGAAAACTAACTCTGAAACAAAAAAGTTATTCAAAGCATCTGGGTCAATCTGGCACTCTGATACTAATTTACTGCACACTCCAATTTTTTTTTTAAATTAAACCAAAGCTGTTTTGGAGGCAGAGTTACGTCTAACCTGGATTTATAAAAGTTGTTCTTGGCTAGTCTTACTTGGAAGTTAGCCTCATTGCGAGCAATCTTGTACGCCTCCCAACATATGGTTGAAGGCGCTCTTTTCCATTTATTATAGGCTATATTTCGTTTCTTTATGGCTAATTTGACAGGATACGAGAACCATGGATCAACGGTGTGCATATACCAGCAGTCATTCCAAGGAATTAACATTAAATCAGAGGAAAGTAACTCACTATCAAGGGACTTAAAATCACCATACAAAACTGTGTTGATTGACACGTTAGGACAACGATGTATATTAAACGTACAAAAAATTAGATCATGATCAAAGATAAAACTTATTTGATCAAAAATTAAGACTAGTGAAGCATCGGAAGTAATAAACAAGTCAAGAAGACTAGGACGTGAACGTCATTCACGACGCTCAGGCCTACGCTGTTGAAGTCATCATAAAGCTTCTCTGTTAAACGATCATTTACAAGTAAATTAACATTGAAGTCCCCACATAAAACAAAGTGATCATAATCGATTAACCAATTAGTTAACGAATCAAAGTACGGTTGCAGGCTATATCTACGATTGGGGTTATATAGACAAGACAAGAAAACTTTTGTATTATTATCATAAACTTTGATATTCAAAAACTCCACACCTGCTTCTATAGATTTGTTTATTACCTTGCAGCGAATGCAACTCCCCCACCTTTTTTTTCAATCCTGTCGTTTCTTATAATATCAAAATTACACATCTTATACGAGTAATAAACATCACTAATGTCATGACCAAACCATGTTTCAGTAACACATAAAATATCAACCAGTGAATTCTCAAAAATATGTTTTTCATAATCTAGCTGAGAGCTGTTCAAGCTTCTAGCATTGAAATGAACTATTTCTTGGCCTTCATTCTGCATACACAAAATGTCAACGATAATTTTGTGATTTTCGTTAGCGCCATAACTAGGAGTACCATTACGCATAATCATATTTAAACACGATGAAAAAGCACAGAACTAGCAGCATGACAAAAAAAGAGAGATAAGAAGGTATAGATAGAGTAAGGTAAGTCTGAAAATAGAAGAAAAAAGAGAAAGAATGAACATTTTTATAAAACTTATTATTTGCAACAAGTAGTAAATGAAAGATAACAGAGAAATTGTAAGGAGTCTGCAATATTTTTGTCCAGATCATCAACAATTTTCTCCAGATCGGCTTCAGAGATAACTGGAACAGCTTCTGAATTTCTCTTGGGCCTGATGTGTACCACGCCTCGAAAAGAAAACGCATTAAAGATGGTTTTTTTGCCGTTTAAGCCGAATAGCAGATTGTAGCACTTTTCTGTTCTCCAACGTAAGGCTTTCCTGGCTATATACTGTCATAGCCAAGTCCAGTGCCACGGAGGTTAACAGCAGTTTTCGATCTTCTCCGAAAATCCTCAAAAGCTTTCAGTGCCCGATTTCTGTCATACCGAGTATAAAACTTTATAATAACAACTGAGTTTGTGTTATTATTTTTTGGTTTGACACGGAAGATATCTCGTATTTGCGAAGGTAAGAAATCAATGGAGTGACAAATTTGGTTGAATATCGTTTTAAGATTTTCCGCAGGACAGAAGGGAATACCAAACAAAAGTGCATCCGTAGATACGTCAACCACTTCTTTGTTATTGTTGTTGCTAACCGTTGTTTGTTGTTGCTGGTTGAACTTCTCGAGCTCTTCACAGCGATATTTAAGAGCAGTCAATTGATCTTCGATCGTCGCAATTTTTTCTTCATTTGTACTCACTCTGATTTTAATTAAATTAATTTCGCTCTTGATCTTTTGCTTCAGTTGTTCTTCTAGGCGGGAGAGTTCGCAAGAAAGCCTATCAAAGAGATTGTTTGAATGAGCAAAAAAACGTTCTTCCATGATTTTTATTTGCGTGAGCACGGATGTGATTGTGGCTCCCTCCTCATCCAGCTTGAGTGTTTCAGTTGAAGGAAAAAGACCGACACTGAACCTACGCTCCAACACATCTTTACGTTTAGTCGCTCTGAGCGTGGGTGGTGCCATGGATTTACACGCGTGCACAGGTAGAGAGAGACACAAAGCTGCAACAGAAGCACAAACAACAGCAGAAGACGATCGGCGGCGGTGTAGGTGTGGGTGCCAAAGGTCAAACACAAAAGAAGGTGCAGAACTAGATCCAAACAAAGAGCGCTGGTAGCTTCGCGTTTTCACCCACTGCGTTTGTTTATTTCGAGGTTCTTTCGTTTTTTGCTTTGTTATTATTTTTTTTTTTTATTGCAATGTAAGAGTTTTTAGTTAAAACAGTTTTGATGTAGACAAAGAGCACGGGTAGCGTGCTCACGTTTTCACTCACTGCGTTTGTTTATTATGCGGCTCTTTTGTTTTTTGTGCAATGTTTGAGTTTTTAGTTCAAAGCAGTGTTTGAGTAAACAAAAAATAATTTATTATTTTATTATAATTTATATTAATTTCGATGTATTATTTTTTTTATGCAATTTTAATTGCTTTTCAGTTTTACACACGACAGTGTCTCGAACTTTGGTAACATATAGTTTAAAATATGAACTTTTACAACCAATCTTCGGAGCGCGCGAGAAACACGTCTGTTCTTTATAAATGTTTATAAATGTAGTTAATTATTGTAAATTTATTTAATCGTACCATTATAATCTTTTAATGAGTTAACTCCTTTTCTGTCTACTATTCCAAATGGGCCTTTGTATGGTTGTTGACCTTTTTTCATTTTCTACTTTTAATAAAACTAAGTTTCCATTATTTGAATCTAATGTATTCGTAATATGTAACGAATCGTTTTTAATGCGTTTCTTTTTAACTTGCACTAGCATCTCTTTTGCTTTATTTAATGCGAAGCATAATCTGGCTTGTAATTCTTCTAAGTTATTGTAAAATTTATATATATATTTTTTTTTATTGAGAATGTCGTTTGGTAATCTTGGTAATCTCCTATACACCAATTCATATGGTAGAGTGCTGTGCAGCTTTTTTCTTTTTTTTTTGGAGGCACCCCCAAAAATTATAATTTTTGAATGGTTTTTAGTTTAAACCGAATGGAAATTTTTCTTAATTTCTATGTGCTAGGATTTGAACAGTTTTGATTTCGGAAAAAAATTATGGGAATACTTCGAAAATGTTCGTGTTTCAATTTTTGAAAAATGGAGGTATGAAGGGTTTCACCAAAATAACTTTCTGTTTTCATGTATAAACCTCATTATAAATCGGTTTAATGGCCTTGGACAGGCTCTTAAGTTAGCAAGAAACTAAAATACTGAATAAAAGTCGTCGGATCCATTACAAAATACTTTTATTTGCGGCTCAAAAATTAATGAAAAAAATATAATGAAAAATGAGTGAAAGTACGACTAATAATTTATTTATACCGTATTTATAAATACGGTTGCCCATGTCGATGTATTTCAAGTGATATGGCCGGTCGGATTTGTTGCAATGAATTTATTGTTTGAATTCAACTTTTTTTGCATCAATTCCGAACACAACAAACAGAAGTCTCGGTCTTCTTCTTCGGAAGAGGATTCCTCCTTGTTCGAGCCAACGTCCACATTGGCGGATATTCGGCCATTAGACTTTCGCCGCTAATGTTTGCCGCAAGAAAGTCGTCATCGCTGAATATGCTCGCGTTCAGAGGGTAGAAGCCAGTGGCTTCAAACCAGATCTAATATTCCGCTGAGTTAAGGCCTGCATCATGGCCTTATCAGCAAGGCCCGGCATATATTTCGAGCACACGGCCAACGTAAGACTGATACCATTTTATACACCTCTGCGTAAAAGCGCGAATTATATCGTAGAGGGAAACGTTTAAGAACAAGAACAACACTTTTATTTTGCACCAGGTGCTTCACTTTATTGATTGATTTATTGTGACTTGAATACAGCTATTTTAGTTTGTAATTAATTTACAAAAATATTTTAATGGGTCAAAATGATTGTGCAATTTAAATTAATATTTTTTTTTAATTATTGTGTAAGTGCATTTGCTCAATTGACAGTTTAAATATTTTTCATAACTTAAGGTGTTTTCAAAAAATTTTTTTAGATATAAGAAGGAAATGTTTTTTTTTTTAATTTATACATGTTATTGTACATAAGAAATGCTTTATAAAAATATTGGTTTTTTTTTTAAAATACAGTTCTGGCTTTTATATAGAGTGCGCTGAAAATGGCATTGAAAAAAAGACATCCAAAACGGTTCGGTGGATATGGCCTTTCCCATGTATCGAAAACAAAACAATCAAATGATATTTTAAAGCATAGACCATATATTAAGCATCCCCCTTATGCAAGAACCCCGGGGTTTTTTTTAAATATGGCGGAAGTTGAAGTAAAATGTTAAAAAATATATACATTTTTGCGCGCTTTTTTGTTTATAAAAAAAAAATAGATACTTGAATTTAGGGGGATGCTTAAAGAATAAAATGCAAAAAAAAAATCATTTAAAGTGAACCAATATATTTCGAGTTATCTATCGAACAGTTTTAAAAAAACTAATTTCGAGGAAATCGCGTTTAAAGTTTTTTATTTACGTTGTATGGAGTTTAGACATAGGTTAACGAAAGCCGTTATAACTTCTGTTTTTTTTTTAAATATCGATTTAGAAATGTGAATGTATATGTGTGTCCCTTATTTTTTAATATTTTAATTTCTTGAGGCTTAGGCCCTAATTTCGTTCATTTACCCCTAAAACACACTAAAATTAAATTTCTGCTCATTTGGATAATCAAAAAAGAATCAAAAATAATCTCTAAAAGTAGTCGAATTATTGTTTTTATTACTTTTGATTAAAAAAAAAAAAAATAAATAACTGGTCACTTCAGCCCTTGAAAGGACTTTGACCTAGCTTCTCATGATCAATTGTGTTGTGCGTGTTATTAAGTTTGTACACAATTGACCGAGAAAAAAAACTTTTGATTCTTTTTGATTATTTTGCGTAGTCTCTAGTAATCGTTATTTTTTGATTATATGTAAAATTGTTGTAAAATTACAAACAGAAGAGAATCGTACTCAATCAATTATTTTACCTTTTAAAGGAAAATGATCGAATTACTAATGATTACGATAAGCAATCATTATTTAACAGCTAGGAAATATAGTGAGGTTAGCTTCTGATTGTGTATTTCTTCTGAGATTGACAATTTCATTGTTGTTTGTAAAGTGGTATTGTATAAATATTTGGAGGCTTTCTTTGGAGAGTCTCAATAGTTAAATTTGAAAAAATGTCGTTATATGATGTTGGCAATATATGTATTACGACCCAAAATACGTTGGTATCGTCCTTAATACACCATGTTGTTTATAGAGACTTCACAATTTTGGTAGTGTAGTAGAATGGTTCCATTTATTGTGTGATTGTTGCTATTACAGGTCGCACATAGGGGTATTTGCCTTCCAAAACCGCTCATAAATCAATTTCTCAAAATGTAAAGTTGAGAAGTGAAATATTTTCTAGCTTTTTCAAATACCCTTGGAATAATTTACCGTTTGTTTTTTTAATTTTTATGCACACACTTCTTCACAGCATCAGTTGAAAGTCATGAATCGTAAACATGCAATATCAGTCAGTCAATTTGTGTGAAAAATACCACTGCAAGTAAATAGATTTTTGCTGTCATTAATATTGTGAAAAAAGTTTCTTGCTATGTAGGATTTATCTGCGGGTGTGTGCGGGTGTGTAATTAAATAGATATTGGATTCATTGTGAATGAATGCAAACGGCCAGTTTATTTTGGTTTTTGTTTTTTTTTTGTATGATGGACCTTTTGTTATATTATAAGGTGTTATTGGCTAACATTTTTTACAACAGCTAAAGAAGGAAGTTGTCAAAAAGCAAAAACCAAAAGAAAATGGCGCCCTCCCAGATTCTATTGTCGCTGATGTGTGTCCCTGTTCATCAAGAATATATTGATGAAGATGAATTATAAATACAATAACTAAATAATTTAAAACATCATTATATTTAATTTTATAGTAATATTATATAATATATTTCACATTAATAAAAAATTACTCATATATACCCAATAAATTTCATTTATGCCTTTATTCGGCAGAGCTTTATAACACTTTTAGAGTTGATTCAGCCAAGTATCCCTTGATTGGGACAAACAAATTTTTTTGAGGGGTTTTTCGAGCTCATCGTTAGATAATGGTTTAATGCTGGGACTGTTTTTAAATTTTAATTTTTCATATTTTGGGAACACTTTGAAGTAAAAAACGTGATTTTTGCGAAAAAAATCGGCTAATTTATTATTGTAAAAAAAAATATTAACAAATTTAAAAAGCGTTACCTCGTAAATTGTGTATAGGAATAGTGTTCAAAACTTCAAACAGATCGGTGCAGTAGTTTTGATGTTCTGAGGGGAACCGACTTTGAAAACGTGATTTGTGGGAAAAACGCTTTAAAGTTTCGCTGTAACACAGCGTCATGTATGAGGAGCAGTTGCTTAAACTGTAATTTCGTGAGTTTTTCTCCAATTCATCTCAAATCTTCACAGAATATTCTTAAATGGTTCTCTATTCAGAAAAAAAAAATGCAAAACAAAAAAGTTTCAAAACATTACCCCCCTTAAATTATGTCTTAATTTGACAGAAATAAGCTTTATAACTCTTCTAGAGTTGATTCAGTCCAGTATCACTTAATTGGGACCAGCATATATTTTCGAGCAGTTTTTCGAGGTAAATACCCCTATATGCGTCGTCTTAATAGGTATTGGTGGTATATTTTTCAGAAGAATGTAGTTGGGTTCTGGTTGTGAAAGCTCTTCAATATTGTCAATTTCCTTTATTGAACAGTATGCCAGTTTCTTGGAAAGTAAAGGGCCTATGCATGGTGACTGCTTAGTTTCTTCCTGATGATTAGACTCATGACCACCATTGCCAGATTGGGCGATTTATTGCCAATTGGGCGCTTTTTTCTTGTTTTTGCGCTTAAATTTTTAGGAAATCGTCTGGCGATTTTTTGTAAAAACATCCTTTTTTCATAAACTCATCAAATGTGTTTAAAATTTCAATTAATGATAATAACAATTGTTTTAAGTGTTTGGAACACTCTGTTAACAATGCGACTGAACACAGCTCACAAGCCCTTATCGATTATTTATTTATATCGAAATACTTATTTTTTTGAGACCGTTTCTTCAAAACATCAACTCACTTAATTCACATTTTCAACGAGAAAAAGTTGACTTTTTTTCAAGCTTACGTTGAAATCACAACATTTATTCAAAGACGTGTTTCAAAAATTATAAAAGAAGACATTGTCAAAAATTTAAATTTTGATAATTTAGACACATTCAGCTTAAATAAAATTTTAGCGGATAAAAGCAATTATAAAAGAATTAATGACCTTACATTTCATTATCAGTTCCATGAAGAAATTCACAAATTAAGTGATGATATTGTTATGATAGACATACTATCAAAATGCCAGAATTTCATTATAGTTTGAATCAATGAAATGTTAAAACGATTACCTAGTCTGTTAGAAATTTTTGAAAATGCTTTTATTTTATGTCCTAAAAGATGTTTAAACTATACAAGACCTTCTTTCCGTGAACACCCTCTTTATTATCTATATCTTGAAGAGCGACGTGCAGAAGAAATCGAATACGAATCTTCGTTGACATTTCAATGGAGCAATGTTTTCAAAAACAAAGTGCCATCTGAAAGTGAAGAATTTTGGTAATCGGCATACAAAATTAAGACAGCCGCAGTCGAAAAAATGTTTGACTATATTGTGGCGTCCGTGGCGTAGTTGGTTAACGTGCGTGGCCGCTATGTCAACGAACCTGGAGACCCAGGTTCGAACCCCAGCAGCGACAGAAAATTATTTGAATTAAAATAATTTTTCTGTACGGCCGCCACCTCTCTGCAGACAATGGCAAACCTCAGAGAGTAATCAAAATGCCATGTAAAGCTTCTTGAGAATAAGAACATTTCGTTCATCGCCGTTCGGAGTCGGCGTTAAGCCTGTAGGTCCATTTCTCGGTCAATTGTGTACAAACTTAATAACACGCACAACACAATTGATCATAAGAAGCTAGGTCAAAGTCCTTTCAAGGGCTGAAATGGCCAGTTATTTATTTTTTTTTTTTATTTATATTTGTAAGTTGGCATTCATCTTGTATAAACTAAATCAATGTATGAACTAAACAATACTTCGAGAATTGACGAAACGGAGGAAGAGTCTAATATGGCTGAAGGAATTACGTTTTTTGCAAAAAGTTTTTTTTTAAAGTTGCATATTGAAAAATTCTAAAAAGTTATAGTCTTAAAAATATTCTTTAACGATCAAAATTCTCGTATAAAATGAAGTAGATTTTTTATTATTTTTTATAGATCTCAAAAATATGAAAATAAGAATATCTAATACTATTAACAGATCTCAATATTATTTGAAAAAAATGTATATAATTTGTTCTGTTTTTTCTAATATAACAAATTTCTTAGAAAAAATGGCGATTTTTGGCGATTTTTTTTTTCATTGGGCGATTTTGGGCGATATTTTTTTTAAATCTCGCGCTTTCCTCAAAAAAGTTCTGGCAACACTGCTCATGACAGTAATAAATATCTTCTATTTTAGGACATGTTTCGTTAAAATATTGAATACTCTTTTCGTTACACATAATACAATATGGTGGTTGTTACCAGCACTACAAAATATTACCATTTGTTTATAGATTACTATTTTATAGTGAGCTGTCATAAATATGTTACAGGTATCTTCTGGCTTGTACTTAATAAAACGTCAATTTAGAATTTCTTTCATTTTTAAGCGAAAACGCGGTAAAAACTTAATTTTTTGTAATCTTTAAAAGTACAACTCACAGAGGAACAGATTTGTAACCAGCTCAGCTAATTTTCTTGGTGTCAAACCATAAGTATATAAATGAAATATATTAAATTTGATTTATTTGTCATTGTATTTTCCTATGTAACAGAATTTTAATATTGAAGTTTGAAGTATAAATAAACTGTGAAGTAACTACCCAGCAGTTATTTTGGAGTCAATTGAAAAAGTGAACTAGTTCATTTCTAGCGCAGTTCGCAGTAGCTCTGAAAGAGTACAAAAGGCGTTCAGTGTAGAACAGTTATCTTTGCTTTTGTTTTCAAAAGTTTTGCTGAAAAAAATAAACGCGTTCTGGCTACTTTTTAAAATTTGCTGCGCACAAGAAAAAATAATAAAAAAAAAAATGTTTATATACAAAATGTTTTCTGGTATATGGATGGAAAAGATGGTGCAAATGAGATATTTAGGACCTTTCCGTTGCACTAAATTTTTACACTTTTAATATGTTCACTTTAAAATTAGTTAAAAAAGAACCACTTTCAGCCTACTACGAAAGCAACCAGTTTAAAAATGTTCCTAATGCCACTAGTTCAAATATGGGAAAAAAGGAGTGTTTCTGGGGACAATTGTCTTTTCCTATGACATCAACCCGCAAAAAGCGTCAGTTCGTTCAATGTTAAAGGGTATTGTAGTGGAACTAGTACTGGTCCTTTTTGGAACTAGTTCAGAACTATTTCAAATTTGGTCCACTTTTCTGCTGGGTACTTAGAATAAGAGCTATATAAACCGCCTTCTGACTTCATGGTCAAATGAATTATAGGCCAGAGCCATTCCGCCTTCAACACTCTTCATATTTAAATTTAGACGCCAGAGAAAACCGAGGCAAATTTCCTCAACGTTTGCTCATAAGGCAAACAGCTCCAACAAATTAAAATTTCATGTTTTCTACTTACGACAACTATAGTCGCTGTCTTAATAGAACTGGAATACAAATCATCGTGTGACGAGGCGTAACTATAACTGCAGTCGACACGCTATACCAAAGTAAGTACAAAATGAGTTCTCCTTTTCAGGGTCAACCTCCGATTCCCCAATCAATTTTACCTTCGCTAGGCATTATATCATGCCTGCTCTGCACTGAAATCCTTCACGAGAATTTGGTTTCATGCGCTCGATGTAAAAAAAGCTTTCATAAAAAATGCGTACGCGCAAACACTACAGGCAACAGCCAGATTTTTCAATGCCAGACTTGCTGTCAGCTCCAACATTCTAATCGCTCAAGACACACTTCGAATGCCTCCATAACTTCACAATCACAACGAATTCTACTCGAGCTTCAGAAGCTGGAAGAGGAAAAGGCTTTAGAAAAAGATTTCATCGCAAAAAATATAGTCTACTTGAGCAGCAGATTGATGATGAGGACAGCTGTAGTAGCACTAGTCAGTATAGCTCCGTCCACGAATGGCTTGAAAAGCAGCAGACGGAAAATCAAGCACATGCGACTACCACACAAGCATATGCCGGGCACTCGTCTTGCTATAATAGCGCACCCTTTGCACAAATGAACTCTACTACGATTCAAAACAAGAACACAGATTTCCAAGCTGCGCACACGGATGGCGTCATGAATTTATTTCAACCGCCTTCAATTCCTCACCAGCAGCCACTGCTTGCTGCCCAAACTAATATTGTAAGGTTTGCTTCTGACCTTGAAAGACAAATCAGTTTAGACAACGCTCCTCCGCATAACGACCTTTGAGAGCAAGTTGGTACATCAAACATACTAAAGCCACAATCCGCAGTCTCTAACACTACTCACAGCCTTGCATCGCGTTCGCACTTGCCACATTTTTTCATGCAATAACAATCGAGTTTAGCTACTACAGCTTTTTCGCACTTTCTCATCATTAACACATTTAAAGTCACAATCCAAATATCTTTGAAATTTTCAACGATATTAATACAAGTGGCTCAAAATAAGCTTATGTGAGAAAAATTTACCCACCAAAATGATCGGAACACTCAACAGCAGCAAGCAGAATCTGCTCCTAGTGCTCAAGCTTCTGCCCATAGCGTCTCTTTAAACAATTTACCTACCACATCCAAGCAGACTTTTTCAGAGTCTCGAAATAGCCTACAAAACTCAAATCCAAATCCATTTAACTTCAATTCAAATTCCCTCGGAAGCACCTTTGAAACAACAAATCAAACACATATAAATTTAACGAGATTGCAAATGAACGCTAGGCAATCTGTGCCAAAAGAGTTGCCTTTATTTTCTGGTCATTCCGAGGAGTGGCCATTATTTAGCTCCACTTTCGAATGGTCCACCAATGTTTGTGGCTTAACCGATACCGAGAATCTCGTGCGCCTTCAAAGATCCCTACGTGGCGAAGCTTTGCGATCCGTGCAGCACATACTAATATACCCTTCTTGTGTTCAAGCAGCAATTTCAACATTGAGAATTCTTTTCGGTCAACCCGAAAAATTTCTGAATTCCATTAAAAACAGAATAAAATCCACACCTCCAATTCACGCAAATAAATTAGAAACGATCACAGCATTCGCCGTCAATGTAAAGGGTCTCCAAGCAACTATCGAGGCATGCGGCTTAATCGATGAACTCAACAATTCTTGCTTGCTTCAAGAGTTGGTATAAAAACTCCCATCGGCTCTGAATTGAACTGGGGCTCATACAAATTACATTTATTAAAAACTAGCAAAAACCCGCTGCTTCGCCGGCGATAAAAAAATTAAATATCATTAAAAACTTTAAATCTTAAAATTTAACAGCCTTATTCATATTGAAGTGGGAAGAGTGGAAATAATGGTTTGTGTATTAGATAAATTCAGTGACTTGTTATTTATTTGTCGCAATTTCGTCAAGATTTTGGTATTTAAAAATCAATAGTTTTTCTAAGCCATCTGCACTGAAATAATTGTCATTTTATTATTTTTTTTTTTTTTATAATTATTTTGAAATCTTTGACAAATTTTCTTGTTTTTATTTTCTGTTTTTGGAAATTTTTTATATATTTTGAATTTTCTTGACATATTTTCCAAATGTTTGAAATATTTTGAAGAATTTTAATTATTTTTGACAATATTTGTGCTCAAATGAGAGCAAATAATTAAAAAACTGCTTTATAAGAGGTGTGTTAAAAACCTTAAAAAAAAATTTAAATTTCAACCATATTTAATAATCCTCTAATTTATAAACAAACATTTTCAAACACTTTTTGACATTTTGTTTGTTTTTGATACATTTTGAAATAATTTGATACATTTTGACAATATTTTTTGTGCTTAGATGAGAACAAACAAATTTTTAAAATGCTTTATCGAGGCTTTATTGAAGGTTTCAACCATTTTTAAAATTCTCTTATTTATCAAGCATTTAAAAGAGCTTTTGAAAGCTGTTGAAACGTTCAACATGAAAAATGTTTTAAAATTTTTTTTCGATTTTTTTCTTATGAAGGCTTTGTAAGAGGCTCATAATTTTTTATGAATACAGCCGTTTGAATTTCGGTAAAATTGTATATTTGTGTTGGAGCGACTTAGTAGTTCCATCCGAATAAAGTAACCTAAAGTAAGTAGCTAACTAATGTAATAAAAAATAACCAAAGTAATAAACTTTCTGTATCTTCCTGATCATTTTTTTTTCATGCATTGGTTCACTTTTCCTAGCGCTGTGACTATTGGGGTACTCACAGTTTTGTTTTATCTGGTGTGTTAACTACGCCGTCTGTTAACTCTAAAACATTTTGCCATGTGGTAACTATTTTTGATTTTGTTTTGCATGTAAAAAAGAGATAACACAAACTGGTAAAATTGCCTTGCTTTCCAACATGTTTGTTTTTCGTAGCAAACTGGCATTTCTGAAAGGTATTTTTATTTTATTGAAAAATCAATAAATCAAAGAAAGCTTCTCTTGTAATTTTTATTTTATTGAAAAATCAATAAATTAAAGAAAGCTTATCTTTTCAAAAGGCGTGACAATTTTAGAATGAACTACGTGTAGGGGTTCTCACAATTTGATTGAAGTATCGTTTTAAAGTTACTATATATCAACTTTAGAAGGGATCTGTAAATACCTTATATATAAAAATCTCGTTTATACGTAAAAATATCAGCTCAGAGGTAAGAAAAATATATGACGGCCTTAGAGAATTGTTATTTTAAAATAAAATATATCTTTCGTTTAAGCTGATGAATTTCATCAAAACATTTCAACAAAACATCGACACGGAATTTTTGTCGATGCTTTTATAAAAGTGGCAGTATTTTTACATTCAAAAAGGTGGCAGCATTGGTACCGCACTCAATACATGTTGCTGTCTTTTTTTTCTTTTTTGTGGACCTTCCCACCGGGAAAAAAGAATCAATTCTCTTCTCCAATATAGATTCTAGAATTGATTATTTTTAACACCCCATCGGGAAAAAAATGCAATTTTATATAAAAAAAGAATCAATTCTCTTCTCCAGTATAGATTCTAGAATTGATTATTTTTAACATGCTGATGTCCTACAAAGAATAGCACATTATTTTCTCGCTTCAAGTGGAATCGCTACAGAATCGTTTTTTTTTTCACTTTTTAAATAGACTCTTTTCATATATGTAATCATGGTTGAATAAATTAGGTTGTCTCGTGGCTGATCGTACTCTCTTCTCAGTACACATAATTGTTAAAATCAATGAAAAGCTACAACAACAACTTCATCGGCTTTGCATGTTATCAATTTACGCATTCAGATTTTGTATGAGTTGTCAACTTCGATTCGACATTTATTGGAACTCGCTCTCACCTATGCGACAACCTTATTTATTAAACCATGTATGTAATACTTCAATATTGGCAGCAAACTAAATTTTTAATGAGTTTCAACTACGTAATCAAAGAGAGATAGCCTACATAAGATTTTGTTGTTTGTATTAGTATATTTGAATATACTACTACTATACGTCAACGGGGCGGTTGTTAAGAAAAATGTCTACCCAAACATAATACAAAACAAAGCATACATATTTGTTTTGCATAAATCATAGGTACGCACCATTATAAAACAATTATGAGACCAACGCGTGAAATATGATAAAAATTTAAAAAGAAAAATTCAAGCAAACAAAATTTAAATCATAAAAATTGAAACAACAGAAATTTTAAATGAAATTTTTGACAATGAAAGCACCGCTCCTGAGTTTTTTTGTTATAAAATTAAATTTCGAGTACATAAAAAAAAACCAAATATAAATAAATAACTGGTCATTGTAGCCATTGAAAGGACTTTGACCTAGCTTCTTATGATCAATTGTGTTGTGCGTGTTATTAAGTTTGTACACAATTGACCGAGAACCGGACCTACATGTTTAACGCCGACTCCGAACGGTGATGAACGGAATGTTCTTATTCTCAATTAGCTTTACATGGCATTTTGATTACTCTCTGAGGTTTGCCATCGTCTGCAGAGAGGTGGCAGCCGTACAGAAAAATCATTTTAATTCAAATAATTTTTTGTCGCTGCTGGGATTCGAGCCCGGGTATCCAGGTTCGTTGACATAGAGGCCACGGACTTTTAGCCAACTACGCCACGGACGCCACAATTTCGGGTACATTCACATTACAGTGTACAGTGTGCCCATATAGAAGTATTACATATATGATTATTTTAAATAAAATGTATTAACTTTGGGAAATAAGAAAACAAATCAAAACAGACTGATGATTTTCTCACTTATACCAGAATTTGTTTTAGAATCAGTTCGTTTTTCACTTATCAAAAAAGCAAGCAAGGAATCTTAAAACATTTTATATATTAAAAATAATTATATGGGTCGTAATCGATTATGGCTGGAATAAAAACGTATCAGTAAACTTTTGCTTGATAGATTCCAATTCATAGGTTTTGCTATAAATGTATATATTCTTTGGAATACATTCTAAAATGTTAGCAATAGAATTCATTCTATTTACGATTTTTGTTTCTAGAATCCATTTTCATTTTGCCGGTGGGACGCTGACGTCCTACAAATAGTAGTACATTCTTTTCTCGCTTCCATATGAATAGCTACAGAAATTGATTCTTTTATTCACTTTTTAAATGCATTCTTTTAAATAAAAAGTATTCATTTTCGGAAATGAGAAAACAAATCAAAACAGACTGTTGCTTTTCTCACTTATGCCAAAATTTGTTTGGTTGATATATTCGTTGATATATTGGTTGATATAAACTTTTGATTGATATATTCCAATTCATATGTTTTGCTTTAATTTATATATTCTTTGGAATACGTTCTAAAATGTAAGCAAAAGAATCCATTCCATTTACGATTTTTTTTTTTTAATCAATTCTCATTTTCCCGCTGGGTTGTTGACTTTTATATATGTTGCTCAAAAAGAGTTTGAAAATAGAGCTTTTGTCTCACAGCGATTTTGACATATTGTTCTATCTCATATATTCGTCAACATTAGAGTGCTGATATATTGTTATATGAGCGAGAAAATATATAGACGAAATTAAATTTAAAAAAAAAAAAAACTCAGGAGCGGTGCTTCCATTGTCAATAATTTTTATTTGAAATTTTTGTTGTTTGAATTTTTTGATTAAAATTTTGTTTGTTTAAATTTAATCATATTTCAGGCGTTCTTATAATTGTTTTATAATGGTGCGTACCTGTGATTTAGGAAAAACAAATATGATTTGTTTTCTTATATGTTTGGGGAAAACGTTTTCATAACAACCGCCCCTGTGACGGGTTGACTTTTTATTTTTTGTGTAGTAATTTTCATATATTCAAATATACTAACACAAACAGCAACATCTTATGTTGTTATGGCTGTCTCTCTTCGATTTCAGAGTTGGAATACAGAAGTATTACATATACATATGTTCTTCCTTATTAGCTTTGGGCACAACCTTTTTTTGAGATGCACAGAGCTTTAATGAGAAAATTTTTTCTCTCTGAGAATAAAAATAAAGAAATTGTATGGTTATTCTCTTTGGATTTTAATTAATTATTTAAACAATGGCTATTAAATTTATATATCCCATGTCCCAACTGGGCACCATAGCTATCCTAGAGAAAAAGAATTTTTGAAACAGCGAGTGCCATTCTCAAGCTTTTCGCAGCCGAACATACGTGAGTCTTCTTTTATATAATAGTAAAGATAAATAGTAAACCAAACGTGGTACAATTTGCAAATTGGATGATGGATGCCGGACTTGCTGCTAGCAATGTCGTTGTGTCAAACAAAACGTCAGAAACAATAGAAAACAAATCACGTAATAGATCAACGAACAAATTTTTTGTTCACTCACGCAGCGAAGACACAAAGGTAAATTGTTTAGTATGCAAGGGAAAGTGCAGCAGCGTTGCCAACTGTGAACGCTGCAAGGCAGCTAACCGTGGTGACAAGTTAGATATTGTAAGGAAATATCGTTTATGCAGGCAGTGTTTGCGTCCGCACTATGGTCAATGTAAAAGCAAGAGCGCTTGCAGTGTTGAAAATTCCCAATACAAACACCACCCGTTACTTCACCTCTACGATAAAAATGAACAGCAACGAGTTGCACAGACGTCAAAAACGCTGAGCGAAAAGAAAATGTGCAAAGCTGCAATGCACACAGCGCTCAAAAAGCAAATATATTTTTTAAAATTATTCCCATAAAATTATTTGGAGAAAATAATATTGAGATGGATACATTCGCCTTTATCGAAGAAGGTTCGTCGGTTACCCTAATGGATGAGTCTTTGGCACGTGAATTAGGTTTACAAGGGAAAAAGCAAGCGCTATGCCTTAATTGGGCTGGTGGCCATCAAAGAATCGAAAAGTCGTCGCAACAGCTAACCATACAAACTGCAGGCGCAAGTCAAAGAAAATTCGTACTAGATGTGCATACGGTAAGCGATTTAATGCTGCCAAAACAAACTTTAAATTATCCAGAGCTCTCTCAACAGTACCAGCACTTACAGAATCTACCCATAAAATCTTATACTGATGCAGCACCGCGCCTATTAAAGGCAGTCCAAATCAACCTGTGGCAGTACGTACACGCCTTGGCTGGCATATTTATGGCTCAATAAAGACTGAAACTCCTACAAGTAAGCCTGACAGTTTCCATATCTGCGAATGTAACCATGAAAATGAGGTAAAGTTGAATGATCTGGTAAGACATTTTTATAATTTAGACCACATAGGTATCAGCTCCATAAAATTACCATCGAGTAAGGATGATGAACTAGCTTTACAGATCTTAAACAAATATACTAAAATAGTAGGCTCACATTATGAAACTGCTCTTCTATGGCGCTCTCCTAACTTCAACATGCCATATAGCTACGAAATGGCTAAGCGTGGATTAGTCTGTCTAGAAAAAATTTTGCTGGGGAACCTATTTTCCTACAAATTTTCGAACAAATGATAAGAGACTTCTTATCAAAAGAATATATCCACAAAGCAGTTGAAGCGACCAAAGCAAACTGTATTAATCGTGTTTGGTATCTACCAACATTTGCTGTTTTCAATATCGTCTGGACGCTGCGGCGAAGTGCCAAGGTGTGTCTCTCAATACAATGCTGCTTAAGGGGGCAGATTTGCTATCATCGTTCCCAGCCATTTTATTTCGATTCCGCCAAAAGGCGGTCGCTGTTTGCGGAGACATTGAAGAGATGTTTCACCAAATCTTCATTAGATCTGAAGATCAAGACGCTCAACGTTTTTTGTGGCGCGGATGCAACGAAGAAATGCAGCCTGAAATTTATGTCATGAACGTCATGATATTTGGTGTGTCCCGCGCACCCAGTACCTCGCAATTAAAAAAATCTGAACGCTTCACTTTACGAAAAAGAATTTCTCGCGGCAGCCAAAGCTATTAAAGAAAATCATTATATGGATGATTATTTAGACTCCGTAGATACCGTCGAACAAGCAACTAAATTAATATCTGAAGTGAACTATGTCCATAAGCAAGGCGGGTTCAATATAAGAAACTGGGTGTCAAACCAAATTGATATTTTTTCATCTTTTTCGTGCGAACAGCAGTCTGCTAAAAAAATGTCAGTTTGAGCGGTGAGAGTTCTCCAGAAAAAATGCTCGGTGTTTTTTGGGTACCCGGAAGAGATGTTACAACATTTAAAATTTAGCCTTTAATGCATCAGAGCGATGTAGTTTGTGGTAAGCGACCACTAACAAAAAGAGAGATGTTACGCGTCTTAATGTCAGTTTACGATTCTCTTGGACTAATTGATAATTTTCTTATGTATGCTAAAATTTTCATGCAGGAAGTCTGGAGAAGCGCAATCGAGTGGGATGTCGTGATCTGCCCTGCACAGTTGGAAAAATGGAATAACTGGTTGAATTTATTACCAAATTTAGAAAAAATTGAAATACCTCGGTGCTATCTACAACCAACTTAAACCATATCGATGTGCAGCTGCAGACATTTGTAGACGCCAGCGAGAATGGCTATGCTGCGGTTTGCTTTTTTAGATTTTCCAATAACGAGAACGTCGCATGCTCATTAGTTGGATCGAAGACGCGAGTAGCGCCGCTTCGATTCCAAGGCTCGAACTCCTGGCAGCGTTGATTGGAGCTCGTTTTTCAAACTATGTATGTGAAAATCACACAATAAAAATTAAAAGAAAAATTTACTGGTCAGACTCCAAAACAGTTCTTAGCTGGCTGCGATCAGATCACCGACGACATCAATAATTTGGTGCATTTCGAGTGAGCGAAATCCAAGACATTACTGATCTGAGAACATGGAGATGGGTGCCTAGCAATCTCAACGTTGCGGACTAGGCTACCAAATGGACAAAAATGCCTTCTCTAGAATTAGAAAGTCGCTGGTTCAGTGGTCCCAGTTTCTTGTGTCTTACTGAGAATGAATGGCCACAAGACTCAGACATTCCGCCACCATCTGAAGAGCTGAGACACATGATATATGTCGATTCTCGAGGTGGAAATGGGCCGTTCGGGCTGTAGCATATGTTATACGTTTTATGCACAACAATATGTTTCGAATGAAAAGAACGTACCGTGAACTTACCCAAGCTGAAATACGAAAAGCCGAAAATGTTATATATCGACAAGCTCAAAAAGAGTCATTAGCTGAGGAAATTAAATGCTTACAAGCCGGTATGAAGCTGACAAAATCAAGCTCTTTATGTGGGCTTGCCATATTTTTTGAAAACAAGTCCGGACACTTTTTGAGTTTTTTTTTGTGGAGGGGTGGGGTATGAGTAGATGACATCCACAATTTTGCTGCACTTGTACAATTCATGTTTTTTACGATAGAGCTTGCAGCAAGAATTCATAACTTAATTATGTAAGAAGCTGTTGATTTTTTCTTATCTTCTTTGATACCTTTGATACTTTTAAATTAGTAGGAATATAAAGCAATTAGGAATTATGTAATTAATTTTATTTAACGAAATATTTAAAAATAAACAAGTTCTTTAAAAAATAATAAACTTAGAATGAATATAAAAACGTAACAATAACTCCACAATAAATAATTATATGAAAATAAAAACTAAAATCAATTTTGCACTAAATATGTATCAAATGTGGGGCTACTTAGTACAAAGTAGTACTAAAATACCTACAAAAACAAATCGCAACATTTCGCAAATCAAGAAGGGTCAAAACAAATTAATACTAACTGCAAACAACAATGGTAAATATAACAACGATATGATTAACAGTTCATTAAATTATTTTATTAGTTTCTTACACAGGGTGTTTGAGCTGCTTTCTTAAAGATGAACTTTTTTCTAGGAAAGAGATATTATAATTATTTTTTCAATTTGTTGGGTCCAAGTCCGGACAAAATGACAAGTCCGGACAAAGTCCGCACTTGGTTGAAAAGTCCGGACAATCCGGACTAAATCCTGACGTATGGCAAGCCTACCTTTATGTAAGCTGTCTGCTTATCTGGATGAGGATGAAATTTCGCGTGTAGAAGAATTGACGACAACTGCGTAGTCCAAGACATAAAGCGCCCCATAATTCTGCCACGCAAGAGCTATACTACAACTTTAGTAATTATGCACTGTCATTTTTTTTTTTTTTTTTTTTTTTTTGGATTCGCCCGGAAGTAGGAAATCTTCATAGATACGTATGACCCGCGCCATACGCATGCACGATTTACATTCTAAGAAGTTCCCGGATCAGCCGGACTGAATAGAATGCACCTACGTGCTAAAACCTACCACCTGTTGGCAAATAAAAGCCTCCACTAAGCACAATTGCTTGGCCTTTCAGCGGAAATTAAAATTAAATAAAGATATTTGAAATTTGAAATTTGAGAAATTTTTGTGCTTATGTAAACATAATAAGCATCATCGAATAAAAGCACATTCTTCATAACACAAGGGAATACAAGACAACATCCAAAGTAGTTTATTAGACTATATATAACCGCATTTATAATTGTTGTCATTCGGCTTGGGGCCACTGTCCAACCCAAGATCCTACGTGGAAAAGAGATGCAACTCTCAAACACCAAACCAATACCAAACATAGCACAGATATACAAGTATATATTATGCAGGCACAATATATTTATATATTCGGGTCACTGAAATAGGGGAACACCGAGCTAAAGTTATTATTTAGATATGCATTTGGGCCAACGCAGGTAAAAGCTTGTATGGAAAAGAGATACACTCTGACACACCAAGCCGAGGGACGGTATACATGGTCCCATTTTAAACGAGCTATAGAACTAAAGATGAAAAATAATTTCATGAAAAAAATTAAGCAACGAAACTAAATAAAACGAAAGCTTAAAGTATTTATCAAATTCGATAATGCTTATATGTTAAATCGTAAAATCTACACAATTATCGCGAGCTATATTTTTTATCGCAATGAATGCGTTAAGTATTCAAATGTAATATCATTTTACGTTTTAAGACATCCACCGAGTCAGAAAAATTTATCAAGTTCAAGTTGCCATTGAAATCACTACACATACATCGCAAAGGGTCGTGAAGGGCATAATTAGAAGCGCACTGCCTCAACTTAAAAAGCTGGAAATGTCTGGCTCCGCTCCTAGGGATGTTGAAGTTCAATGAAGAAAGGAGGTAATGTGAGTCTATATCAAAGATAACAAGATGGGAAACTTAAAAAACATAACCTCAAAAAAGGTTTGCATGTATTAGTGCGTCGAAAAATTAACCCTGAATTTTACTCTTGTTCTTCATCGACCGCAAACTCTCGAAGAAATCACTTTGCAACCCCTGAAAATAATGCATATTATCTATTTATTATGATATAAATATTTAAGTTTAGTTGCAATAAAATGTTTGCAACCAAAACTGATTACTAAGTCCCTTTATTTTAGTTCATACATGCGTGTAAAGTTTGCCAATTTCTTCAGTTGTTGTATTTGTCAACATTTTTGAAAAATTTTAATTTTACACAAACCCCCGCTATCTTACACAAACCCCCGCTATTCGAGGTGAAATTTAAAAAAGGAACGCTCTTGTTCTTCTTCTGCATTTTTCTGCTGAAACTTCGTTTACAAACAAGAAAAATAATGTATGAATTGAGTGTTTGAATATTTAAACATTTAAGTTATGTTACGGGAATCTGTTTAACACTCAAATAATTACATGCATTTTCTTATTTTAATCTCAATCGCCAAACAAAGTTTGCAAATTTTGCCACTTGTTGTATTTGTAAATAGCTTTTTATTTTCACCACGGCCGTTTTGTAAAAGTTCTGTTATTTTTCATCCTATCAAAGTTGTCAACTATCATTGTTTTCTATGAAAATTTGCTTGGTTGGAATATATATTATTTGGTACGAACTAGCATTTGTTTTATGTATAAAATTAATTTGTAAAACTGCTTTGATTATGTATTTGCGTAATATATTAAGTTTAAAGTCATGATAAAGTCAGTCAAAAATATATTTCAAATTCAGACTATGAATCAATTAAGTTTATCAGCTTATATATTTTGACTTCCGTAGACACAATCAATTTCCTATGATCATCGTTGTAGATTTATAAGAGAAATTTAGGCAAAGCTATCCTAAAAACGAAATAAAAATTAAAAACCTAATAAAAGGAAAAATTAAAAGCTATCCTAAAGAAGATAAATTGGCAACACTACTTCTAACCATTGCATGGAAAAAAAACATTTCATTCATAAATTCACCAGCTGATATTATTAACCTTTACGTTAGACGCACAAATTTTTTGCTTTTCGTAGGGAAATAATGTGGTTTTTTTATGTATAAAATCCTATTGAACATGAAGCTAAAGCACAAAAATAAATATTTTTAGCATATATAAGAATATATAAAGAACTTTAGATATTTTTGTTTTTGTTATAAAGCCAATCAATAACAAACGTGTTGGAAGGGTTAAGGAACATAACCCGAAACTGACATATTCACCTCACTATTTGTGGTGAAATGGTTTCTCTCGTATGTGTGTTTACTTTTTGCAATTTTTAGATTCCCCACAGAAGTTTCCCATCTTGTTATCTTTGGTCTATATCACCACTGAGTAATTTGTATAAAAAGGAGACATTTAGCATAATTCTTCTGCTTCTTAAGGAAGGCAGGGAAATAATTTTAAGGCGGGTTTCATAAGGGGGTAGAATAATGTTGGGGTTCCAACGATAATGTAAAGCAAAAAGTAAGAATTGTTTTTGGACCGATTCTAATGCATCGATGTGGACATTGTATTGAGGGTTCCATATTACAGATGCATATTCAAGAATTGGTCTAACAAGAGAGGTATAAAGTATCTTAGTAGTGAAAGGATCGTTGAATTCTTTAGCCCATCTTTTAATGAAACCAAGGACACCTCTAGCCTTATTTACCACCAAATTAACTTGAAGATTGAAACGAAGTTTAGGATCCATAATTACACCTAAATCAAGAAAACTGTGTACAATTTCTAAGTTAGTATTATTTATAGTGTAATTTATACTATTAGCAATTCGACGTGAGAATGTCATTTGCTTACATTTTTTTAAGTTTAATTTTAAAAGGTTTAAATTACACCACTCCACTAGACTATTTAAATCGGATTGGAAGAGTTGTTGTTCTTCAGGCGATTTGTAAGTTAGAAAAAGTTTTACGTCATCGGCGTACATTAAGACGTTACAGTGTTTTATTACAGAAGGAAGGTCATTTATAAACAGTAAAAATAAAACCGGACCAAGATGACTTCCCTGAGGAATACCTGATGTGACCAAAATATTTTTTGACATACAATTCTTATATAAAACTTTTTGCGAACGATTCGACAAGTACGATTTAATCCAGTGTAATAGTTTGACGGGAAACCCAATTAGATGAAGCTTTTTCAGAAGAAGATAATGATTAACACTATCGAAAGCTTTGCTAAAGTCTGTATAAATAACGTCAGTCTGTCGTCCTAAAGTAAAACCTTTAATGACACGCGTAGTAAACTCCAAGAGGTTAGTTATCGTAGATTTTCCCTTTAAGAAACCATGTTGAGAGGTGGAAATGGAGGAAGATACGACGTGGATTATTTCATCAGTTATAATTTTCTCAAATAACTTAGGGATTGCGCTTAGTTTTGCGATACCTCGGTAATTGGAAACATCAATTTTTGAACCGGATTTATGAAGAGGTATTATATAAGATTTTCTCCATATATTGGGAAAATGACCGATGTGCAAGAATGAGTTAAAAATTTTTGATAGGGGAGAACACAAACTATTATTAGAACAATGCTTTAAAATGCAGCTCGGGATTTCGTCAGGACCAGTAGTAAAAGAAGATTTAACTTGTTGATGGTAATGCATAACTATATTAGAATCTATTACGGGGGTTTCAAAAGAGTTAACTGGTGGTAGGTAAGGATATTCAAGACTCATGCTCAATGGTATATCGGAGTAGATTGTTCTAAAGAAGTTTGCAAACATGTTGGAAACATCGATGTCGCAAGATGCTTCATCATGATTAAATTTCATAAGAGGTGGGAAACTGGAAGTTTTTCGTTTTGAATTGACAAACGTGTAGAAAAGTTTCGGATTATCTTTGAATTGAGTTTTTATATTGGCTATATATGCAGAGTAGCATTGTTTATTTAATAGTTGATATCTGTAACGACAAGAGGAATAGGAAGCGAAGTCTAAATTAGAGCTTGACTTTTTATATTTCTTAAATAAGCGATTTTTGGAATTTTTTAAAGACTTAAGCTCATTAGTTAACCAAGGAGGGCATAAAGGCTTGAAATTAATATTTTTTTTTGGCACAGATAATGAGAAGCATTTTTGCAAGGTATCATTGAGAAACTGCACTGAATATTCGCGTATCTGGAGCTAATTTATTTTCATTTCCGTTGGCAAGTAATATTGTTATTTCAAGAGTTGGATGATAATCGTCTTCCGGAAAAGAAACTGGGTTCGAACGACGGAGATTTACGGAAGTGCATCTGTCTACAAATACAAGGTCAAGAGATCTATTAATTTTATTAAGAATATTATTAACCTGTTGAAGACACAGATCAGACAACTTATCTAAGAAGTCATTTATCCAATCAGAGGCAGAGATAGGAGTAAGAAATGCGGAATCATCGGAAAAACGCCAAGACACGGAAGGTAAGTTGAAATCACCAAATACAATGATAGTGTCCATATTTTTAAGCATATTATGGACAGTTTCGATGGCATTAATATGGTTTAAGTAAATTGTTAAATCACTTTTAGGTGGAATGTAAGAGCAAGTAAGATAAATAGAATAATTATTTAGTTTAACTGTAACACAAATAAACTCCAGGTCGTTGGTGCCAGGAATTGTTAATTCCTCAGAAGCAAGCGAGTTATGGACAGCTATCAGAACGCCACCATAGCGATCTTTACGAAAAATTTGGAACTTATTGCACACTATTTCAGAATTTCAAACGTTGGAGGGAAGCCAAGTTTCAGTAAAAATTATAAAGTTATATTCAAAATCAAAACTATTAATGAAAATATCGGAAAGTTTAGAATTGAGACCTCTAACGTTTTGATACACAAGCTCTAACTTAGACTTGTGATTTTTTAATCGTTTTTTGAATGGTACTGAGGACTGTTCGAAGGACGAGGCAAGTGAACAACATTTGCAATACGCGGTTTGTTTTTGAATTCAAATTCATGAACAATTGTATTACGGGGCCAAAAGTTTACGTCCACAAGAGTTTTAAATAAATTTTCCGGAACAGTCAATCTAAAAGAAGTAGTCAGTCTCGCATTTAAGTATTTGAATTTTTGGATCGAAAGAGGGATACCACTATTTAACTTTGAATTAATAAAAAATTTAATATCATTTTCAGTTGTATCAGCGGCTAAGCGCGAGACAAAGATGGCTTTAGTTGGTGGAATTGCGATTAATGGCTTAGGCGAAATAGTAGCAGTAGTAATCGGAATCCGTTGAGCGTCAACAACTGAAGTTTCAAAAATAGGAGTGTTAACAATAGGAGGAGCAATTGAAACAGCTTGAGCATAAGAAAGAACAGGCTGGTTAACTGGTATAGATGGTGCTAATATTGGCAAGGAAACGGTCTCTGGTGCATTTGTCCATATCGTCCACAATGCCCTGTTCAACGGGTGGTGGCATTGGTGGTATCGAGTTAGTTTTCGGCTTATTGCGCAAGTTCATGCTTTTCTTTTTACGCTTGGGTGAAGGAATTGACTCTTCGATATATTTGCACTCATCGAAAAGTGTTTGATATTTTAAAAATTTAGCAGAAAGCAAAGAAAATTCCCTACTAATTTCGGAGAAACCCTGCTTTGTCTGCTTAAAAAGCTTGTAAAAGTTTATATCAGTCAGTCTGCACTTCTCACAAGACCAACTCAACCCTTTACCTTCTTCAATAAGGTCTGCAACTCGACCCATTATGCCCACACATTTGGCGTGAACGATATTATCACATAGCCAACATGATAAATACCGCTCATTTTCACCTTTAGTGGAACAGCCGGGCTTAGAACAAAGCATTTTAATTAATAAATACAAACAAAAAAAAAGAGTAGCAAAAACAAATAAAGTAGTAAAAATATTAGTAGTTATTAATATAGAAAAATAAAACCAAAAAAGTACTAAAAATAAATAAAAGTAGTAAAAGTAGTAATAATAGTACTAGTAAGCAAAAGTGACAACTTGAACTGATGGCAACCCCTATCAATTTAGTGAAGTGCCAGAAGTATGCAACTATTTTTCGATATATAAATAAAGTAAGTATAATAAATAAAAAGTATGGAGCTAGACAGAGCTAGGCAGATGTCTAAAACGAAATTACAATATAAACGAAAAAGAAAGATATATAATAAACAAAATGTACTGAAACTTGTTCAGCCACTTCAACGAAATATTAATAAATAGTTATTAATAAATAAACTTATTTTATAAGAAGTAAAATATAAAATATAAACAAAACTTATCGCTGTATCTTCAAAAAACCACAAAAGCACAAAAATTTTTTGTTTAACTTTAAGAAAAACCAATGTTTTTAAATATAAACTTTGCACAATCTAAAAAAACACAACATAAGCGAAATTTAGCGCGTTGCCAACTGGCTTCATCATATAAATCACGAAGCGGCCGTAAACGAGCTACGACAAAAGTCTTACATATCGCGTTTGCGCAGCACCTTTAAATCTCATATTCGAAACTGTCAAACATGCAAGAATGATAAAAGTAAACCTGAGCCACCGCAAATGGCTAAATTGCCCGGGAGCGCCTTTCTGCACACGTAGCCCCCTTTACGTTTATGGGCTTAGATTTTTTTTGGACCGAGTTTAGTAACCGTAAA
Organism: Pherbina coryleti; assembly: GCA_943735915.1. Taxonomy (NCBI): domain Eukaryota; kingdom Metazoa; phylum Arthropoda; class Insecta; order Diptera; family Sciomyzidae; genus Pherbina; species Pherbina coryleti. The sequence goes on from OX030948.1 coordinate 81,468,532, forward strand.
TCGTCATAAAGAGAAAAGATACAGCGTCCTCTTCACATGCTTGACCGTGAGAGCTGTTCACGTCGAAATGGTTTATACTCTAAACACCAGTTCATGTATATTAGCAATCAGGAAAATTGTAGCAAGGCGTGGTACACCGCGAGAATTTACAGTGACAACGCCACTAACTTTGTCAGCGCAGACCGGGAATTACAAGAAGCAATTAAAAATGTCGACGCTAACCAGTTCGTACGCAGTTTTACATCAGCCACAACTAAATGGAATTTTATTCTCCCTGCATTACCACACATGGGAGGAGCGTGGGAACGTCTTGTACGTTCCATCAAAACGGTGCTCTATAAAATATCACCAACGCGATCACAGAGCGACGAGCTTCTTCAAAGTATGATGGCAGAAGCTAAAAATTATTCAACTCGCGTCCATTAATGTATGTGCCCATAAACGATTCAACCGCAGAAGCACTTACTCCCAACCATTTATTGCTGGGCTGCTCCAACGGCATGAAACCAATTGCAAGTTTTGGCAATAGCGAGATGTTACTCAAGCACAGCTGGCTCTGTTCGAAACAGTATGCAGACCGTTTTTGGAAACGCTGGGTGGCAGAATACTTACCAACGTTGACCTGTAGAACAAAACATTTTGAAAAAGTGAAGCCCTTAAAAGTTGGGGATTTGGTTGTAATCGTTGACCCTGCATCTCCGAGAAACGTTTGGCCTCGTGGAAAGGTGATAGAGACGAGACTGGCTAAAAATGGCCAGGTACGCAGCGCTAAAATTTTAACTGCTAACAGCATTCTGGAGAGGCCTGCTATGAAGATTGCTATTTTGGCTGTAGATGGAGAGTAAGGCTTCGAAACATTTCTTGCCATACTGTAGAGGGAAATGTTACCAGCACTACCAAAATATTACCATTTGCTTATCGATTACTATTTTAAAGTGGGATGTCATAAATATGTTCCACATGTCATGTATCTTCTGGCTTGTACTTAATAAAACTCCATTTTAGGATTTCTTTCATTTTTAAGCGAACACGCGGTAAAAACTTAATTTTTTGTAATCTTTAAAAGTACAACTCACAGAGGAACAGATTTGTAACCAGCTCAGCTAATTTTCTTGGTGTCAAACCATAAGTATATAAATGAAATATATTAAATTTGATTTATTTGTCATTGTATTTTCCTATGTAACAGAATTTTAATATTGAAGTTTGAAGTATAAATAAACTGTGAAGTAACTACATACAATAAGAGCTAAATAAACCGCCTTCTAACTTCATGGTCAAAGGAATTACAGGCCAGAGCCATATCGCCTTCAACACTCTTCATATTTAAATTTAGACGCCAGAGAAAACCGAGGCAAACTTCCTCAACGTTTGCTCAAAAGGCAAACTGCTCCAACAGTGGTGTTTTAATTATTTTGGTGATGTTTATTGGGAGTCGAATTATGTGGTTAAAAGAGCAATTAAATTGGGAGAATGTTGGTATTTGAACATTAAATATTATTTGTGAATCATTATGATAAGCTTGTAATCAAAGTAACTCGTAAATATGTTCATCTGATTTAGTTTCCAGAGATGGGTTTTTTAAAACGTTGTAAGTTTCTGTTAACTCATTTTAATTTAGTATTATTTTAGGAATGATGTTAAGCTTGGCTAAAACTATTAGTTCAGCGATGTTATTTATGTGATTTGTTAAAAGGTCAATATTATAGTTCATTTGGCTTAAGAACTGTGAGTAAAGAAAGGTGTCGTCTTCCGTTCGAATTGTTTTTGCGTCTTCTTGAAAGATTATTAAAAATGTGTCTATTATAGAATGTTCTCTATTAATATTATTAGTTACATTTTCAAATCTTTTAATCATTTGAAGGTTAATATTAGTTTGTCTGTTGACTCGAAATTCTAAAGACGTTTGATTTGATAATATATATTATTTGTCTGTTCAAATTTGTTGCATCATTTGCATCCATGTTTCCAGTGATATATTTAATTGCCATTCCAAGATGATTTATGAAACTCCTTCTTTGTTTATTTCTAGGTAGTAATGTGTAAGGCTTGTTTTCAAGTTCTTTTAGTTAAAGTTTTGTAATGGTAATTGTATCAATTAAGTATTTATGATTTTTGAAATTTGATAAAGACTTTTTCATATTAATAATGTTGTTTTCTTATAAGTCTAGATCTATTACGTGCACTAAGTTTGAATATATCGTTTATATTATATAAAAATATGATCGTCAATTTAGTTTGTTGATATTTTCATTTAGTTTGTTTATTCTTTTATTAATTGTATTTTCCATTTGTTCCTATATTACAGGGTATAATTTCATTTGGTATTCGTTTAATTTCTTAAGATAATCGTGTTCATTATTAAAATCAATTTCTTTGTTAAATTTATAAGTTCTTCCATAAAATACTTTATATGGAGTTAATTTTGTTGCTGAATGTATCGCGTTATTATAGGTTATCAAAGTTTCATTTAATATTTCTTCATGATCCAAGTTTAAATTATTTTCTATTTCTATTTTCTATTATATATATAATTATTAATTCTATAGATTTTTGTAAGAGTTGAATCGAGTCTTTCTACTGGTGAATTACTAGAAGTTTGTTCGAAAGAAGTTGTATGGAGTTCAATACTGTATTGTTTGCAAAAATCTTTGAAGATGTTACTTGAAAATTCTGCGCCTTGGTCGCAAATTAATTTATTGGGACTCCGTGTAAGGTAATGTTATGTTAAATAGATTTTAAGACTTCAATACTAGTTCTTGTAGTAAGGGTATAAGCTGCGACAAATTTTCAAAATTTGTATAACAACGTTAAAATATTTTTGATAATAATTGTGTGAGGATATATATGTATTACTTCTAAAGGTTTTAAGGGAGTTTATGATATTTCGAACTTTAGTTTTTGGGGTTGCCGTATTTAAGGGTTTGACATTTTTCGCAATTATTAATGGTTTGAATCATTTTTGTTTTCATATATGGGAAATGTATGCTTCTTTTTAAATGAACTAATGTTTCATTGATACCTCTATGGTTATTATTCATATGGTAATCATTTATTAATTTGTCCTATTCGTCGTTTTGTAAAATGTCTTTTAATATCTCTTTACATCTTATTAGTCTGAAAACTTTATTTTTTGAAAAGTATCTGCTGTAGGTTGATTGTTCTAATTTTTAAATATCGTCGTCTGTAAAAATAGCTGTCTTTTTATTTGGTGGTAGGTATTTTTTAAATTTATCAATCATAATAGTTACGTTAATTCTGATGCATGTATTGTTCGTCTTTGTTTATTCTCAAAGGGTATTTCTATAGTTATGGTTGGTTTTTTGTTTGATTTAGGAATGATGAGTTGAAGATTAAATTTGTTTAATGGTCTCTCGGAAATTGGGACACTATCATCTAAGTTTTCTTCTGCTGAGTGTACTGTACTTGCTGATGGACTTTGGTTTGAGTGTGAAGTATCATTAATATTAATTTCTCTAATAGGATTGGTTATTTGAACACGGCTTTTACGTTCCTTTTTTGTAAATTATCTCGTAATCAAATTCTTCGAGCTTGAGGCGTCAAGAACGCATTAATTTTGTAATATCGATTGCAGGTTCTTGATTGTCATTTATGATATTAAATTTATTTATTTCTATGTATTCATTATTTTGATTTAGGTTGAAAATATTATCATTGTTGTATTGATCAAGGTTTTGATGATACATTGGGTTTTTTTGTGGTTCAGTGGTATTTAAATTATGAATCTCTTCAATTGAATATCTTGGGTGTCTGTTAGGCCGGCTCATTTTTGTCAAAAAACACACTCAATTTCTGAATATTTGTGATGAAAAACTAAGATACCCTGAATTTAAGGAAAAGCGGTTGAGTCTCTAGCCACCGGAAACGCCGATGAATTTGCCTCCAAAAGCGGTTTTTATATTGGAGCGAGCGAGCGAAGCTCCCATGGAACAACTTGCATGAAGAATGTTTAAAAGAGCAGAACTCTGAAATGGGTTGACCGATTTTAATATTTCTTTTTCTAAACTGTTCTACTGATCTTAAATTAGCTGCGGACGAAGCCCAAATTTGGAAATTCTCTTAAGTTTAGAAATTTATTGGAAATAATATATCCATATCTTTTTTGCTTGAAACATATTCATTTAATTCAGTTTGTTGCTTGCCTGCTTCTGTATGTATCCGTCGTTCGCTTCGCTCGCTCGCTATAAATAACCGAACAGCATGGAACAACAACAAAAACATTAAGGCGAATGTTGTTCGCTGCAACAGCTGTTTAAGACTAACTAAAATAAATAACTGCTATGATGAAGTTTGTAAATATATGCAAATACATAAATATTAAATTGTTTGATGTATTTATTTGCATGTGTTGGTGAACCCTGCAAAATTAAAGATATTTGCAATTTTTATAATTTTTCATTATTTGGTGACTGGTAGGCTTATTAGCTTTCATTGCTTCCATCAGTGTTGCCAGAACTTTTTTGAGAAAAGCGCGAGAATTAAAAAAAATATCGCCCAAAATCGCCCAATGAAAAAAAAAACGCCAAAATCGCAATTTTTTCTAAGAAATTTATTATATTAAAAACAAAAAAAAATAAAAAAATTATTTTCAAATAGTATTGAGAGCTGTTAATAGTATTATATACATATTTAAAAAATAAAAATAAATATCTGGCCATTTTCAGCCCTTGAAAGGACTTTGACCTAGCTTCTTATGATCAATTGTGTTGTGCGTGTTATTAAGTTTGTACTCAATTGACCGAGAAATGGACCTACAGGTTTAACGCCGACTCCGAACGGCGATGAACGGAATTTTCTTATTCTCAAGAAGCTTTACATGGTATTTTTATTACTCTCTGAGGTTTGCCATTGTCTGCAGAGAGCTGGCGGCCGAAGAGAAAAATTATTTTAATTCAAATAATTTTCTGTCGCTGCTGGGGTTCGAACCTGGGTCTCCAGGTTCGTTGACATAGCGGCCACGCACTTTAACCCACTACGCCACGGACGCCACACTAGTATTATATATATAAAAGTTCTTATTTTCATATTTATTGAAATAATTTTGAGATCTGTAAAAAATTATAAAAAAGATACTTCATTTTATACGAGAATTTTGATTGTTAAAGAACATGTTTTTAGAGACTATAACTATTTAGAATTTTTCAATATGCAACTTTAAAAATAAAAACTTTTTACAGAAAACGTAGTTCCATTCTATTAAATATTTCAGCCATATTAGACTCTTCCTCAGTTTTGTCAATTCTCGAAGTATTGTTTAGTTCATAAATTGATTTATTCATTTTTGAAATCATATCATCGGATTTTGGCAGCGACTTGCAACAACAGTTCTTAGCCTTCATGAAGCATTTTACTCGAATGATTGAAGTTAGCATATCTGATTTCATTCTGTTGACGGAGAAAATACGTTCCACAAATGCATTAGAATGTGGCAAGGAAAGAAAGATGAATGCCAACTTACAAATATTGCCAAACATTTTTCCCACACACATTAGACGAGTTTATGAAAAAGCGTGGTTTTTTATAGAAATCGCCCAAAGAATCGCCAGGTTTCCTAAAAATTTAAGCGCAAAAACAAGAAAAAAAGCGCCCAATTGGCGATAAATCGCCCAATCTGGCAACAGTGGCTTCCACTAAGAATGTGCTGATTTTAACACCAACGCATCAAACCATTATCAGATTCTATCAATTTATGACTATAACATACATTTAAATTCAAATAATTAAAATAAAAACAATAAATGTTATAAAATCGTCTTTAGCAGTTTTAATAAAATGAATTTTTTCGACAATATTTGGAAATAATTCTAAGCCTCCATTCCTATCCATGTTGCGATCAATATCACGATATTCTAATTTGTAGGTCCTAGGATCTAGGATATTGTGATATTGATCGCGACATGGATTGAAATATAGACTTAGAAATGTTTCTAAATATTGTCAACATTCAGTTCATTCAAACTACACTAGAAGGTTTCGTACACTCAGAAGCATCCAGAGGGAGTACTGAGCTAGATGAATAGAGATGAAAGTCGAGTCTTGGTTTTTGATCGTAATGAACCAGATAATGAGGCAAATTGGACAGGACAACAAACTTTCAGGGAATGTTTATTAAGAGTATCATTGGAAGAACTGTCTACAAATCAAATTTTTTATCAACAATCAGCGTTCATCTTTTTTTTACACTGGACCCCCGGTAATGCGGCCCCTGACTAATTCGGCATGGAGTGGTAGATTAGTGTGAGGGAAGGGGCAATCAATTCAATTCAATTCAATTCAATTCAAGTTATAAGGCTATCTTATCCACAAACTTCTCTACCACCAACTACGACTTCAAGTCGTAAATATTGATGAGTTTTCAATTTCAGATGATTAGGAAATGAGGAAAGAAAATTGCAAATGCGAAAGGTAAAAGCGTAGGACCATGGCCTAGCTGGGATTCGAACCCGGGACCTCTGGGGTGGCAGTTGATCACGTTTGACACACATTTACCGCATTTGTGACATTATTGTTATCATTCTTTTCTTTGTGACCAAATTGTTTGTAAACGGTAAACTTCCGGTATATTTTTGGACACATTTTTTGAAAATTTTTAACGGGAATAGTCACAAAAACGCTGAAATTGAAAGATACAATATTAAGAAACTGAAAAATGTTGACAATGTTGTAACAATCATCAATGCTTTACATACCCACGAGCGTTGTCAGACTCCTCCGACGATGAAAGAGGTTTAAGCCAAAAATTGAGACTTAAATTAATGAGTCAAAATCTTTTTCTATTAGTAGGACTATGCAATGGGCCGTAAGTGAGGTTGTTGAAATTGTCTATAACAATTGCGAAAGTGGGCAATTTATAGAGGAATTTCCTTTGTGCATTATGCTCAAGTTTCCGAATTATTCTGGACCAAAATACAACAATTTAAATGTTATGCTTATTTCTTCCGTAGTAGTGTCATTCAAAAGGGGATCAAACAATTTTACTCGCAAGAAATTTTCACTATAACTTGCTTATGCCATTAATAATAAAAATTGCAAGGATTAACTCTCAATCAAGCAGTTTTCGATATTAGAGAAAGGGAATTTATGTTTTATTCCTTATGATAGGCTATTCCTTATGATGAAAAAATAAATAAAAAGAAAGGATTGGTTCAAAAACGCCAAGAATAAAATAAAATATTGTATTTCAACTAAAATATATTAACATTTTTTTTGTAATTGAATGTTTGAGATCTGGTAAGTTTATTGACAAAAAGTAGAATCCCCATTTAATTGAAAAAGCAAAACCTTTTTAATATCTATTATCTATTTAATAATTTAATGCGTTTTTTCCATGCGATGTTGCAAAATAATTCCATTCTGCATCAAGTCCAAAATCAATTTTGTGGTGGCAGATATTTGTGAAGTTTTTTTTATTTTTATATTGACTCGCAGCACCGTCTGTAAAATAAATTAACTTTTGAACAGCTGGTAAGTCAATCAAAATTCAGGGAACACGGCAATTCCATCGTTTTGTTCTAATTTCCGACACAATAATGTGATGATTTTTCATTTCTAAATCCGAAAAATATGAGGATCATCAAGTCATCAAAGCTAAATAGGTAGGTTAAAAAAAGATATTTAAAATATTTTACGTGTTAACATAAATATTTTTCTTCTCAAATTTTATCAGTTCATGTTCAATTTGCTTTAATGTTTTTTATTAATTTTATTTATTTTATAATTCTTAAAAAACATATTTTTTAAGAATTATATTGTGAGCTTAATGCCAAATAATTCATGAAGCAACAGGTTGCTACAACAAAAAGTTCTTTGCAGAACTAAACCAAGCTGACTAGACTATGGTTTCGTCGGACGCTACTCCGACTCATCAGAAGTCTCAGTGGTTCTAGCAGTCCACTAACTTTGACAAGCTAATAAGCGCAATATCAATAAACCAGAACGGAATTATAGAAGTGCTATACTTTGTCAAAGCAATGGTTTTCTACTCTTTTGCTAGTCGCAAAATTTCAAAAAGTTGACTGCATTGATTCTGCAAAGACTTTGTTGTTGCGCTTTTTGTTTACTTCTTTATCACGTATCAATCTAGGTTCCAACATTTTGTTGGTATTAAACCATAGAAGGCGTGAAGAAGGTTTTTTGAAAGCAGATGTTCATTATATGCGCAGACATATAATATTACATCATATTTTCGTAGGTCGTGCTCGCACGTGAGTTTACATGAGTTATAAAATTGTGGCAATTTTAATAAGTTTATTTATTTTATAATTCTTAAAAAACATATTTTTTAAGAATTATATTGTGAGCTTAATGCCAAATAATTCATGAAGCAACAGGTTGCTACAACAAAAAGTTCTATGCAGAACTAAACCAAGCTGACTAGACCATGGTTTCGTTGGATGCTACTCCGACTCATCAGTAGTCTCAGTGGTTCTAGCAGTCCACTAACTTTGACAAGCAAATAAGCGCGATATCAATAAACCAGAACGGAATTATAGAAGCGCTATACTTTTTTTTTACATGCAATAACAATCGAGTTTAGCTACTACAGCTTTTTCGCACTTTCTCATCATTAACACATTTAAAGTCACAATCCAAATATCTTTGAAATTTTCAACGATATTAATACAAGTGGCTCAAAATAAGCTCAATATAATAAACATAACCATGCGATTACACAATAGTTTTTAATCTACTCTTGAGTTGACCTTTAGACATGTTAACATCAAAAAAGCTACAATTGTTAACTAATTTACTCATACGGTTTAAAGGAGCAGTTAACATATGATTCGTTCTACTAAATGGTAAGTAAATTAAATTGTTAGCATTTCTACTACTTCTACGATTAGAGTTAAAATTTATAAGAGAAAGAAGTTCTGGAGAATCTAATACACCGGTTATGAGTTGGTGCAAATAGACGATATCTGCAGACTTCCTTCGTTCACTCAATGATTGCATTTTTAAAAGTTTTAAGCGATCCTCATAAGGAGGAAGGTTTAAAATGTCAAATCCACTTAAGCCTCTTAGAGCAAACCGAACAAAGCATTTTTGGATTCTCTCTATTCGATCAACATGCACATTGTAACTTGGAGACCAAACTTGACTTGCGTACTCCAAGTGAGGACGCACTATTGCATAATACAACGTTGTGGTCGTAATCATGCTATTGAATTCTTTGGCCCAGCGTTTAATAAATCCAAGCATAGAAGATGCTTTTTTACAAATGTTATCAATATGAATGTTAAAGGAAACCTTAGAATCCATACATATTCCCAGATCTTTAACAACATCCACACGACATAAAGCAGTATCTTTTATTTTATAATCAAAATCTAAATTATGCCTTTTTCGCGAAAAGGTCATAGTTTGGCATTTATCTGGATTAAGAAACATTTTATTTTTAGAACACCAAACTTCAAAAGATTTCAGATCGGACTGGAGTAGGGCTGAATTTTCTTGAGAATTTATTTTTCTGTATATTCTCATATTTTTTTTTTTTTTTTTTTGGATTCGCCCGGAGGTAAGAAATCTTTATAGATACGTATGACCCGCGCCATACGCATGCACGATTTACATTCTAAGAAGTTCCCGGATCAGCCGGACTGATAGAATGCACCTACGTGCTAAAACTTACCACCTGTTGGCAAATAATAGCCTCCAATAAGCACAATTGCTTGGCCTTTAAGCGGAAATTAAAATTAAATAAAATTTGAGAATTTTTGTGCTTATGTAAACTTCATAAACATCATCGAATAAAAGCACATTCTTCATAATACGAAGCAATACAAGACAACATCCAAAATTATTTATTAGACCATATATAACCGCATTTATAATTGTTGTCGTTCGACTTGGGGCCACTGTCCAACCCAAGATCCTACGTGGAAAAGAGATGCAACTCTCAAACACCAAACCAATACCAAACATAGCACAGATATACAAGTATATATTGTGCAGGCACAATATATTTATATATTCGGGTCACTAAAATAAGGGAACACCGAGCTTAAGTTATTATTTGGATATGCATTTGGGCCAACGAAGGTAAAAACTTATATGGAAAAGAGATAAACTCTGACACACCAAGCCGAGAGACACGGTATACATGGTCAACTAAGGAAGAACTAAAGATCTAAAATAATTTCATGAAAAAATAAAGCAACGAAACTGAATAAAACGAAAACTTAAAGTATCTATCATATTCGATGATGCTTATTTGTTAAATAGTAAAATCTACACAATTATCGCGAGTTATATTTGTTATCACAAGGAATGCGTTAAGTATTCAAATGTAATATCATTTTGCGTTTTAAGACATCCACCGAGTCAGAAAAATTTATCAAGTTCAAGTTGCCATTAAAATCACTACACATACATCGCAAGGGGTCGTGAAGGGCATAATTAGAAGTGCAGTGACTCAACTTAAAAAGCTGGAAATGTCTGGCTCCGCTCCTGGGGATGTTGAAGTTTAATGAAGAAAGGAGGTATTGTGAGTCTATATCACCACTGAGTAATTTGTATAAAAAAGAGACATTGAGCATAATTCTTCTGCTTCTTAAGGAAGGCAGGGAAATAATTTTGAGGCGAGTTTCATAAGGGGGAAGAATAATATTGGGGTTCCAACGATAATGTAAAGCAGAAAGTAAGAATTGTTTTTGAACCGATTCTAATGCATCGATGTGGACATTGTATTGAGGGTTCCATATTACGGATGCATATTCAAGAATTGGTCTAACAAGAAAGGTATAAAGTATTTTAGTAGTAAAAGGATCGTTTAATTCTTTAGCCCATCTTTTAATGAAACTAAGGACACCTCTAGCCTTTGTTACCACCAAATTAACTTGAAGATTGAAACGAAGTTTAGGATCCAAAATTACACCTAAATCAAATTATCCGCATAAATAAGCAGATGAGAGTTTTCAATGATATGGGTCACATCATTAATAGCTAAAATAAACAGAAGTGGACCTAGGTGACTTTCTTGAGGAACACCTGATAACGCAATATACTCAGCAGACAAAATCCCTCGGAATCGTATTTGATAAGAACGGTCTGTCAAATACGATTTAATCCAGTTTACAAAATATTGTGGAAATCCAATGGACTTAAGTTTAAATAGAATTAAATTGTGTGGTAACTTATCAAATGCCTTGCTAAAATTAGTGTAGATGCAGTCGACCTGGCAACCAGATTCAATGGTGTTTAAGCAAAACGTTGTAAAATCGAGCAGATCGAGCATACCGTAGAACTTTTACCCGATCATACACGATTCGCTCAAAAAGTTTTGGAATCGATGACAGTTTAGCAATGGGCCTGTAATTAATAACATCATTCCTGCAACCTTTTTTTAAAATAGGACTAATAAATGATTTTTCCAAAACAGTGGAAAATAACTTTCGTTTATAGATTTATTAAATAAAAAAGAGAGTGGTTGACACAAAATTGAACCGCATTGAGTTAACACTGCGGCAGGAATTCCATCAGGTCCAGCGCTAAAATCTTCATCGATCGAACCAATATATTTTAAAATATCCTCTGAGGTAAAGGATAAAGAGTCCAAAGAAACTCTGGGTGCAGAATTCATATATTCAAAATACCCTTCATCAGGATCAAAAGAATCCGAACAAAATGACTCTTTAAAAAGATTTGCAAACAAGCCACAAATAATGACGGGATCGTCAGTAATTCCATCAACAGTTTTGAATGATGAAGGGAATCCATCGGATTTCTTCTTTGTATTTATGAATCCCCAAAACTTCTTTGAATCAGACAGTATTCTCAGCTTTATATTGTCTAAATATTCATTATATAATGCAGCTGAGCTATTTTCAAATTCCAGAAACAAACGTTTGTAGGTTTCCAGGTCATTTGAGTCTAAACTACAAACATATTTCTTCCATGCCCTATTCCTGTTGTTGCGAAGAGTTTTTAAATCCTTAGTGTACCAAGGGTACGCACAGTTTTTCTCAAATTTGAGGCTATAAGGTACGGACTGAGAGAACACAGTAAAGACCTCCGTATAAAAAAAATTTATGGAATTATCAAGGTTATTTCCATTTAAGTACTCTAAAATAATATTTAGTTTGTTATGAAGTAAATGATTCAACTTCAAAAAGTCAGCTTTTTTAAAATTGAATTCATAAACCTTATCTATTGAACTCGAATTTACTATGCTCTCTCTGTCCGATTTATACCAAATGCTCAATGGTGGATGGTATTCATCTACAATAGTCAGAGCATGGAAGGCCCTCTTAACAATCACATTGTTACTGTCTGTAGTTAAGACCAGGTCAAGAAGTCTTTCAAGACTATTATAAATACAACTAACTTGTTGTAAGTCAGAGCATATATTATCAACAAATATATGTTCTTGGCTGGTCTTCGAATTTGATGCACAAAAATATGTATCATCGTCGGAAGAATGCCATTTTAAGTCAGGCAGATTGAAGTCACCCAACAGTAAAATGTCGTCATTAACGTCAAGTAGATTTATTATATATTCTATGCAATCCGCAAGGCTTGCATAGACTTCTACACTGCTCTTTCGGGGAACATACGCATTAATAACATGTACATTGGAATTACAATGTATAACCTTAACGCAAATAAGTTCGATATGAGAAGAGCAGGGCATATAAATTAAGGAACTGATAAAGGAATTCCTTATAGCTACAAGGACACCACCACCAAGAGCAGAAATATTGTTAGTGTGTCTGTCTCTTCTAAAAACTTGAAAACTATTGTCAAACAATTCCAAGTCAATAATGCTTCCGTTCAGCCATGTTTCTGTTAACGCGATAATATCTTCAGAGAAATTCTGAGACGCCAAAAATATCTCGCGCGTTTTAGAACGTAATCCCCTTACATTTTGATAGTAAAGAGATAATCTTTTTAGTTTTTATGGGTCTGATGGGCGATTTTATTCGTCCTTCTAGATTTATTTTTAGGCGTAAACTCAGATACGAGGATATTATCGGCCCACATTTTAGAGTTAAGAACAGATGCAAACTCTTCAGCTGCAACCGTTAGAATAAATGAGGCGTGGGAAGGCTTGTTACCAATTTTTTTGCATGAATAGAATGCATTTTGAGTAAATAATATATATTGTTTGACAAGCGTTAATACATTTTCGGTTGTTTTGTCGGGCTGAAGACGTGAAATGAATAAAAGTTTTCGCCTTGACACTGCCCTTAAATTAATTATTGGGTTATTGGGCTCAGTTGAAATCAAATTTGGACTATAAGTCAATGGAGGAGTAAGAGATGGAGGTGAAGAAATAACTGTGTTATTATTTTCTGCAGGCATAGCTGAGGGCTTCTTAGCCTGAGGAGTGTTTGAAGACGTCTTGCGACGCTTATTATTTTTATTTTTCCTCTTCTTTTTTTAACTGTTCTGGTCTTTTTCAGAATGAATGTTAGTTTGAGTCCCGGAAGAGATAGTCTGAGACAAGGAAGGCAAGATGTTTTCCGGTGATCATATACGCTTATACTGGGTGCGGCACTAACTTCGCTAAAAAAGTTACAATTTCCCTAAAATTGTTATTTAACGAGTTAATACTTTCTCCAAATAGCTTTATTTTAGAATAAAGCTCATCTGGGGAAAGGGCCCTGCACAAAGCACAGTACCAGCAAAGACCTGATCGGACAGAGATTAAATCGTCTAAGCACGATTTGGAAATACCCGCACTTCTCGCATGAAACATTCGCTCGCATGGACCAGAACAACTGAACATAGGGTTCAGAATATTCTGGCTTCTGCATAGCTCGTTCAGAGAGCAAGCAGCAATATTTTCCACAGAAAAATAATCCATATAGCAAATATTTATAATTGAGCAGAAATGTTCTTATAGGGTTTTATTTCTAAAAGTTATCAATGCAGTGAGCGCACAGTTAAAAAACAATAACAACACTCACTAAGCTTGATACAGACAAAACACAGCACAAAGGAGAATAGAATTAAAATAAAAAAAAACACAGCAAGCATGCAGACAAAAACACACCAAAAACAAGAATGTTACTTGCACCAAATTAACTTAAAACATTTATTAAACATATAATAGAAACTATAAATGTTAATTAATATTACCACAGTGTATTTTTTATTGTTATTTTATGAAAACACTCACGAAATACTTTATTAAATTAAAAAATAACACTGAACAGTGAATAGCAAAAAAACAAAAACAAACGCAATAGTTAGAATTACACAAAACACTTCCAACTCAAATATTTAATTAGTGTAAACACCGTATTTTTTCGAGTTTTTCAGATTTTTCTTGCTTGCTCTCGGCTCCTCAAATTCCATTAATCAGAAGCCCCATTCCTGGAGCTGCAAGTACTTTCAGTTACATCATTAGAATCATCTATTTTCTAACTCATTTCTTGTATGAATTTAGAAACTTTATTGAAATATCTAGTTAATGTAAACCAGAATTGCAAAGAATATTTGTTTTTTCCATTTCCAGCTGACATAACGTTTCATTTATGAAGTGCTGCCAAATATATTATTTTTAGAGCACAGGGTTGCACTGGGTCCATTCCAGAGATCTGCAACAAGTCAATTGAAAATCAAGTAACTTGAAAAAAATTAAATTTTGACTTGACTTGTAGGACCCTTGATATGTTTTTAACCTACAAGCCACGACTAGCTTCTGAAAAACCAATCATAAGTCAGACTTGATTCTATTTTGTTTCTACCCTACATTAATTGATAGAAAAAATCAAGCTTTCTACTTTTCAAGTCTAAGCGACTGCGCTGCAGTAGAAAGCTACTGCAGAGCGTCTACTTATATTTTTCTATACAAAGTAACGAAGTTAATTAACCCCTACGAAGTGGTCGGAGGGAATAGGTCCCCAAGGGAAAAATGTTCCTTTTGCAAAAGTAATGGGAGTCGGTCATACATATTTAACCTCTCCGGTCCTACTTTAAGCTCCCCTGCTCAGGTGCAGGAAATAAAAAAACAACAAAAAGAACACAAACATACTTCAATGCAATGCTTTCAAGTTGAACTGTATTCTTAACTCGAGAAACGAAGAAGTGGTGTTGTCTACACATACAGTGTACGTGAACTGTGGCCGATTCGTAAATTGAGCGAGCGAGACAGAGTGTGTTTTTTGACATTTATGAGCATTCGTCATTTATGAGCGTTTGCTTGTAAACAGCCTTCTCAGTAAAAAAAAAAAATTTTTTTCGCGCCAATTTGATGCGACCACAGTTGTCAAAACGCAAACACTGCTTCAGGGGCGCATTATTTTTTCACTCTTTAATGCACTTCTGGGGCGCTTTTGTCTTCAGCAAAGTTTATGATACATTATTGTTATTTTTGATTGTTTTTAGATTTCCGCATATTGTGGATCTCAAATTATATTATATATTATATTATATTATATTACATTATATTATATTATATTTATTATTATTTCCCAATAAAATATCGGGAACGCACTATATTATATGTCTCAAAGGTGGTGTGGAAATACAATAAAAACAAAACTATATTATCATATTTTATAAAAATTTAACTATTTTTATATAATATAATTAAATTAGCACCAAAATCAGTAAATTTAACCCAGAATCTATTGTATATGTGATTCCAATTAGAAACTGTTGGACCTTCTTTAACGATCTAACCGAATATGGCCCTCAGTAAATGTTTCTGTATTGCAATACAATTTTATTTTAATTTATAAATTATCAAACGTTTTATTAATACCGTATAACTCTAAGCACCTGTTTTATATGTTGTTCGAATCAGAAACAAATTGAGCCTTCTTCTTCGATGCAACTGAATACGGCCCTTTGTGAATGTTTATGTATTTGTGTCAACCAACACGAATAAGAAAAATACCACACTTTTGGGCAATAACACCACTTCCTTATATCTTAGTTCTTTGCTTTTTCCCAACATTCCAAGTTTCTACATTTCCAGTTTTTGGCGACTTAATTCTTGCTGCAAACTTGTTGTTTCCCTGCCTCGGCTTGCAGGGAGTTGAAAAATTAAAGGAACTTGAAACAACAAATGGATCCATTCATGCAGATCTCTGGTCCATACATCTTAAGCAATATATCAAAAAAGGCTAGAAAAGGCTAGAACGAAACAAAAAAAGGCTAAAAAAAGGCTAGAGGCTAGATAGCATTTTTCGAGACTAGACAACAGAAAAAAAGCCTAGATCTAGCCTCAAAAAGGCTAGACTAGCAACACTGATTGTGACACTATTTCGCTCAGTGTGTGCAATTCGAGAGAGCACCAATACTAACAACACAAACTAAAATGTGTCTGTGTTAGAATGCCCAGCCCTGCCTTACAGCAATCGGCGGTGGCAATACAACTGGGCCTACCGTGTTCTCTGAACCCATTGGGTCAGCATTAGACGTTTGCGAAAAACTAAATGTATTGAATTAAATATTACCACTATTTTAATCGTATAAATTTATGCAAGTTTCTCTGTTCACAGATTGGCAAATTCAGATTATCCGTGCGATTCGCAAGGAACAGAATATAAGGTACAACTTTTGAGCCACTCGGCCGAGTCTGTGGTAACAGAATAGCAACGAATTGGACACATTTTCAGTACTCTCGATTAACGCCAGAGCTATTCATAATAAGCTTGAATCGCGAAAGGATTTTCTTAAAATTTTTCAATAATATAAAATTCCATTAATTTAAAGTTTCATTTGTACTACTTGAAATTATGTATGTATTTAAAAAGTTGAAAAAATAAAGGCACACGTTTTTACGATATTTTAACAATAAATACGAATGAATTAATTAATTATATTGTTTCACGCAAAATTGGCCATTTTTAATGGAATTGGCCATTTTAACATTTTAACAGTCCAAGCTTAAGGTGCTCTTAAGTTCAAGAAACTTGAACACTTAAGTACACCTTAAGTGTCGTGCGTTTACAGTCAGCCCTTAAGGTACACTTAAGAAATTTGTTTTTCAACAGCTCCCCGATCTCTTAATCATTTATATAAGAATCATTGCTTACATTTTTTTTTTTTTTTTGTTTTTTAAGTTTATTTCAATATATAAATAAATAGAAAAAGAGTGACAATATATCCTCAGCGCCAAGAAGGCTTAATAGAGGTAAAAGGCAACTATAATTAATCCTAATAAACTTAACAATGTTTTTTTTAAATTCAGAAAATTAAATAACAAAATTTAATATATAAAACTTAATTATTTAAAATGCAAGAAGTAATTCAACATTTTGTAGCAAAAAACTTTTTAAATTCTTTTTAAAACTAGACAGCGTTTGAATATTTTTTAGGGTATCAGGTAACTGGTTATATTCGCTTGGTCCGGCAAAGCTAACACGCTGCTTAGTAAGATCTAAGCGACACCTAACTGCCCTCAAGTGTAAGGCTTGTCTTGTTATTCTATTTGTATGATTAATATTCTGGCTGAACTGCAAGGTATGTAAACCAATTCCATGTAATGATTTAAAAACATGTACCAATAATTGTTGCTTGTACAGGCCTTGGACAGGGAGTATTTTCTTCGCATAATCAATAAATAAACGCGTTGTACTATGCCTCAACGGTAGGTTAAATACAATTTTAAGTGCTTTGCTTTGAGCTACTTGTAGAGATTTAAGTAACGTATTGACTTTACAACCATATATTATCGGCAGATACGTTAAATGTGAATGCACTAAAGATTGATAAAGTAATAGCTTTGTTTCTGTATTGAATTTATTCTTAAATTTATATAAAATTACAATTTCTCACGCAATTTTGCTTTTTAATTTGTTTATGTGAGAATCCCAACTTAAGTTATGATCAAGAGTCATTCCCAAATATTTTACGTATTTAGATAGATAGATTTTTTCTTCATTTGTTGTACTATCACCAATCTGAACGCTCATTACTTCATCGTTCCTTACGTTGCACGTTTTGAATCTTATTAATTTCGTTTTGTCTCGATTCAAAATCAATTTATTCAATCTCATGAACTCCAAAAGAATTGCAGCATCATACTCAATATGAGTTTTTAACACTTGCAAATGATTATATTTATAAAGCAGGCCTATATCATCTGCAAACATAAAAAGTTTACCATTAAATTCGATATTTTTCAAATCATTAATAAAAATTTAAAATAGTAGTGGTCCAAGAACACTGCCTTGGGGAACTCCACATACTACAGGGAGCATTTCGCTCTTTGAATCTCCAACTTGAACAGTTTGTTTCCTATTTGTTAAATAGTCTCTAAATAAATTTAGAGTGACTGAACTCAACCCGAGCACATTCAATTTTAATATTAATATTTCGTGGTCAACAAGATCAAATGCTTTCGAGCAATCAAAAAACACACCAGCAACACCTCTATAACGCTCATCTAAGCCACTACAGATATATTCAATAACATTAACCACAGCTGCTTCAGTTCCAGCACCTTTCTTAAAACCATACTGCTGATCATAAAGTATATTGTTTCTATCTAAGAAATTTGTTAATTGTTCATAAATTATTTTTTCAAAAATTTTGTCGACAACAGACAGGATTGAAATAGGACGAAAATTTTGAATAATGTTTGAAGTTAAACCCTTTGGAATAGGTATTACTTTTTGTGTCTTTAATATGTCTGGATATACTGATTCCGTAATCATGTTATTAAATATATCTGCAATAGTATTAGATACTAAAGATTTCCTCGCAGTCAACATTTTGACGGTAATTTTATCAAGGCCTGGACTTTTATTTACACTTAATTGATCCAGTACACTTTCAACTTTAGGTATATTTACTGGGGCAAGACTAAAATGGCCATTTACTGGAGTAAGTGTGCGAAATAAATTAAAGTTGTCATTTGGTTCTTGTATTATATTTGTTCGCATATCTTGAACAACATTAAAAAAATATTTGTTGATACTTTCGGCCTTATCTCTATCTGTCATAAAAGGATCACCGTTATCATCAATAAGCTCAATAGAACTAAATTTTTTTTCCCTATTTGTTCATTTATGAAACCCCAAGTTTTCCTTACATCACCACTATACAAGTTTAAATTATAAGCATAGTAATTATTCATTAATTTTTTACTACAATGTTTTCTGATTTTGCTAATTCTTTTTAGCTGCATAGAAATTCTGTTGTTATTTCGGTCTTTTCTCCTCGCTTTAAGTAACTTTTCTTTATATTCAATAAGACCTATTAAGGATTCCGACATCCACGGATTGATTTTGCGTTTGACACTAACCACTTTTTCATGAATAGTTGTGCAAAGTTCCGCAGCAGACGAAAGAAAGTTAATAAAATTCTTGCATTTAACAGACACGGTAGATGATACACTGAAATTTAAGAAACTTTGTTCTAACAAACGAGCAAACTTCAAGTAATCAATTTTAACTTTATTCTGGAACACATTTTCTTTGTTGTTGAAATTTGTTTCTAAGGAACATATAACAAAATTGTGATCAGAAAAATCCGTTTCAATGGAATTAATTTTCATACCCTGTGATAAATTACTGAACACACAATCTAGGCAAGATTTACTTGCAGGTCTCGTTACAAGGCTATGGCATGATTCCAAGTCAAATTCATGAAATGTATCCTTTAATTGTTGACATAAGTTGTTCAAAGAAAGCATGTCGATGTTAAAGTCACCAATGAAAATACAAGGAGAACTGTTCATTTCTAAAAGCGCTGATGCAAGTTTTAAATAAAAATTACGAAAAGTGCACTTTTGAGAGCGATACAGTGAAGTCATTTGTATCGGCTTATTGCTAATTTTAACGTTTGTCAACAAGACTGTTATAAGGTCTAGGTAGTTTTCACTTTGGTTAAGCAAAACCCTATGCTTTATTTCTTTGCTTATAAATATTGAGGTACCCCCAAATCCGTCATTTCTACAACAATGAACACCGTTATAGCCTTGTATAAAATACAAGTCGATGCACTGTTCATTGAACCAAGTTTCTTGAACAGATATTATAGCTGGAAGTGTAGGCATTTCACATAAGATACTTTTAAATCGATTAAACTTATTAAGAGAAGAAATACTTCTTGCATTTATAGATAAAATATTAAAATACTTTGAAAGGCAAAAACCATACTTCAAATTATAAGAGTTTAAATTAAAATAAAGTAGTTAGAGTTCTTAATTTATAATTTTGAATAACACACTTTGCAAAAGCCAAAAATAATAAAAATTTGATGAAAAAATAAATATGTTAAGATTAACAATACTACATTTCACCCGATGACCTGTTAACTTAATTAAATTAACTTGTAAATTTCTTCGTTTCAACAAACGCGATTCCAATTTTCTTATTGAAAAAATGTGAAACAGCTGATTCTAGAGGAGATCTTAAGCGTCCTTAAGCACTAAGGGGACCTTAAGCCTACACTGTTATATTGGCCGTAAGTCAAAAACTGCTAGAAACAAAAGCGTATCAGCATTCACAGAACTCAACCAATATCTTCATGAAAAATATTTAAGCCGCAATTTGAATCCTTTATACTGGTGGAAGAAAAGGAAAACAGTGTACCCTCAGCTAGCTGAAATTGCTAAGCGATTCTTAGCAATAGTCGCAACCTCCGTGCCAAGCGAACGTGTTTTTTCTAAAGCTGGACAGGTATTATCGACTAGGCGAACTCGTTTGAAAGCAGATAATGCGGAAAAAGTTTTGTTTTTAAACTTTAACAACAATATATAATAATTTCTTCTTATTTACATACATTACTAACTTTGTCAACAGGAAAATTTTGATTAAGTGGCATCACCGCATTAACGGTCATTATTACATATTATACATATTAATCTATTACATTTCACTTTGTCTTATGCTGGTATGACACTTGCTTTTTTTCTTATTTTTAAGATCTTAAAACAAGCAGCGGGTAAAAGGAACAGATCTACGAGTCAATCCAAATCGAGTGGTCCAAAAAAACGAAAGTTGGTTGCTCGAACATTTTTAAAAACGTTTATATTTTTATTGAAATTTGTTCAACGAAACGACATTCCAATCGAAAAATTTAAGCTTGTATTAGAAAAAAATCTCAAGAATATCTTAAAAAACATATATTATATAAGGTGAAATATCATTAATTTTGAAGGGCTGTATCTTCCAAACGAAGCGAATACCAAACTCAGAGTTTTAACTGAAGTAAGATATTATTATGTACTTTATTGTGAATAAATTTGAAATTTTTAAACTTATGCTCATTAGAGATATTTAACCCCAAAATTAGTTAAATTTTCAAGAAAAATGGAAATTTTCAAAATTTCCATTTTTAAGAGGCTGTTTAATAAAAACTTGGTAAGTCAGAAAGTTGAAAAAAATTACATTTAAACTAATTGTTAAGATGAAAAAATTCTTAAAGTTGCAAAATATAAGGATTCTAACAAAAAAGTTTCACCATTTTTTTGAATATGAATAAATTTTTTAATTATGTGCGGTTAAAGTTTAAAGTGTGCTTAATGTCATGGTTTTTAATTCATCACTCTATGTTTAACAGGAGCTGAGAAATTAAAGTAACCGCAAACGCTTACAAACGCATAAAACTCTACAGGTAGCAAGGCAAATATGGCCGCCATTTTGAAAGTACAGTTGAATGCCATTATTTTTAATGGGATTATGATATCCCAATATATTGAACAAGTTGCAATAAAAATATAAACTTTTTAAAAATGGCCGAGCAACAAGTGCTGGACCACTTGATATGGACTGACCCATACGTTAAAAAACCTGTTTTGTTTGCGCAACGACGATATTCAATATTGACAATCAGGGCCGGATTAACCTGAAGGCCACGGGCCCCACCATCCGTGTTAGAAATGGTTGTTGTCCGAATTTAGAAGTGCGCGGATCGTTGTTTCGTGAATTTACGCAACGACTAAACTAGGTATATAAAGTGTCTTATAATTTAATTAAGTTATTTCATTTCAATTGTCACAAAAGAAATATTGATAATTCTTAATTCTTGTGGTTTTTTAATTGCACGGCCATTTGCTGAGATTTTTTAGATATGCATGATTGATGTAGCAGATTTTTTAACACGATCGTGAAATACATATTTTTAAAAAATTAATTGGTGAAATAATAAATTCTTAACAAAAATATAAACTCATTTAAGGCTATCAATTGTGATTTCCGTTGTTTTTAAATTGTTTGGTTAGTTTGTGTTCATTTTGTGATTTCTTATTTTTTTTTTTCGAATTCTGGAGGTAAGGAATCTTCTAAAGATACATATGCCCGTGCTATATGCATGCACGATTCACATTCTAGATCCCGCCCGGATCAGCCGGGACAGACAGAATGCACCTACATACTAAAACTTATCCCCTGTTGGCGATTACAAGTTTCCGCTAAGCACATTATTGGATTTTCAGCAGAAATTAAGGCAAAATAAAAATTAACGCGAATTTATTAATTATAAAATAAGTTCTGTAAGTAAACAAAACCGAACGACCAGTGTGTCTAAAATAATGAAACAATAATAAAAAGTAATCAATAATTGTCCAAAATTTACACCCAGAGTTCAAAACAAAAAATGACCAAAAACTGTATTTTTATATCAATTAGTTGGATTGCGGCATCTGTCCAACCCAAGAACCTGCGTGGAAACGAGATCCAACTCTTATTCACCAAAACAAATCCAAACATAACGCAGATATATAAGTATTTATATGAACAAACATAAAAATATAACATATATTCGGGCCGCTGAACAATTTAGGAGCACCGTGCTAATGTTATTACTTGGACAAGCATTTGGGCCAACGCATTCAAAAACTTGTGTGGAAAAGAGAACTACTCTGGCCCACAAACCAAGTGACAAAAAATATTTGGTCTAGTTTTAAACACAGGGAGTAACCTGAGCACACAAAACCCAACTCATTATAAAATTAAGAAAAATTTATGTCAACAACAACATGGTATGCTTATCTTATTCGGTGATGTTTACTTCACAAAATATAATATGTAAAAGAAAAAGCGACAACTCTGAATTTTTTAAGCCAACATTATTACCGAAATCACGATATATGATCAGCCGCGTATATTTTTGAGATAAAAGTAAATAAAATGAAATTAAGTGTTTAAATGTAAGGTTATTTTACGTTTTAATACATCCATCGAATCACACAACCCAGTAGGCAATGGCAGGGCTTTGAAGCGCTACTAGCAGGCCTCCATATGGATTACATAGCCCTTCCACTTTCATATACAATCACACTTTCTTTTTTGTATGAAATGGGAAAATTTTGTAGGCCTTCCGCCTCCCTGCTCCTAAAAGACCTGCCAGAAGCACTCCTTTGAGAAGGCATGCATACATTATTTTCTTGACGAGGGGTGTTAGAAGGACTCTTTTATCAGGCCTTCTTATAACACTTCATTTATCATAACCCAAAAAATGCTTCTTTGGCACTCCTTCCAGAAGCACTTTTTTAAATGAGCGCTATAAGGAGTATTCTTTCAGAAGGTGTACTTACATGCAATTTCCATAATGACAAAAACTGACTTTTTAAGAATATAATGCTTGTATATAAGACTTTTTATATATTTAATGAATATTAATGAATATGAAGGCACAGTTAAAAATTATTAAAGCTTAAAATTAAGTTATAATGATTATATAAAAAATAACTGTAGGGGTATTCCCTATGCCTAGGATATGTCGTTGCACGGTGCAAGAACAGTAAAGGTATATTCCGTACAATGGATAACGGAGTGTACATTTTCTGCATATCTTGCATAGTGCAACGCCATATCCTAGGCATAGTGAATACCCCTAACGTGTTTATAAGGAACATTTGTTGCAATAAGATAATAAGAAAAATTCATATTTTGTGACTTTTACCTTATTCTGGTGATTGACAATTGTAAATTTATTGCTTTTGGTTAATATTTTATGAAATTTGTTTTTTGGAAGGTGTTGATTTAATAATATTTGAGAAACTCAGTGAGATATTGACAGTCAAACGGTTCGGACGTGCGATCTCTGTGCTCTCTTATATCAAGTGCGATCTCTGTGCTCTCTTTTTTTTTCTCTTTCTTGTATTCTTCTTAAATCAATTGCGCTAACAACAAATCTTATATAGTGTCTCACTCTTAGCAGTCTTTCATTCAGTGGTAACCTCTTTGAAGTGACATATTATTTATCTTAGCCAACCATGGCAAGCGACCCAGGAGAACGTGATCAGAACTTCTTCGCCATCCTTGGCCAAGAACCTGCACCCAAACGCAAACTCTTCAACCTTAACAACAACCATGACTTTCCAAACCTAAAAAACAACAAAAACCAATCCACTCGCAACAATGGATCCTGCCCAAAGTTCATAATTATGAAAAACAAAGCCGAGAAGCCTCTCAAGCTTTTTAACATATTCTTACTTCACAAAGCTCTAGAATCCATAACAACGGAAAAACCTAATTCTATATCTTTCACTAGGGAAGGTGATTTGCTTATCTTAACAAAAAATGAAGTTCAAACTAATAAGATCTTAAAAATCACAAAACTCTCTAACATATGCGATGTCTCCGTCAGCTTACACCCGACTCTAAATATAAGCAAAGGAGTTATCTACTCCGGTTTTCTTAGTAGTCTAAGTGAAAAAGAAATCTTTGAGGGCTTAAGCAATCAAGGTGTAGTTGAATGCAAGAAAATCACAAAAGTAAAAGATGGCAAAGTAATTAACACACCATTGCACATAGTTTCCTTCAACTTATACGACCTACCCAAAGAAGTAAGCATTGCCTGGCTGAAGGTAAAAGTCCAACCATATCTCCCTTCTCCTATGCAGTGCAAAAATTGCTTTACCATAGGACACACGAAAAAATCCTGCAACTTAGACAGTAAATGCAACGTATGTTCAACCACACTTCACGACCCTACTCCCTGTGTCAAAGTAGAATGTATCAATTGTAAACACCAACACCGCTCAGACAACAAAAACTGTCCAACCTTCCTAAAACGTAAAGCAATCTTAAATTATAAAACGCTTAACAAATGCTCATTCCGAGAGGCAACAGAAAAAATAAATAGCAACAACATTGACTTTACAAGAGACTCGCCAAAAGAAACACTAGAAGAAGCAACCCAAAAAAAGTACAAAACGCTACCTTATAAAGAAAACGAAAAACAAACAGCTCCAACTGCAACCACTGCAAGGCCATCTCTTTCCCCTCCTCCCAATAACAAAACCTCTACGCCCAAATCAGAAACTGTACCACAAAATCAGAAAATTACTCCACCGAACATAGAAAAAGAAAACAAAACAATCTCCACTCTAACAAAAAAAACTCACTCTAACTTAATCTCTAATTCAGACTCAACCTCAAAAACTTCTACACACTCCATAGCAAAAATGAAAAATATATCATACTCCCTCCCTCCAATACAAAACCCAGCAAACAACCAACAAAATAAACACATCCCAAAAAGCAATGAAAAACCTCTCTCGAACAACTCCACAGTAAATATTCAATCCTCTCTCATAAATAACTCTCAGACCATCTCACCCACCACCGTCTCAAAAAAAACACTATCACGAGATTTCGACGCTCTTAGTTCAAGTAGCGCTGATTCTGATATCGAAATGGGACAGCTTTAAGACTCTCTCCTCATTAACTTGCATTAAAGTTCTAAGATAAGCCTCAAGCTCTTCAACGATTACTCATGGCCCTTAAGATTCTCCAATGGAATCTAAACGGATACCGCAACAATTACAATGAACTGTACCAACTAATCCGAAACAAGAACATAAAAATAATAGCAATCCAAGAAACTCACCTCAAACCATACCCACCATCCAACTTAATCCCAAAAAACTTCTCATTCTATGGAAAAAACGACATCGACAATAACTCTATAGCCAAGAGAGGTGTAGCCCTTCTCATATCAAATGCAATCGAACATACAGTTATCAACATAAATTCACCAATCTTAGCAATAGCAATAAAAATTAAATCACACATTACCTTCACAATAGTCAATATTTACAACTCTCCATCTGACAGCCTAAGAGAAAACGACCTACACAACTTGCTATTATCTTTTCAACAGCCGATCTTACTAGTCGGAGACTTCAATGCATTGAGCCCCCTTTGGGGATCCCCAAACTACAATAAAAAAGGGAAAGAAGTATCTAAATTCATTCAAAACAATAACCTCATACTTCTAAACGACAAATCCCCTACACACTTCTCAACTCTTTCCAGTCTCACTCACGTAGATCTAAGCATATGTAACCCACCACTAAACCTATCACTAAATTGGACAATAATGGACGACCTACATGGGAGCGACCATTTCCCAATTATCATATCTATGTTCAATAATATAAATCAACCAAACTATAAAAAAATTCCCAAATACAAAACAGAAAATGCAGATTGGACTAAGTTTCAAATAGCAATCATGAAAAACTTACCTAACTTACCAACAAACATAAATACGAACCAAAAAGCAGCAATACTGCAGAAAAAAATTAAACAAAGCGCAAATGAGTCAATTCCAAAATCTAAGCCTCAGTTCCATAAAAATAATGTCTACTGGTGGAATGCCTCACTAGCGAAACTTAAAACCACAAAGCAAAACCTCTGGAAAATAGTAAAACAAAGTCCAAATAAGGAAAACATACTAAATTACAAAAAAGCGAATGCTAAATTTAAAAGGGAAACTAAGTTAGCGAAAAGGTCTGCATTTATTTCATTTACAAAAGACATCAACTATAACACCCCATCAAAAGTCCTTTGGGACAAGGTAAAAATCCTTCACGGAAAAACTACCTCAAGCAACATCCACGCTATGGAAATCTCCAACGAAATTTCTGTTTCCACACCTAAAGAAATAGCTGACTTACTGGGAAAAACCTGGTCAGAATACTCTAACAACAACAACTTTACCAGTGCATTTAGTAATAAAAAAACAATGTTCGTAAACTCAATCAATATCAACTATGTTCCTAACAAGAAAGCAAAACAAATAGAAGAAACATTCACTATGCTAGTACTCAACTCTTGTCTACTTTGCTTAAAAGGCAAATCACCAGGGCTAGATAACATTCCTTACCAATTTTTAGTAAACCTACCTACACTCGGAAAAAAAAAACTTTGTGAACTTTACAATGACATCTTTTTATCAGGTATAACCCAACAACAATGGAAAATTTCAATGGCAGTTCCAATCCCTAAGCCCAATAAACCGAAAAACAAACCTGAGGGCTATAGGCCTATATCTCTTATCCCTTGTATTTCCAAAATAATGGAAAAAATGATATCCCGTAGACTTATGTGGTTCTTGGAAAAGAACAAATGTTTGACAATTAACCAAACAGCTTTCAAGCCTGGCAGCGGCACTTTAGATGCATTACTGACCCTCGACGAACATATTTGCAACAGTCTCTCTTCAAAAAACCATCTTTCAATCCTTTCTATGGATATGGAAAAGGCTTTCGATAGAGTTGGTCTACACACAATCATCGAACAGCTTTTATCATGGAAAGTCGGTCATAACATAATAAACTACATAAAAAACTTTTTAATCAACCGGAAAATTCGCGTCAAAGTCAACCACACCCTATCGGAGGTTTGGTCACTGGACAACGGCATCCCACAAGGATCGCCGCTGTCAGTGACACTCTTTCTGATTGCTTTCGACAAACTTAGTCGAATTATAGAAGAACATAAATTCTTTAAGCACATAATTTATGCCGACGACCTATATATTTTTGCAAAAGTTAAAAATCAACAAACTTTTGTAACAAATATACAATCTTTATTTCAAAAAATTCAATCTTGGTGCATAATAAGTGGCACAATGATATCTAAAGAAAAATCCAAACATATTCACATATGCAAAAAAATAAATTGTAATAATTTAAGCATTTATTTAAATACGTATAAAATTGAAAATGTATACAAGTTAAAAGTATTAGGCCTAATTTTAACCAGCAATTACCTTTGGAATGAACACATAAAACACATAAGCAATTGTTTAAATGATAGATTAAATATTATTAAATGCCTAAGCAGCAATAAACTCGAATGTAATACAAACTCACTTATACACATTGTAAAATCCACTATATTATCAAAAATTGACTACTGCTTCTCAATATATGGATATTCATCACAAAGAAGTTTCAAAAAATTATCTTCAATTTACCACTCCGCCGCAAGATTGTCATTGGGCGCCTACCGCACAACTCCTATTACCAATATCCTGACTGAGACAGGACTACCTTCGTTACAAGACAGACTGACACACATGACAGGACGAATGATTGTCAAGACCATACACTCAAGAAACTCAATCATAAATTCAGTCCTCCCAAACCTGCTAAAAAGAAAAAAGAAAGCCCGCAAGAAATCAACTCTGCAGAGAATAATAGAAACGGCTAATAATCTAGATATCATACTCGACACCAAATCTTCGCAAAGAGCAAACGCGCCACCATGGACTCTCAACTTGGACTCTATTATACTCGAGCTAGCACAACACGCCAAAGAAAACACCGCTCCGGTCCTTTTCATAAAAAAATTCCTCGAGATACGGAACAAGCACTCAAACTGGCATATACTCTTTACAGACGGATCTAAATCAAAAGACGCAGTAGGATTCAGTGTAGTAGATGAAAAATCTGTAATATCTGTCGCTCTACTCCCAGCTTACTCATCAATTTTTGCAGCCGAAGCAAATGCAGTACTTCAAGCAAGTCTTATTGCTAAATCAAAGAAAAACAAAAAACACCTAATCTGCACGGACTCACTCTCAACTCTACTAGCAATAAAAAACGTCAACAACATCGACCCCATAATTACACTAATAAGTAGACAGCGGAATTATATGCAAAATTTATTTGAAGTCTGATTGCAGTAAAATTTTGGATTTGTACTAATTTTGACTTCCTGAATGCAATTTTTACTCCATATCTATGATATGCAAATTTTATGCAAAAAATATGTAAGAGCATATGCAAGAAATATGCTGCATATTTTTGCTTATAGAGTCATTAAAATTATCTGATATTATAATATTTCCAAATTAATTTATAAATTTAAAAAGTTTCTTGCAAAAGAGAATGTTAAAAATGAAAACAATTATTTTATGAACGTTTTATTAAGACATGTAAAAAAATTTAAAAAATTTTTACAGGAAAACGGTACAAGGTAATGAAAAAAATTTTTTGGGGGTGAATAAATACACTAAAAAATTATTTACAAAAAAAAATTTTTATTAATTTTTAACATTTTTTATGTATGATATATTTTATACCTTGTTATACATCGTTACTCAAAATACCTTGTCCGATTGTCTCCAAATTTTAGCCGCATATTTTCCACATGTATAGTTTCCGTGTGAACTAAAAAATTACAAACATTTTTATTATTTTTTTTTTCACAAAATCGATACAAAAAACTTGAGTTTTTTAAGATTTTTTTCAATCTTCATAAATTTTTTCGTTTTTGATCAAACTTAGAAATTTTAGTTCACACTATAACCATACTCATATTATTTATGAATTCTTTTCTTTTTTTTCTAGGTTCTGCCAAAATTAAGTTATTATGGTAATCAGCTCTTTCCGATATCGACAAGTCAATTCAACTTAAACTTTCATACATAAAAAATGTTAAAAATTAATAAAAAAATTTTTTGTAAATAAGTTTTTAGTGTATTTATTCTCCCAAAAAAATGTTAAATTATCTCTTACCGTTTTCCTGTAAAACAATTTCGAATTTCCACTCGAATACCGAGCGTATCAAGTTTTAACATGCCTTAAAGGTAACATATGTATACTACTATAAATTATTAAAACTTTCCAAGTTTCCAAGGTAATCCACCGAAGTTTTAATTAAAATTTCGTTTGTTTTCTTCCCATAAAGAACTTGAATTTAAGGCGAAGGTCGTCACCCAAATTTTCAGGAACTTTATTTATAATTCGTTGAGCTTTCTCAAATATTTCGTAAGATTTCTTTAAGCTCATACCCTTTCTTTCCAAACTGGTAATAACTTAAAAAAATTGCCCGAAATGGGTTTTGATAAAAATGAAACTCCTGTATAAAAGTGAATTTTGCAATAACTCTTGTGCGGTTTTTACTAACACTGCTTCATTCAAATTTAATGATTGTACAACCTGAAACACATATAATGAATATATACACATGTAGTATAATACATACTATTTATATGTGTTGGTAATAAAGAGCTGCACAGTACTTGAATAGTATACACTATGTTGGTGTAGTGTTTTTCAGTGTAGCCATGACATCGAACAAAAATGTTTTGTATGAAGCAAAGCCAACAAAACAAGAATTGCATATTTTAAAAGCTTTTCGTTAGTGTCGTTGTATTTTGAAGGTTTTAATATGAAATAAAATATCAAACCATAGAAGGACACCGAAGTAAAAGTAACGGGAAATCATAGCGAGCATACCTAGTGCACCATCAAACCGCATCGAAAAATTTTCAGCAGTCTTTTTCAGTTTTCTGAGGGGCTCACAAGTAGAGAGAGTCGATAATATAATTTAAACTTAAATAATTAGAAAAAGCATAACTCGAAAACGAAGCAAGATAGACCAAAAATAACAGTGATTTTGGGTTATCTAAAGGGAGTTTCGAAATTGAGATGCACAGGTAGAGGGATCGGTCAAAATAATAGCCTTAAAAAATTAAAAAGATCGCAAAATCTTGAAAAAGAAGCAAGATGGACCAAAAAAGAACACCGGATTTCAGTTTTATAAAAGGGGCCTTGAACTCTTGCCATCGCTTTGCCTGAATTATTCTAACAACAACAAACATCTTCGACCCTCGGTTGATTTTATTTTTAAAGAACTCAGGTTCGGTTGACTTAATTTACCTATGATCATTGGTGACCGCAGGATTTCTAAAAATGCAAAGCAGGGGAAAGGGGGGCACTTTCCCTGCATCACCTGCATACGCCCGTGCCTATGATAGAAGTTGTTGTTGGTTCACAATAACATACAGACATGCAGTTGCGGTTAAATGGACTTGCATACATTTTGCATATGCATATTATATGCAAATATGCAATTTTTTATTTGCATATGCACTAAAAAGTCGCATATGCATTTTTTATGCAATATGCAAAATATGCAAATTTTATGTTATGTTTTTCAAGATAGAATTTGCCGGGACGCATATCTGTGTCATCGAAATTGTTCTACGGTCATTCAATACAAATATGCAATTTCATATTTTCCGCTGTCTACTAATAAGGGACTTACTCATAACAAATGAAGGCAAAATAAAAATTTTATGGATACCCAGCCACGTTGAAATACAGGGTAACACTTTTGCAGACATGGTAGCAAAACAAGCAACAAGATCTCCTGTCAAACTCATAAATTCTGTCAATCTAAAAGACATAAAGAAAAACGTTGACAATCAAATACTTCAAAACACTAGACAAAAGTGGACTGCATACACACATCCCTACAAAACCATAAACCCCAACCTTATCATCCCCCAATACCCATTGGCAATCCCAAGAAGGCACATTATCAACTACACCAGATGCAGACTTGCCCATACAAGGATAACGCACCAACACCTACTAAATCGAGACAGCCTCCCCACCTGCCATTTTTGCAACACGGAGTATCTCACCCTACAACACATCTTTGTAGATTGCCAAGCAATTGACTACATTCGGCAAGAACTTGAAAATCCGGACATCAACGGCCTGCTTAAAAACGTTAACATAGATAACATTAAGCTATTCATTAAATTCATTTCAAAACTGAACCTATACGTTAATATATAGCTTCCAAAATCATAATCACAGTCTTTATTTCATTGCAATATTAAATCCTTTAAGCTTAAGGCCACAGTCGCTATAGCTAGATTTAAGTAGTAGAAATGTAATTTATTTACCTTGTTTACTTACAATAAAAAAAAAAAAAAAAAAAAAAAAAAAAATATTTGAGAAAATTTTTTTGTTTACAGATGCTGTTCAAAATGAAGAATTTTTATGCTTGTCAATAAATTCACAATTGTCAATCACCAGAATTAGGCTCTTAAAAGAGAATAAAGTTTTATTAAGGAACAATAAATATCGTCCCCTACGCGCCCAATTATCGTAAGCGCCAATATGGAAATTGGCAAGAAACGGTTTTTGGTTTTTTTTTAGTTATAATTTTTTAATAAATAGAACAAAAAAAAGTTTTCGAAAAATTGGCGCTTGAGATAATTGGGCGCGTAGGGGACGATATGTAGAAAACAAAACAAATCATATCGTTAATCAGTTTTTCCATGCTTAGCTGTGGACTGATTCTGCTGCTTATTGAAGTATGTTTTCTTGTAAATAATGTTTTTCGACCTCTTAAAGCCAGCTTTAATGGCTTTGATATAGTTGTCTTCCGTAACCAGTTCGGATTTTATTGACTCTGTAATAAAAAACATTTGTTGAAAAAAACTTTATTGAAATTTTTTTTAATATTTGAAATGACATTAAAAAATAATAAACTTACCGAAGAATATGTTATTTATCTTGGCGAAGTCCCTGAAAGCTTTCTTGCTTTGAACGCCTTCATAATTGAAATCGGAAAGAACTTTTTATCCCAAAAGACTTCCCAGTTTTTTGGATATGCCCTCATTTCCAATGATTTTACGAATACATTGAATCTAAAAATAGGAAAATCTAAGTAACTCTGCATGTACATTTTAAATATGTTATTAATTTTTTAATGACTCCTTGGTTGAACAAGAATACATTTTATTTTTAAAGTTTAAGTAGTAGTTACAACAAATACAAAAAACTAAAGCATTTTAGGTTATTTATGGTTAAAAAAATACCATAAGCAAAATATTTTCCTTGTTTTCGTTTCTAATATTTGTTGCAATATCTAATAAAGAGCTGCACGGGTGTGTTTGCAAGACATTCGTTTGTTGTTTGCATGCTCACTCTATTTCATTTATTTTTCATTTATTTTCATTTATTTATTTATTTGAGGTTTATATTAGTACAATAAGATTATAAGAGATCTTTTAGCGTACAACGGAGAGAGTATATCATCAACAGATAACATTATATAAAAGAAAACAAATTGCTTAAGGCTAATATATAAAGTTACAAGAATTTGACAATTAAGATTTTAAATATGATATGCAAAAATTAATGAAGAAAGTTACTAAAAAGCTTAACTTAAAATTTATGCTTAACCTAAGAAGAAGAAAAATGCATTAAGAAGCAAAGATTAATTGAGAAAAGATATATTTGAAAGCTTAGAAAATTTAGTTAGGAGACAGAAAAGAAGGACATAACCGAAAGCTTAAATTTGTTCGCACTGATTATAGTTTTAATATTAATAGGAAGTGAATTCCATAACCTAATGGCGCTAATGAAAAAGAGTCGCTTTGTATGTAAGCAGGAATATTTCGGTATAATTAAATTAAAGGTTCTATTGGAAACACTGAAACGTAGTTTTTCATAAAGGTATGATAAAGTCTTGTTAGATATCAGCTTGTGCAGAAATATGCAGTTTCTGGCATTTATGTAGTTACTAATGGTACAACCCAAAATTTGCTTGCTTATTGCGGAGACATGTTCAAAACGCCTCAAGTCATATATAAACCTCGCCGCATCATTAAAAGCAACGAGGATTTTATGTTCGGAATGAGAGTCAAGGTTACAATAAACAAGTTCAGAGTAAGTTATTAGGGGTAGAATAAGCTGGATAACTAGTCTTTTTTTTATCAACGTGGGAGTGAACTTTGCAGATAAACGCAGGCATCTAAGCGTAAAATAGATTTTCCTAAGTATATTATTTACATGGTCAGTACACGTTAGTTTAGAGTTCACAATAAAGCCCAAGTTTTTTATTTTGTCAACCATTTGGAGCTGTCTGTCTTTAAGAGTAATTTTCGGAATTTGGGAAAAGTCAAGTTTATCCTTGGAAATTGGAAGAACATAGGATTTATTCACATTGAGGCAGAGATCATTTTCAGATGCCCATTTAGATATTGCGCTTAAGTCTTCATTAGTTCTACAACACAAGTCCTCAAGTAGGCCGATTCGATTAGAAAAATATAATTGAACGTCGTCTGCATAAGCATGCATCGACATATTTTTGCACACAGTAAAGATGTCATTAATAAATAAACTAAAAAGAAGAGGCCCAAGAATAGAACCTTGAGGCACTCCAGCTTTAATTAACAAATAGTCTGAGAAAGTATTGCCAACTTTCACTCTTTGCATCCTACCATCAAGATAATTAGAAATTAAAGAAGCAGCACTTTCATTGAAACCAAAGAATACCTTGAGTTTTTTAACTAACAGAGCGTGGTTAACACTGTCAAAAGCTTTAGAGAAGTCAAGTAGACAAAGGAGTGTGATGTTTCCTGCGTCATAATGTATACGAATGTCGTCAAGTATCTTTAGCATAGCTGTTGCACAACTGTGTCCCGCACGAAAACCCGACTGGTAACGTGAGAGAAGTTTCCGCGTGTCTAAGTATGCATTTATTTGTTTTGCCATCAGTGATTCACAAATTTTTGAGAATGTGCTTAAAATGCTGATAGGACTGAAATCTTGCATATCGGATGCATTTGTCACTTTAGCAATTGGAATTACTGTAGCTCGTTTCCAGGAATTAGGAAAACAGGAAACAGTAAAACAATGGTTAATTACATGTGTCAGTGGTTTAATAATAAATGGCAGAATAATTTTTATGAATTTTAAAGGAATGCCATCGTCACCAATAGCATATGATTTAATATTCATAATTGTCAAAATAACATCATTCTCACTGACATTGTGAAAGGAGAACTGGTCATTAACAGGACAATTACGAACAATACGAGCATTAATTTGAGGACTATTATTGAAACCAGACGAAGAAAGAGACAAAAAAAATTATTAAGGCTATTCGGTTCAACCTCACACTTTTGTTCCTCTTTACTGCAAACACCTAAGCATCGAATATTTCTCCAGAGTACTTTAGAGGGAAGTGAGTAATTCAATTTCCGGAAAAAGAATTTTTTCTTGGCTTGCCTGGCAATTGAAACGGCTTTGTTCCGAGCTAGCTTGAAAAGATCCCAGTTCACACTGTTACGACATTTTTTCCAATTTGCATATGCCAAGTTTCTAGCCTTAATAGCTGATTTGACTTGAAACGTAAACCACGGACAGGACTTGTTAACAACTATCGACGAACGAACAGGGACGAAGTGTTCAAAGACATAGTTTACATGAGAGACAAGAACATTTAATTTATCATCAACTGACTGAGAGAACCAACAATCATCCCAGCAGATCCGAGACAAATAATCAAACAACAGGTTGTAATCAATAGACAAGTAGTCACGATAAGAAACAGAAACTGGAATAGACTGACAACAAGGTTTAAAATTAATAGAACAAAAAAGTAGATCATGATCTGAAATAAATGACATTTGATCGAAAAGTAAAAGTAGAGAGACATCAGACAAAATAAAGACATCAAGAAGACTTGGAGTAACATTAGGGGCGTAGCGAGTCGGAATTGAAGAATTGATAATGGACAGACCAGCTGATTTTACTTTGTCATACAAATTATCCGAGACGCTATCCTTAGCTAGCAAGTTGACATTGAAATCACCACAAATAGAAAAACAGTCAAAGTCAGTTACACGTTGATACAAGTCACGAAAGAAAGGTTCAAGACTGAAGGATCTGCTAGGATTATAAACACACGAAACTAGCAGTTTTGCACCAAGATTATTTTTCAATTCAACATTTATATATTCAACATCAGACCCAACAGACTGACTAACAAGTTCAACTCTCATCTTTAACAGCATTTAAACAACTAACAATATATAGGCCAAGAACAAATGAGCATAAAGCATATCGAAAACAAGACAAACGAGAACTTCTTCAACACACTGCTCCTGAAGCAACTTCAAGTTGACATAAAATGGCAACGTAAACTGAATGTCTCCAAGTGTTTGTAATGTTTTTCTGATGAAGTATCACTTTGAATTAAAATCCTAGCTGATTTCGTTTTGAAAATATCTCAATTTTTGCATTTTAACGTGATGGAACCATCTTGTACATTAGACAGCGCAATATATTCAAGTATAAAACTGTTTATATATGTATGTATGTATGTATGTATCCTACGTGTGTATGTATGTGTGTGTGTGTGTCTGTGTGCGTGTAAAATATTGAGAATTGGGATATTGTTTCCACACTATCTACTGAGATAAATATCGCGGCACGTTTTTTTTAAGTCGTATCACCTGTAGACCTATTCCACTATCCCGTCCCGTCCATAAATTACGTAATCACTTTTATACTTAAATTGGGTCTCAGTCTAGTTTTATAATAGCATCCTTCAAATGATCTAATATAACATGTATTTTTATCGTCTGCGAGACACCAGTACTCTCAATGGCTTTGCGGAAAGTTATCAAATTTTTATCTAAATCGGTTAAATCGGTTTTTTTAGTTGTTAAACAAGAATTTACAATTTGATTCATTGTCTGAAAAGCACACTCAAAGGGCTTCAAGGCATAAGGTCCAACCGTTTCATAAATATCGGGGTCATTACGTTTTGCAGATTCCTTTAAAAGTTGTCTGCATGCATTGCCTTCAAATATCTCTCCTTGATCATTTTTAGCCATTAGTTTCAACTTTGTGGCCCAAATCAATGTTTTTTTCCCGCCCAACAAGAGGTACCATACCACTTCAAAACAAATGATTGACAAAGCCCTGCAAAAGATGAAGTACGGGAAGTTGTGGTCGGAGCAGGCTGGAGAGTCGATTCAAGGGGAATTTAACAAGTTTTGGGATAGATTTAAAATTAATCTTATCGAAGATTCTTCATACTCAAGTCGCTTAAAAAATGCTGCAGTGACATTAACTTCGCAACATTTGTAATAAATGATAGATGTATATAGCCCTAGTCAAAATTATTTACATCTTTAGAAGAAATAGATTAAAGAAAAGGCTCGCCTTTTTTGTTGTTTGCATAATTTGCAAAGAAATTTTTGGTTGTTGTATTCTTTGTAGTATGCAAAGTAAAGAAAACATGTTTTAAAAAACCTAACGGAAAATATCATTAAAAAAAAATTAGCAAAATATAACTATTCTCTGGCCTAAACAGTTTTCGCACAATATTTTGTGGACTGATGAGTCTTCCTGTAAATTCGAGGAGTCTTTTGGAAAAACATTCATGATTCTTCCTTAAATCCTAAAAAGTAAGGTCGTGCAGCCCTTATATTTGTAAATATTGTGTTTATTGACTCCAAGAAAGGCTGTGTAAATACTTATGACGCCAGAGAGTAGATATCAATTATTAGTTTATTTTGTGATATATATCGTTAGGTTTGCTAAAACTTTTGTTTTTATTTAACATACTGCATAGAATCCAACAACAAAAAAATATCTTTGGAAAATTTTCCAACAACAAATAAAGTGAGCTCTTTCTTTAAAACATTTAAAAATATTAGCGATGTGTAAATAGTTTTGACTATGGCTGTATTTCTTAGAGGCTGTCCAATTTGACCCAATTTAAGTATAAAAGTGATTACGTAATTTATGGACGGGACGGGATAGTGGAATAGGTCTACAGGTGATACGACTTAAAAAAAAACGTGCCGCGATATTTATCTCAGTAGATAGTGTGGAAACAATATCCCAATTCTCAATATTTTACACGCACACAGACACACACACACACACATACATACACACGTAGGATACATACATACATACATACATATATAAACAGTTTTATACTTGAATATATTGCGCTGTCTAATGTACAAGGTGGTTCAATCACGTTAAAATGCAAAAATTGAGATATTTTCAAAACGAAATCAGCTAGGATTTTAATTCAAAGTGATATTTCATCAGAAAAACATTACAAACACTTGGAGACATTCAGTTTACGTTGCCATTTTATGTCAACTTGAAGTTGCTTCAGGAGCAGTGTGTCAAAGCGATCATATAAAGTAAAATTGAAATGTGTTGAAATGTGTTGTTATGCTCGGTGCTAGACACTGAGTACTAGTGTATTTTATGCTTATTTTTTAAAATTATTTGACAATGAAATTAAAAGTCCAACTAATAAAACGAATATAGAATTACTGAAAAAAAAAACAACAACTTGCACACAAATACTGTGTGTTGTTATTGTTTTGTGTTTAAAAGGTTTTTCTGCTTCATATCAGATCAAAGAAAAAAACATAGAATGTTGTTATTTCTCTATAACATAGTTGTTTTACTCGGTGTGCTCGTTGTTTTTTGCATTGATTTGATTGTCTCGATTTGATCGTAACGAATATATAAAGCATTTAAAAATAATGAGAATGTACATTTCTTGGTGAGTGGCTAACCAATGCTGTAGAGTGAGCACTTTTTTGTAAGTGAATGCTGTATTATGTTTACTTATACTTGAAAGAATAAAGTAAATAGAGAACAAGACAATCAAATGCTCGATGCTCGATTCTTGTTCCAAATTCTACGCATTCAAAACTTCGATATTTTATTTAACTTACTATGCTATCTTCGTTTAAATTCGAGATACTGCTCTCAAACATTCTCAATTCCTGCTCCGTTTTTAGGGGAAATAATTTGCTGACTTTTTCATCCTTCCTTTTATTGGTGCAAAGTATGAGCACCGATGCTTTTATCGCCGCCAGCTCATTTATTATTAGAGCATTTTGTTCCTTAAGGGTTTTTTCTAAAGTAATAACTCTCTTTTCTAAATCTGTAAAACCAATTGTTAGAATCTATTCATAAAATGAATTTAATAAATACTTACTGGTGAGTTGAATACATGATAGAGACACTGTTTCTTCGGTTTCAATTTTAAAAGAGTTCTCCTTTCGGGTTTCGTCGTTAAAACGACGGATTTTTGTGTGCAATTGTTTTTTTGAATCCATTTCAAAATCTTAAGGAGCTATAAAATGTATGCTCGATTGAAATAAGAATTGATTAATATTAAGAACAATAATGGTTTTTATCAAAAGTATGCAAAAGAGGAATTAGAACAAAGTTTTCTTCGTCGGGTAAACATACCATCTTGTATATAATCTCCTGGATATTAAAAAATTCCTTTTCATTGCTACAATCAAAATTTCTGTCTGCTGTACAAATTCCTAACGCATTTATTGAGTTTAAGGGTTCTTCAAAAAAACTTTTTAGATTTGTTAATCTAACTCCTTCTACAAATCCCTGATTTTGATCTGAAAATCCTGTCACCCTTATTGGAATAAAAGGCTTTATGCAACAAAAATTATCTGGTGAAATAGTACTTAAAAGAAAATTATTTGTTCTGTAACTAACTATTTTATTAAATCTATTTTTTTTAAATCCACCCATACTTTTTTTTGAAACAATATCTGCTTCCTCAAATTTACTTCTGATTTGTTGGAGAATATTTGAAGGTTTTCGAATTTTTCTTTTTAGGTCCTGCATGTAGTTTTCGAAATCGTATGCACTAAAACTTGTAACAATGCCCATGTCTCTCACAGAATCACACAAGTGAAGCAAACTATGTACATTAAATGATACACTATTTTCACCAAAAACAGATGGAAAATGTTCAACAAAAAGTTTTAATAGCTCGTTTGCAGTGACTAAATTTCCTGCAAAATTTTGAGGTGCTGATAACAATCTATATGCTGTATGAAGCAACAAAAATTGATAATAAAAATCATCACTGACAATAGTTTTCAACACAACAATTCCAGTGTACAGAAGGAATTGGCGAAACTCTGTTGCTTTCCATCTTGGAAGCTCATCTAACGATCGGGGTTTTCTTTGAAATTCTACTGGAATGCATCCAGAAAGTGCTACAAGCCTTAAAGACAAAAGTTTAAACTTATCAAATTATAGTTACTGCTGAAATCACTACGCATACAGCGAAAAGGGTCGTGAAGAGCGTAATTGGAGCTGCACTGACTTAACTTAAAAAAAAGAAAATGTCTAGATCCTCTCCTCGGAATGTTGAAGTTAAGAGATGAGAGGAGATATTCGGATTCGATCTCACCACAAAGTAATTTATATACGAAGGTAACATTTAGCATTATTCTCCTGCTTCTTAGGGAAGGCAGTAACATAAGTCCAAGACGGGTCTCATACGACGGAAGAACAATATTAGGGGTTCCAACGTTGTTGACGTAGAGCGAAAAGTAAAAACTGTTTTTGAACCGATTCTATTGCGTTGATGTGGACATTATATTGTTGATTCCAAATAACACACTGTATAGTATAGTAACTTAGTAGTAAAGGGATCATTGAATTCTTTAGCCCATCTTTTAATGAAACCAAGGACACCTCTAGCCTTAGTTTTGGATCCATAATTACACCGAGATCGACAAAAGTATGAACAATTTCTAAGTTAATGTTATTGATAGCATAATTTATGCAATGAGGAGCTCTGCGTGCGAATGTCATTCGTTACATTTTTTTAAGTTAAGATTTAAAATGTTAAATTTACACCAGTCCACTAGTCTATTTAGATTAGATTGCAAACGATGTTCGTTAGGTGGTTTGTTGGTAAGAAAGTTTCACGTCGTCAGCGTACATTAAGATGCCACTGTGCTTAATTACTGAAGGAAGGTCATTGATAAATAGTAAGAATAAAACTGGTCCGAGATGACTACCCTGTGGAACACCTGATTTGACCAAAATAAGTTTTGAAAGAGAATTTTTATATATAGCCCTTTGTGTACGTTGCGATAAATATGATTTAATCCAGTTTAACAATATGTCAGGAAACCCAATAAGATGAAGCTTTTTCAAAAGGAGTTTATGATTGACACTGTCAAAAGCTTTGCTGAAGTCCGTATAAATAACATCAGTCTGTTGTCCCAAAGTAAAACCTTTTATAACACGCGTAGTAAACTCTAAGAGGTTTGTTGAAGTAGACCGTCTTTTAAGGAAACCATGTTGGGAAATAGAAATGGATGAAGATACAAGGTGGGTTATTTGATCAGTTATGATTTTTTCAAATAACTTAGGGATTGCGCTTAATTTTGTGATGCCTCGATAATTTGAAACTTCAATTTTGGAGCCAGGCTTATGAAGGGGTATAATATAAGAATTTTTCCATATGATGATATGGAAAATGACCATTATGCAAGGAAATATTAAAAATTTTAGAAAGAAGAGTACACAGGTTGCTTGCACATTGCTTTAAAATGCAACTCGGAATCTCATCAGGGCCGGTCGAAAACGAGCTTTTAACTTGTATAACAATATTGGAGTCTATTACGTGGGTTACAAAAGAGTTGAGTGGCATCGGATAAAGATACTCAGTACTCGTATTAAATGGTATGTCGGAGTAAGTCGATTGAAAGAAATTTGCAAACATGTTGGAAATAACTATGTCACAAGACGACTCTTCCTGATTAAATTTCATAAGGGGTGGAAAGCTGGAAGTTTTACGTTTTGAGTTAAGAATGGAGTAGAAAAGTTTAGGATTATCATTGAATTGAGACTTAATTTTGATTATATAGGCAGAATAACATTGTGAATTTAATAGTTGATATCTGTGACGACATGAAGAATAGCGAGCAAAGTTTAAATTAGAACCAGAAATTTTATATTTTTTAAATAAACGATTTTTTAAATTTTTAAGTGATTTAAGTTCTTTTGTTAGCCAGGGTGGGTTTAAAGGTTTGGAATTATCTCTTAATTCCGTCAAGATATGAATTTGCTTGTTGAGATTGGTGACCAGTCGGTCTGCGAAAGTAAGGCGTTAAGTTTAACGTAGTCTGTTTTTTTAAAGTTATATATTTTTTATTTCGCGTTTTAGTAGTAAAATTATTTTCTTTTTCATGAGAAAGAAATACTGTTATTTCGAGAGTTGGGTGATGTTCATCTTCCGGAAGAGATACTGGGTTCGAACGATGAAGATTAACAGTAGTGCACCTATCTACGAATACAAGGTCTAGAGATCTGTGATTTTTGTTTAAAGTGTTATTGACTTGTTGAAGACACAGATCAGATGCTTATCTAAAAAATCGTTTATCCAAAAGAGTCTCCACGTAAGAAATAAAGAATCATCTGACAAGTTCCAGGATACAAAGGGAAGGTTAAAGTCACTCAACACAATAAGAACATCCTTATTTTTTAACATGTTATGCACTTTTTCATAAAAGTCTAAAAGTCTAACAATAAGTCACTCTTTGGAGGAATGTAAGAGCAGGTAAGATAAATTATGCTATTTTTTAATTTAACTGTAACACATATAAACTCCAGGTCGTGAGTGCAAAGAATATTTAATTCAGCTGATGCAAACGAGTTATGAACAGCCATCAGAACTCCTCCGCCGATCTTATCAAGACGATCTTTACGAAAACTTTGATATTTATTGCACATTATTTCAGAGTTTAAGACATTGCACAGTGGTTCCCTCCATATGACAAAATTAAAAAATTTTGTGTTAAAAATTGTAGAATTCAATGATGCAAACTTGATCTACTGGTTTCAAATTATTGCCTCTGAGCTTTTGTTTTTGTTTTAGTAACAGTTATTCTTAAATATAAGCACTGTAAGAGAGTGTACTTATCAGCATTATTAGTGCATCGCCAGAAGCCTGTTGATGACAACATTCGGTAAAGAAGTGCGAATTAACTGAAAATTAAAAACAACTTTAACAGAATGGATACACAAAAGCAGGGTATAAACTTCATTGAATGTGTTGAAAATTTGTCAAAAAAAATGTTCTTACAAAATTTTTGTGTAGTAATCGTGCGGCTTTTTTAGTGTCTTGTGTTTTTTTACTTTAACTTTGCATAAAGATATAGTGATGTTTCCCCCTTCGCCCTCGGCTATTTTTTTTTTCATAAAATGTGAATGTATTAGTAATGTTTTTAATGTATTGATTTTATATTAGCGATCTCCAAATTACCCCCTCTCCCTTTTTTTGAGTAAATCCCTAAAGAGTTTCACCATGTCACTCTTTTTGCTAGTTTGGCGTATTAAGATATCAACTTTGTGTTTTTTTTGTCTTTTTCGTGTTGATTTATAAAATTCTTTGTATATACATAAATATATTTTGTTATAGACACGTTCTATCGTTGTAATTTCAACCGATTGCACATTTATGAAATTTGGTGCACAAAACATGGCAAAGGCGCTTCAAAAACAAAGCAGGTTTATGAAGCTGTATTAGAAGCTATAAATATTCACGAAAAGGACTTATCAAGTGATTTATCAAAATTATATAAAAGCATTAAATATTTTTGTAAGAAAATTACGGAATTATTAAAAAAAAACAATTTATATGAAAACCAGATTTCTGGAAAATAATGTTGATTGACTAAGTACTCATGAAACAATTGATTTAAAAATCCAAGTACAAGCCCAAACTTCAACCCAAAAACGTGGGCGTCCTCAAAAATCATTTGAAGAGGCATCAAAACGAACGAAGCGACGAAGATTGGCTGAAGTAACACAAACGAACGGAGTTGCTGCATCTGCTTTACGCAGTGCATTATCATCTGCTCCAAACACAAATGTAACCTTAAATGTAACTGAAGTTTTGTCTCTTATAATTGAAACAAATCTTACAAAGCACCAATATTTGGTTATTAGAGATTTTATTAATACTAACGTTTCTGCTAATAGGTTTCCAAGTTACAAGAGAATATTAAAGGCAAAATCAAATTGTTATCCAGATATCGCAACGACTACAGTAAGTGAATGCAGAAGTAGAATTACAAGATTTGTTAGACCATACAGCATCGCGAATATTAGAGCTCCAAAACGATGTTATTCAAGATATTCCTGACGAGTCAATAAATCTTATATTGATAGGTAAATGGGGGTTTGATGGAAGTACAGGGCACAGTGAATATAAACAGAAGTTTTCAAATAAAACTTTAGAAGACAATAGTTTATTTGTAACTTCGTATGTTCCTCTTCGGCTTATTACTAATGTCAAAGACTCTCAAGATGCCAAGATAGTTTGGAAAAATCCACGTCCATCATCAACTCGATTTTGTAGACCGATACGCTTTCAGTTTAAAAAAGAGACTAGTGAGGCATCTATGGAAGAGGAGAAATATTTTAAAAACAAAACTAACGCGCTTAATCCAACAGAATATACTATTAACAATAGAAAAATGTACGTGCAACATAATTTGGCTTTGACTATGGTGGACGGCAAAGTGTGTAATGCATTAAGTGGAACCTCCTCTGCAAAGTGTTACATATGCGAAGCCACACCAAGAGAGATGAACAATATTGAAATGTGTTTACAAAAACGGGTTCATAAAGAGCGTTATGCATTTGGATTATCTCCTTTGCATTCTTGGATTCGATTTTTTGAATATTTTGTACATATTTCTTACAGACTAGATTTTAAAAAATGGCAAATAAGGAAGCCAGAAGAAAAAGCCAAATTTTTAGAAAGAAAAACTTTTATTCAAAATCAATTTCGGGAAAAACTAGGTTTGATCGATGATAAGCCAAAAGTTGGAGGTAGTGGCACATCTAATGACGGCAATACGGCCAGAAAATTTTTCAGTAACTTAGATGTATCGGCTGAAATTACTGGTATAGATAAAGATCTCTTGGCACGATGTTGCGCATTATTGCAAGCCATGTCTTCGGGGTATAACATAAATGTAGAAAAATTAAGAGTTTACGCTCTCGAAACCGCTAAAGAATTAACGAACACATACCCGTGGTTTTATCTACCCCCTTCTATTCACAAAATTCTTATTCACGGACCAGACGTTATAGAAAATGCACTAGTATCGATAGGAGAGCTGTCTGAGGAAGCAGCTGAAGCAAAAAATAAAGATATAAAAATGTTCAGACTAC
This sequence comes from Pherbina coryleti, assembly GCA_943735915.1. Classification (NCBI taxonomy): domain Eukaryota; kingdom Metazoa; phylum Arthropoda; class Insecta; order Diptera; family Sciomyzidae; genus Pherbina; species Pherbina coryleti. The sequence goes on from OX030948.1 coordinate 81,513,287, forward strand.
GTCACACAAGAAAGATGTCCCGTGTAGTCACAAATACTGATTTATTGCATATTTTACTCTTAAGTTCAGACCCACTTTTTTCTAGTACAAGAAAAAATTATTGTAAAAAAAAATCAAGTTTACTGAAGTCTACTTTAGATTTGTTAGCAGAAAAGGTTTAATTTCTTTTGTTATTCAATATAATTTTTTTGGTATTTTAAATGTTAACTGTTAAGTAAACTTATGTCTATTTTCTGATTAAATATATATTTTGTGTTTTTTCATAATTTTTAGCATTTTCATTTTTTAGGCCAGGTTGGTGTTTAAGTGGTCCGACCACGCCCATTTTTTCAGAAAATTATATTTATCTCCCAAGGATCTTATAACCAAACCTTCAACGCAATATCTTTACTCTGACTATTTTTGTCACTCTCTGCCATACAAGTGGAACCACAGTGCATTGGGGCGAAGCCATGTCTCCGAGAAAATTATAATATTATATTCAAATCAAAACTGTTAATGAAAATATCAGAAAGTTTGGAATTAAGACCCCTTACATTTTGGTACACAAGCTCTAATTTAGACTTGCAATTTGTTAATCGTTTTTTTAATGAAATTGTGGGTTATGTCGAGGACGAGGCAAATGTACAACATTTACCGTTCGTGGATTGTTTTTGAATTCAAATTCACGTACAATTGTATTTCGTGGCCAGAAGTTTTCATCAACAATAGTATTAAATAAATTATCGGGTACTGTTATTCTAAAGGAAGTAGTCTGCCTAACATTTAAAAATTTAAATTTATGAATCGAAAGACACAAAGAACACTTCAAATTTGCTTTAATAAAGAAGTCTATATCGTTTTCTGTAGTATCTGCTGCTAAGCGCGAAACAAAGATTGATTAATTTGGAGGAACCGCAATCAATGGTTTAGGTGAGATTGGAACAGAAGCCTCCGAAATAAGTGCGAGTGATGAGCATCGACAAGAGTAGGAACAAGAGAAACAGTTTGTGCATACGACATATCTGGCAATGTAAGTGGTGTAAGTAAGGCAAGTGGTGGAGCCGACGACGGCAAAGGAGCAGAAACCGTTAAATTTGTCAAATTTAAAGAAGAAGCGACAGTAGGAAGAGGGGTACTAATAGTACATAGTTTAATATGTGCTTTTGCTATTTTTAAACGACTCAAGTGAAATATGCTGCTTACAAGAGAGAAAGCACTAGAAAGTAAAAGTATCTCGTCCATAAATGATTCGCTTGTGGTCGTTCAATCTGTTTGTTCATGTTGTTCATGTATCTTATTCAGTTATTATCTAATTGAAGGTATAATAATGATTCTGCACACGTTTTTGTGCAAAGAACTTTTTACATTCATTGTTAGGGGTCCCCACCAATAACTGGCCTCAGAGCCCTCACCAACCTTAATCCGTGCTGTTGACAATATAATAGAATATTGAGAAATGTCAAAATTTAATAAGCCTCTGTCAAATTTTGAGCTGCTAGCGGCTGAAAAAGTAGAATTTTTTACATTTTTAAGCCATTGAAAATGACAGTACTACATTTTTTTGTACTTATAGCGTACGCCTCACACTAACTAAAAATTATATCGCGTCGTTTGGTGTGCTGCTCTGTTTGAATTTTTAAGATCTTAAAAATGCGAAAAAAGCAAGTGTCATACCAGCTTTACTTTCACCATTTGGTGGGACTTACATTTTTCTTGTACATTTGAATATATTTCTTGAGAAGTAAAAAGGCATAAGCTGCAAGTGGCAGCAAACAAATACATCTCAATAAAGTTTTCAAAATTAATCTAATTGTTCTTGATTCGGTATTCTGACAACTTTATGTCATGCTTTATGCTTGTACTTTATGCCATGATCTGATTTTTAAACGTTTTTATTAACTTCGTTTTTGTTTTGTTTACTTCTGAAGTAATGTTATTTATTTTTTAGAACGCTGAATTTAATAATAATTTTGATGTTCCTAAGTTAAACAACACTTTTGAACTTTTAAAATGTTTTTAAACCAAATGAATTAAATGAATCTCTCTGTGCTTTTGTTAAACATGAATATACATTTAGAGCCACCGCACACTACAGACTTTTAGTCGGCCGATAGTTTGATTTGTTTTCATGTGAGGATGGTGTCTTATGGAAGTGCGCACACCTAACGATTGAATCAAACCCAACTAAAAAATCAAATGGGAGGGCAGATTTCCACTTGATTTTATAGTCTGGCAATTATCTGCAGGCTGCCAAGTGGGTACGGCGTGCTATGGAAGTACGCACAATAGCCGATCAAATAGTTTGCCAACGGGTGGACATTTTGTTTGTTTTTGTTGTCATTTTATTTTTCGTTGAAAAGTGCTGCTTTTTGCTGCATGAATGGGAATGAGCGTTGCCTTTTGCAGATTGCAAATAGGGGTAAACAAGTTTTAATTATTGTTATAAAATATAGCGCAAGTGCCAGCAAAATGTTGAATGCTGCTTATTACCTAATAATCTCATAAAAAAAATGTTTAATATTCATACCCGCACCAAAATCAACAAAAAATATGTCAGTAACGAAAAATTTTATAAAACTCAAAACAGGCAAATAATTTTAAAACTCCCCATGAGAATGTTTTTCAAATGCAACACCGCAGTTGGCAAACTATACGGGCACAGTGTGCGCACCTATAACCAACTTAATAGTTGGCTTGTCAGTTGCGGCCAATCAAGCATCAAACTACCGGCCAACTAAAAGTCTGTAATGTGCGGCGGCTTTTAATAAATATATAAATTTGCCAATTATAATTGTATGAAGAAAAAATTATTTTTGGTCTTTTATTATATGCGGATATATTAATGAAGTTACATCCTATGGTAAATTTGAGCAAATGTACTTTTTACGAAATAAAAAAAAGTTATGTTTTGGTTGAAATAATATCGAGTGATAAAAAAGTATCGAGTATTCAGAAAAAAGTATCGAGTTCCAATGAGTTCCAAGAAGTATCGAGTGTGCCATCACTAGTTTTTAATACTTACTTAAGTACTTATTTACAATAGAGCTAAACAGAACAAAGTTAAAAAGATAAGAAATATAGTGCTAAAAAAAGAAAAAATTAAGAGATAAAAATATATATAAAAATAATAAAGTTAAAGTGCGCCATTTTTGTGACATCCGTACCGACATTGCACGAAGTGATTAAGTGAAAAGCGTTCACCATTTTGATAATTTTTCACCATTTTGAAAAGCGTTCACCATTTTTTTTTTTATTTGAACAAAATAAAATTAAATTTGTTTTAAATAAATATTAAACTAAACACACAAAAAAAAAACTGAATTGCCAATAAATGTTAAAGATTATAAATTTTTCTTCACACATAAAGAAATATACTCACAAGCTATATACATAGTACGAATTGTCCGTCAGTACGTGCTGCAATTTCATGCGAACATCCGTCGCACAGTGGGAGATTCGTGGCCATAAATAGAAAAAAGTATAAGTTTTGAAATTGTAAAAAATTTTTTTCCTAATCGACAGCTTATACTTCAGATAAGAAACACCCAAAAAATCAATCAGAAATATTTTAAGGTTTGGTCAGAAAATGGCTCGAAATTTCAACTTTTTTTAATGACAAAAATTTGAGAATATCACTTGTTTTTACTACCTGCAGTTGTAAGTGTTCCACTTTTTTGTTTTTATAAGAATGGAATTGAAATGAAAAAAATAATAAAAATGTTATATTTATTGTTTCATAAAATGAAGGTTTTTTGTTGTTGTTCAATTTTACGTGAATAAATCAAAACTCGGGTAATTTAAGACGTTACAAACTTTTTATTAAAGAAAAACTAAAATGATTTCAAAAGGACCGATTCGATGCGTGGTTGTTGAAAGAGTGTTGCGACTGTGGTCGATGAAAAAGTGTTGCGATTGTGTTCGTTGAAAGAGTGTTGCGACTGTGTTCGATGAAAGAGTGTTGCGACTGTGTTCGATGAAAGAGTGTTGCGACTGAACATGCCGCCCTACTTGAAAGATACTTTTGTATTTTCAATCTTCTATGGGTAGTGGATATAGGTTAGCTATAGCACGTTTGTAGACTCCATGTTGAGTTTTTATTTCGGCTACACGATGGATTTGATCTCGGCCAGGTATTGTTGATAGTACTCTGGCTAGCGACCTCTTATAAGGCGGAAGGTTGTCGTCTTGGCTGGACAGCTGAACTCTTGGATATCCATTTGTACCGCTGCTGGAGCAAGTGTTAATAACCCTTCGACCATCTGCGCCAGAACAGTTGTTGTAGCTGTTGGAGACGTCGGAATCGAGCCAGACGATTGTAATTTATGTCTGTAAAGTCAGGCTCTGGGAATGATGTCAAGAGCTCTCCGATGAGAAAATGCCCTGGCGTTAATGCCTCCATATCTGCTGGATCCGAAAAAAGTGGTGTTAGAGGGCGAGAATTTAATATCGCCTCGATTTGAGCACTGATAGTAGTGAGCTCTTCAAATGACAGGATTGCATTAGCTACAACTCTAATGAGGTGATGTTTGGCCTGCTTGACGGCCGCCTCCCATAAGCCTCCAAAATGGGGAGATTTCGGTGGGATTGTACGCCATTCGATCCGGTTATGTTGGCAGAATTTAAGGAGTGCTGCTTGGTGAGTTTGGCTTTGAAATAATTGATAAAGATCAGCCAGTTCATTTTTTGCACCTACAAAGTTTGTGGCGTTGTCACTAAAAATCGTTCTGCACAGACCTCGACGAGCAATGAAACGACGGAGAGAAGCGATGAATGCTGCTGTTGAGAGGTCGCTGACAACTTCAATGTGCACGGCCTTTGTGGTGAAGCACACAAAAATTGCCAAGTAGCTGGAGCTCTTCCTCTAATCTGAGAGTGAATAGGTACAGGACCACATAAATCGATACCAACGGATAAAAAGGCACGCCCGGGTTGAACTCGCTCTTTTGGTAAGCTGCCCATAAACGGATTTTGCTTTGTTGGTTTTGTGCGAAAACATCGAACACACTGATGAACAGCGTTGCGGCATACATTCTTTCCATCTATGGGCCAGTAGCGTTGGCGTAAAATTGAAAGAAGTGTCTGCGGGCCGGCATGCAAATGCGTGAAATGATAAGAAAAAACGTAAGTTTTTGTTAGAGAACAATTTTTAGGTAGGATAATTTGGTGTTTAGAACGATACTCTAGGTTACTTTTTTGAAGCCGTCCACCAACACGGATGAGTTAGTCAGAGTCCATAAATGGATCTAAACTTCTTATTCGGCTTTTCTTATCGACGCTTTTATTGTTTAAAATTGAGTTATATTCTGCTGTAAGAAAGCTAATTTGTGTATTTCTGATTAAGACAGTAAGTGCTGCATCAAACTCTGGTATGGTCAGAGGACCATGAGCTCGTTTATTTGATTTTGTATTGGCATTGTTGATAAATCGAAGGCAATAAGCAACTATGCGTTCGAGCCGGTGTAGAGATCCACGATGATTAACTGTGGCAGTTAGGTCTACGTAGGCTGTTTTGGCTGCAAAAAGCACAAGCCTGTTCTGTCTTTTTTCCGGAATATCGTCTCGAGTATCAGGCTTAGGAGGTTGAAGGCGAGTAATTGTGAAGGAAGATAAAAAGTCTGGACCTCAATTCCATAGCAACGAGTCCATGAACTCATGAGGCAAAACAACACGGGAAATTAGATCAGCTGGATTTTTTGTGGTGTTTACATATCCCCACTCCTCGATTCGCGTAATTTCTTGAATTTTCGCCACCCTGTTTGCGACGAATGTTGTCCAGGTATATGACGGCCTTGCAATCCAAGCCAGCACAATCTTGGAGTCAGTGTAAAAAAATCGTTCAGTAACTACTATTGGGATAATGCTGAGCAAGCGATCTGCCAGCTCTGTCATAAGTAAGGCTGCTTGGAGCTCTAACTTGGCGATTGATGTTGATTTTGCAGGAGCAACTCTCGATTTGGAACATATTAGTTGCACTGTAATGTGTCCCTTTTCATCAAGAGTACGTAAGTAGCAGCACGCTCCATACGCTAATTCACTACTATCTGAAAATGCATGAATTTGAACTGACTTTGTTAATTCAATTGAGAGAAGATATCTAGGAATTCTGAGCGAATTTAGCCCCTCCAGTTGCTTGACAAAATTATTCCACCGATGTTCGTAATCCTCTGGAAGCGGCTCATCCCATGATAGCTTAATTTTCCAAAGCTGTTGCATAAAAATCTTTCCCAGTACTATCACAGGGCCAATCAAACCGAGGGGATCGAAGATTCTTCCCAAATCTGACAGTACCGTTCTCTTGCTTGTTGTTTTTGGACGTTCAAAGGTGAAATGAAAAGCAAAGGTATCTTCAATAGGATGACAGATCAGACCCAAAGTTTTGACAGCATCGTTATCACCGATTCTAAGAAATGGTTCTTGGTAGTTTTGAGGGATTTGATTCAATAGGTGGGCATTGTTTGAGCAATATTTGTGCAATTCAAGTTGAGCTGTATTAAGTAGATGTTGAAGGTCAGTTAAAAAACAGGCAGCTTGTGCTAGTGTATTTGCACCTGTCATTATGTTGTCGACGTAAGTTTCGTTTAGAAGTGCTGTGGAAGCGGTAGGTAGTATGTCCCTTGCATCTTCAGCTAATTTTTTGAGGCAGCGTGTGGCTAAGTATGGAGCAGCTGATGTGCCATAAGTAACAGTGTTCAACTGATAGACTCCGAGTTCAGACAACTTATTATTTCTCCAAAGAATCAGCTGGTAACGACGTTCCTGTGGATCTACGACAATTTGACGGTACATTTTGCTTGTGTCGGCTGTAAAAACGTATCGATATGTTCGAAACCGAGTAATGACTGTAAATAAGTCTGATTGTACTGTTGGTCCAGTCATTAAGATGTCATTAAGTGACATATTGGAGCTCGTTTTTGCCGAGGCGTCGAATACTACACGTAGCTTGGTAGATGAACTCTCGGATTTAATGACGCAATGGTGGGGCAAAAAGTAAGAGTTATTATTGGTAACGAAGTTTTCGAAGCTGCCTAAATGTGTCATGTGGCCGAGGGTCTCATATTCGTTCATAAATTGAGAATATTGCTCTCTTAAGTGTGGGTCCTTATTAAGTCTACGTTCTTGAGCAAAAAAATGCTTTTGTGCTGCTGTGAGCGAGTTTCCTAGCGTTGTCGGCGGCTCTCTAAATGGTAACCTCACTATAAATCTCCTACTTTCTGATCGCTTTACCGTTGAAGTAAAGTGAAATTCGCATAGTCTTTCTTCGGCGGTCAAGATTTTATTAGGAGAAGTATGCGCTTCGATCTCTCAAAACTGGCGAAGAAGTAATTCTAAGGAACGACATGATGGAGAATAGATAGTAGAGCAATGAAGACTTGCATGTGTCGCTGCGCTAAGCCTTCCCGTGATAATCCAACCTAACTTCGTATTTTGAAGTACTGGTAACTCAGAAGCAAGCCGAATTTGCTCGTTAATTAAAAGATCTATATAAATTTCATTTCAATTTTTCCAAGTATCATGTCGATTTTTTGAGTCTTATGAAAGGAGGGTTCTGCAAAGTGCATATCTGAAGGAAGGTTCCACTGAGTAATATCGAAGGTGAATTCAGGTTGATGTTCACTTATACGTGGCAGTATAAGAAAGGTAAGTTCAACTGAAAGAAATAGAATGCCTAACTAAGGTGTTGCTTGAGCCTATGCCGCTGATTTGACTTTGGGCAAATTGACGTCGTATACCTAGTTGCACAGCAAGCCGTTCAGAAATAAAATTTAATTGCGATCCAGAGTCAAGTAATGCTCTACACAAGACAGAGGTTCCCCACCTTGTAATGACTTGAACGAGCGCTGTAGCGAGTATGACCATTGAATTAGGCATGTGAGCGGCTGACGTCAAAATCGTTGCTGTTGAGTTGCTGTGGAAAGCTGGTTGTAGTTTAGAGTTCGACTGAGTGACGGCTGAGCGAAGTGTTGATGGGTAATTGAATTCAGCTTGCTTTTGTTTATGGATTGAAACTGTGTTATTACAGCTTTCTTGTCTTAAGAGAGGAGTTTTTAGAGCTAAGGAAGTAGGATTTATTGCTGCAAAGATGGTAAAGGAAGATAGTCAATCCGAGTTTTGAACACCTCCGGACGGGTGTGAGTCACTAACAGGTGCTGCGTTGAGATAGAAAGTGTTCTGATGAAGTAGGGTATGATGATTCCGCTTGCAGTTTCGGCATTTTTAGAATAACAGGTCATGTGCGTATGTCCAGGCTTAGGGCTAAGAGCAAGAAATTTGCGGCAGCGATAGATGACGTGATTTGTGGCATTGCAAAAGTTGCAAGTTTTTTGAATAGTTTGCTTTTCCGATGCAATGAAAGCTGATCACGTAGCAATGAGTGAGAAAGCTTTTTGGCTTTATATTGGAAGTTGGAAGTCGTTAAAGATGAAATTGCCTGTGGCCGCTGTACCGACAGTCTTTCTTCGAAATGGTTACAGCGCTTATCAAGAAACTTGAACAGTTGGTTGAGCACTGGAAGTCGGTCAGTTGAAGACTCGTCGTTCCATTTGTCTAAAGTGGTATTGTCTAGCTTTGACAAAACAAGCTCAACAATCAAATCATCCCAATGGCCTACTGGTCTACCTAATGACGTCAATGCTCTTAAATGAATGCTTACAGTGTCGACTAAGTCACGAAGTGCTGCAGAGGAAGATTTGGTTGCGATTGAGGAAATATTGAACAGTTGCCTAATGTGTTCTCGGACAATAATATTACGCTTTTGATACCTGTCGACAAGCAGCTTAAGTGCTACGTCATAGTTGTCAGAACTTACCTCAATTGATTGTATCCGTTTTAGGGCGCCTTCTTTTAGTGACGACCGCAGATAATGGAATCGAGTGACATTATCCAGTGCTGTGTTGTAATGAACAAGAGCTGATAATGTTTCATAATATGACATCCATTGTGTGTAGTCTCCCGAAAAGCTAGGCAGTGGAATCTTGGGCAGCTTAAGCGAGTTTCCTGCAGACAAATTGATTGTCGTACTGGTGTCATCACAGTTTTCTGTTTTGCGGTTATGGTTACCAATTGCAATAAGAAGTGGAGGACGAAGTACGAAATAAATTTCTTCAAAGAATGCGCGAATAGTGTCTGAATTATCCGACAATTCTAGATCTTCGATGCCAGCTTGAATATTTTGAAAGTCCGTATAATATTTTTCGAGCGCTTGCAATCTAGTTTCGACTTCTTGAACCGACGCGACTGCTAATCTAGAATCAACAAATTCTTTTACACGTTGCTGTTGCGCGATTAATGTACCACGTTTTGTCTTTAATTTAGAACATTTTGCTTCTGCCATAATGAATTTTCAATTTATCTGTCCCTGGCAACAAAGTCAACGTCAACTAAAAAATAAAACAACCGCAAGCTCGTAACGTGATATTAAGCCGTTTATTTATGTACATAAAATGCCTGTTAGCTCTCTTTTGTTTGTGTTTGTCAAAAATGTTTTCGAGTGTCTCGGCGAGTTAAATGCGCGAACAACAAAAAAAATTATAATAATTTGCTGTTTTAAGCCTCTCTCTGCAATGTTACTGCAGGTGTGCCATTTATTGCAGCCAGCGTTATGTGCACAGAGTACTTAAGCTCACACAAGTATTGTTGTTTTTACATATGCATATATATAATGTAACACAATGATTTATGTGTGTAGCAAATGTTAGTTGTTTTGTTGTTTATTTTTGCATGTTATTTTTTAAATAATGTTATCTCCTTTAAATTTTTGTAATTCATAAGAACAATTATCAGGTTTTTATATTAGTTTTTCAACATGATAACTTAACCAAGAAGTTATATGTGACCAACAATTTTTGTCTCTAAGCAGGATGCTGTATTTTTAATAATATTAATTTTCAAACTATTTCGCACTTAGACAAACTCGAATTTAAATTTAGGACTTACGTGTCCTGTCACGGTCGCCATGTTCAATTTTACGTGAAAAAATCAAAACTCGGGTAATTTAAAACGTTACAAACTTTTTATTAAAGAAAAACTAAAATGATTTCAAAACGACCGATTCGATGCGTGGTCGTTGAAAGAGTGTTGCGACTGTGTTCGTTGAAAGAGTGTTGCGACTGTGTTCGATGAAAGAGTGTTGCGACTGAACAGTTGTTATTAAAATAAATTTATTTTATGTGATTTTTTAAAAATAAGCATTTGTAGCGCAAAAAAGCTGAAAAGTTTGAAAACTTTAGCAGTAAAAAAAAAAAAAAACATAAAAACATATTTCCAGTTTTTTCAAAATAGTATCAAGAAATATATATATTTATAGAAAGATATGGTTCTTGCTGCCCGAACTTGCCCCAAATGGGTTTAATGTGATTTTTTCTCGTTGAATGTCAATTAAAAAAGATTTTATTTTATTATATTCAGCGTATCTTATCTAACAAATAGTAGGCCGATTTGGCTGAATTTTTTGCAGTTGTACATAATTACCAGGAAAAGGATTTTACGACAGAAAATTTTTGGAAAACCCTCCGGAAAATTCGGGAAATCGGAAAAGTCGAAAATTGATTTATTTGTATGAAATGTGCAATTGTTTCGGAATAGCTTTTCGAATGGAAAAAATAGGAATTTCTTAGTGGAAAATTTCGGAAAAACGCAAAAAAAAATGTGAATTTTTTTTTTTGACAAAATTTTCCATTTTATCGAATTATCTAATGATTTTGAAAAATGTAAAGGTGGAAAATTCGTTGTGAGGCAAAAAAGATTACATATGATTGTTAAATTCATTGTGATAAAAGACGTTTTGCGTGCATTTTTTGTGAAGCAGTAAAGAGATAAATAATAGATGGCGCTGTGTTGGGGTCAATGTCACAACCCGATAGATGGCGTCATACGTTGACTTAGACTGTGAGCAATTTGACAGGTGTCCTTTTGGCTTAACATTTTCTATTGAGCAAATATGCGACTGTTTTTGCATTTGTTAATTGTAGTGATACATTACAAAAAAATTCACGCCAATTTGTGAAAGCAATTAAACAAAAATAAACCGAAATTAATGAGTTTTGTCAAATACACATACTAAGTGCCCTAAACTTTATTACTCTATTGTATGATTAACGCCGTAACTTAAAAATGCCAATAATGAAGACATTTTTCACCATCTTTAAATATTTTCTGATCCTCTTGTCAGCCATTTGCGACTGAAGAAAGACAAAAAATACAAAGAGCTGGCAGTAGAAGCTCGAGAACTTATACAAAATGAGCTTTATGATCAATAAAAAATATTTTTAAAATTGTAAACTAGCTTTTTCAATTTTATGCCGACTCCGTACGACTTATGCTTATGTTCTTGTATACGAAGAGTTTAATAAGTGTAATATGGAAAGAAAGAAGATTAGGATAAAAGGTGGGGGTGTCTGTCGGCAAATTTTGCTAAAATTTGTAAATAAAACATTTTTTCAATATATATAGGAGCAGGCCCGTGCGCACGGGGGGGTTTTGGGGGTTCAAACCCCCCAGGAGGGTTTCGAACTATACTTTTGAAATCCACAGAACAATCTGATTATGAAAAATTTCCATGAAGCAAAGTTATATTTATTATGATATAGTATAACATGGTGAGACCGCCAAAAAGTTTCAGCCAAAATTCTTAGAAATTCCGAGAGAAAGATATCTTGTGATTACATCGCGACTAGTCCGACCTCTCAATTCCATCAGAATTTTTTTTAAAAAATTTTTAAAGTTAACAAGTAGGAAGTCTGGTGTTCCGGCTTTCTTTACAATTCTTTACATTTTTTGAGAGTTTTCTTTGTACTAAGAATTCCTTATTTTTTAGTCAAAACCCCCCCCAGGGCCAAATCCTGCGGAAGGGGCTGTATAGGAGAATATTTTGTAAAAACTAACTTCAAGATTACAACTTTTGTTAAAAAAAGAAAGTGGGCGTGTTTTCAGGCGGATTTGATCCAAACTTATATATATTTCATATTTAAGTATGCAAAGCATTCATACCAAATTTGAAAGCTCTGTTTATTTTTACTATTTTCTGCAAAAAAATTCGTATGGAAGGTGGGCATGTCTGCGGGCGGATTTAATCTAAACTTATATATATTTTATGTTTAAGTATGCAAAGCATTCGTACCGAATTTGAAAGCTCTACATTTATTTTTACTATTTTCTGCAAAAAAATCGTATATACGGTGGGCGTGTCTGTGGGCGGATTTGATCAAAACATATATATATATTTCATATTTAATTATGCAAAGCATTCATAACAAATTTGAAAGCTCTACGTTTATTTTTACTATTTTCTGCAAAAAAATTCTTATGGAAGGTGGGCGTGTCTGCGGGCGGATTTGATCCAAACTTATATATATTTTATGGTTAAGTATGCAAAGCATTCGTACCAAATTTGAAAGCTCTACATTAATTTTTACTATTTTCTGCAAAACAAATTGTATGGAAGGTGGGCGTGTCTGTGGGCGGATTTGATCCAAACTTATATATATTTTATTTTTAACTGTAAAAAACATTCGAATCAAATTTCAAAGCTCTAGGTTTATTTTTACTATTTATGGCCAAAACTTGTATGAAGTCCTCCCACTGTGCGTCGTTGCAATTAGTTTATGTTTATATTTGCTATTATAAAACTAATATATATTAAATTACCTGTTTTGTTTGAAGATCAGCATAAAAACAAAAGCTCAAATAATAAACAAAAACCAGCACAAAGTGAAAGAAAATAAAGTGAAAATTTGTCGGCGACATTTGGATATTTTCAAAACTATTTGCAATGTTCGACATTAATGGTTTATTGCTCATCAAAATACGCGATTAATTAGTTTTTTTAATTATTCATAAACACTGTTGAATTTAATTAATCAATTTCATCTTATTATTTTGAAATTAGCAAAAGTAAACACTAAATATCTTGACACTATTTTTTTTGTTTGTTTCATTCATTTTGTGCAAAACAAAATTCACACACACACACGAGAACAAAATATATTTTGATTTTATATATTTAACTAGCAAAAACCCGCTGCTTCGCCGGCGATAAAAATATTAAATATCATTAAAAACTTTAAATCTTAAAATTTAACAGCCTTATTCATATTGAAGTGGGAAGAGTGGAAATAATGGTTTGTGTATTAGATAAATTCAGTGACTTGTTATTTATTTGTCGCAATTTCGTCAAGATTTTGGTATTTAAAAATCAATAGTTTTTCTAAGCCATCTGCACTGAAATAATTGTCATTTTATTATTTTTTTTTTTTTATAAATATTTTGAAATCTTTGACAAATTTTCTTGTTTTTATTTTCTGTTTTTGGAAATTTTTTATATATTTTGAATTTTCTTGACATATTTTCCAAATGTTTGAAATATTTTGAAGAATTTTAATTATTTTTGACAATATTTGTGCTCAAATGAGAGCAAATAATTAAAAAACTGCTTTATGAGAGGTGTGTTAAAAACCTTAAAAAAAAATTTAAATTTCAACCATATTTAATAATCCTCTAATTTATAAACAAACATTTTCAAACACTTTTTGACATTTTGTTTGTTTTTGATACATTTTGAAATAATTTGATACATTTTGACAATATTTTTTGTGCTTAGATGAGAACAAACAAATTTTTAAAATGCTTTATCGAGGCTTTATTGAAGGTTTGAACCATTTTTAAAATTCTCTTATTTATCAAGCATTTAAAAGAGCTTTTGAAAGCTGTTGAAACGTTCAACATGAAAAATGTTTTTAAATTCTTTTTCGATTTTTTTCTTATGAAGGCTTTGTAAGAGGCTCATAATTTTTTATGAATACAGCCGTTTGAATTTCGGTAAAATTGTATATTTGTGTTGGAGCGACTTAGTAGTTCCATCCGAATAAAGTAACCTAAAGTAAGTAGCTAACTAATGTAATAAAAAATAACTAAAGAAATAAACTTTCTGTATCTTCCTGATCATTTTTTTCATGCATTGGTTCACTTTTCCTAGCGCTGTGACTATTGGGGTACTCACAGTTTTGTTTTATCTGGTGTGTTAACTACGCCGTCTGTTAACTCTAAAACATTTTGCCATGTGGTAACTATTTTTGATTTTGTTTTGCATGTAAAAAAGAGATAACACAAACTGGTAAAATTGCCTTGCTTTCCAACATGTTTGTTTTTCGTAGCAAACTGGCATTTCTGAAAGGTATTTTTATTTTATTGAAAAATCAATAAATCAAAGAAAGCTTCTCTTGTTATTTTTATTTTATTGAAAAATCAATAAATTAAAGAAAGCTTCTCTTTTCAAAAGGCGTGTCAATTTTAGAATGAACTACGAGTAGGGGTTCTCACAATTTGATTGAAGTATCGTTTTAAAGTTATTATATATCAACTTTAGAAGGGATCTGTAAATAACCTATATATAAAAATCTCGTTTATACGTAAAAATATCAGCTCAGAGGTAAGAAAAATATATGACGCCCTTAGAGAATTGTTATTTTAAAATTAAATATATCTTTCGTTTAAGCTGATAAATTTCATCAAAACATTTCAACAAAACATCGACACGGAATTTTTGTCGATGCTTTTATAAAAGTGGCAGTATATTTACATTCAAAAAGGTGGCAGCATTGGTACCGCACTCAATACATGTTGCTGTCTTTTTTTTTTTCTTTTTTGTGGACCTTCCCACCGGGAAAAAAAATCAATTCTCTTCTCCAATATAGATTCTAGAATTAATTATTTTTAACACCCCATCGGGAAAAAGATGCAATTTTATATAAAAAAAGAAGCAATTCTTTTCTCCAGTATAGATTCTAGAATTGATTATTTTTAACATGCTTATGTCCTACAAAGAATAGTATATTCTTTTCTCGCTTCAAGTGGAATCGCTACAGAATCGTTTTTTTTTCACTTTTTAAATAGATTCTTTTCATATATGTAATCATGGTTGAATAAATTAGGTTGTCTCGTGGCTGATCGTACTCTCTTCTCAGTGCACATAATTGTCAAAATCAATGAAAAGCTACAACAACAACTTCATCAGCTTTGCATGTTATCAATTTACGCATTCAGATTTTGTATGAGTTGTCAACTTCGATTCGACATTTATTGGAACTCGCTCTCACCCATGCGACAACCTTATTTATTAAACCATGTATGTAATACTTCAATATTGGCAGCAAACTAAATTTTTAATGAGTTTCAACTACGAAATCAAAGAGAGATAGCCTACATAAGATTTTGTTGTTTGTATTAGTATATTTGAATATACTACTACTATACGTCAACGGAGCGGTTGTTAAGAAAAATGTCTACCCAAACATAAAACAAAACAAAGCATACATATTTGTTTTACATAAATCATAGGTACGTACCATTATAAAACAATTATAAGACCAACGCGTAAAATATGATAAAAATTTAAAAAGAAAAATTCAAGCAAACAAAATTTAAACCATTAAAATTGAAACAACAGAAATTTTAAATGAATTTTTGACAATGAAAGCACCGCTCCTGAGTTTTTCGTTATAAAATTAAATTTCGAGTAGATAAAAAAAAAACCAAAAATAAATAAATAACTGGTAATTTTAGCCATTGAAAGGACTTTGACCTAGCTTCTTATAATCAATTGTGTTGTGCGTGTTATTAAGTTTGTACACAATTGACCGAGAACCGGACCTACATGTTTAACGCCGACTCCGAACGGTGATGAACGGAATGTTCTTATTCTCAATTAGCTTTACATGGCATTTTGATTACTCTCTGAGGTTTGCCATTGTCTGCAGAAAGGTGGCGGCCGTACAGAAAAATCATTTTAATTCAAATAATTTTTTGTCGCTGCTGGGATTCGAGCCCGGGTATCCAGGTTCGTTGACATAGAGGCCACGGACTTTTAGCCAACTACGCCACGGACGCCACAATTTCGGGTACATTCACATTACAGTGTACTGCCAATATAGAAGTATTACATATATGATTATTTTAAATAAAATGTATTAACTTTGGGAAATAAGAAAACAAATCAAAACAGACTGATGATTTTCTCACTTATACCAGAATTTGTTTTAGAATCAGTTCGTTTTTCACTTATCAAAAAAGCAAGCAAGGAATCTAAAAACATTTTATATATTAAAAATAATTATATGGGTCGTAATCGATTATGGCTGGAATAAAAACGTATCAGTAAACTTTTGCTTGATAGATTCCAATTCATAGGTTTTGCTATAAATGTATATATTCTTTGGAATACATTCTAAAATGTTAGCAATAGAATTCATTCTATTTACGATTTTTGTTTCTAGAATCCATTTTCATTTTGCCGGTGGGACGCTGACGTCCTACAAATAGTAGTACATTCTTTTCTCGCTTCCATATGAATAGCTACAGAAATTGATTCTTTTATTCACTTTTTAAATGCATTCTTTTAAATAAAAAGTATTCATTTTCGGAAATGAGAAAACAAATCAAAACAGACTGTTGCTTTTCTCACTTATGCCAAAATTTGTTTGGTTGATATATTCGTTGATATATTGGTTGATATAAACTTTTGATTGATATATTCCAATTCATATGTTTTGCTTTAATTTATATATTCTTTGGAATACGTTCTAAAATGTAAGCAAAAGAATCTATTCCATTTACGATTTTTTTTTTTGAATCAATTCTCATTTTCCCGCTGGGTTGTTGACTGTTATATATGTTTCTCAAAAAGAGTTTGAAAATAGAGCTTTTGTCTCACAGCGATTTTGACATATTGTTCTATCTCATATATTCGTCAAGATTAGAGTGCTGATATATTGTTATATGAGCGAGAAAATATATAGACGAAATTAAATTAAAAAAAAAAAAAACTCAGGAGCGGTGCTTCCATTGTCAATAATTTTTATTTGAAATTTTTGTTGTTTGAATTTTTTGATTAAAATTTTGTTTGTTTAAATTTAATCATATTTCAGGCGTTCTTATAATTGTTTTATAATGGTGCGTACCTGTGATTTAGGAAAAACAAATATGATTTGTTTTCTTATATGTTTGGGGAAAACGTTTTCATAACAACCGCCCCTGTGACGGGTTGACTTTTTATTTTTTGTGTAGTAATTTTCATATATTCAAATATACTAACACAAACAGCAACATCTTATGTTGTTATGGCTGTCTCTCTTCGATTTCAGAGTTGGAATACAGAAGTATTACATATACATATGTTCTACCTTATTAGCTTTGGGCACAACCGTTTTTTGAGATGCACAGAGCTTTAATGAGAAAATTTTTTCTCTCTGAGAATAAGAATAAAGAAATTGTATGGTTATTCTCTTTGGATTTTAATTAATTATTTAAACAATGGCTATTAAATTTATATATCCCATGTCCCAACTGGGCACCATAGCTATCCTAGAGAAAAAGAATTTTTGAAACAGCGAGTGCCATTCTCAAGCTTTTCGCAGCCGAACATACGTGAGTCTTCTTTTATATAATAGTATAGATTGGGGACTAGTCAATCCGCGCGAGAAGAGCATTAAGTTTAACATAATCTCTTTTTTTTAAGTTAAAAATATTATTATTTCGCGTATCAGGAGCTCATCAGGTGGCGTCCGTGGCGTAGTTGGTTAAAGTGCGTGGCCGCTATGTCAAAGAACCTGGAGACCCTGGTTCGAACCCCAGCAGCGACAGAAAATTATTTGAATTAAAATAATTTTTCTGTACGGCCGCCACCTCTCTGCAGACAATGGCAAACCTCAGAGAGTAATAAAAATGCCATGTAAAGCTTCTTGAGAATAGGAACATTTTGTTCATCGCCGTTCGGAGTCGGCGTTAAGCCTGTAGGTCCATTTCTCGGTCAATAGTGTACAAACTTAATAACACGCACAACACAATTGATCATAAGAAGCTAGGTCAAAGTCCTTTCAAGGGCTGAAATGACCAGTTATTTATTTTTTTTTTATCAGGAGCTCATTTATTTTCACTTTCGTTGGCAAGTAATATTGTTATTTCAAGAGTTGGATGATAATCATCTTCCGGAACAAAAACTGGGTTCGAACGATGGAGATTTACAGAAGTGCATCTGTCTACAAATACAAGGTCAAGAGATCTATAATTTTTATTAAGAATATTATTAACCTGTTGAAGACACAGATCAGACAACTTATCTAAGAAATCATTTATCGAATCAGAGGCAGAAATAGGAGTAAGAAATGGAATCATCCAGGACACGGAAGGTAAGTTGAAATCACCTAAAACAATGATAGTATCCATATTTTTAAGCATATTATGGACAATTTCGATGGCATTTATATGGTTTAAATAAATTATTAAATCACTTTTAAGTGGAATGTAAGAGCAAGTAAGAAAAATAGTATTATTATTAAGTTTAACTGTAACACAAATAAACTCCAGATCGTTGGTGCCAGGAATTGTTAATTCCTCAGAAGCAAAGGAGTTATGGACAGCTATCAGAACCGCCACCACCGATCTTATCATAGCGATCTTTACGAAAAATTTAGTACTTATTGCACATTATTTCAGAATTTAATACGTTAGAGCGAAGCCAAGTTTCAGTAAAAATTATAAAGTTATATTCAAAATCAAAACTGTTAATGAAAATATCGGAAAGGTTATAATTGAGACCTCTAACATTTTGATACGCAAGCTCTAATTTAGACTTGTGATTTTTTAATCGTTTTTTGTATGGTGCTGAGGATTATTAGAAGGACGAGGCAAGTGTACAACATTTGCAATACGTGGTTTGTTTTTTAATTCAAATTCATGAAAAATTGTATTACGAGGCCAAAAATTTACATCCACAAGAGTATTAAATAAATTTTCCGGAACAGTCAATCTAAACGAAGTAGTCAGTCTAGGATTTAAATATTTGAATTTTTGGATCGAAAGAGACAAAGAGCACTTCAACTTTGCTGTGATAAAAAAAGTCTATATCATTTTCTGTTGTATCTGCAGCTAAGCGCGAAACAAAGATTGATTTATTTGGAGGAACCGCAATCAATGGTTTAGGTGAGATTGGAACAGAAGCCTCCGAAGTAAGTGCAACCTGATGAGCATCGACAACAGTGGGAGCAATAGAAAAAGTTTGGGCATACGACATATCTGGCAATGTAAGTGATGGAGCCGACGACGGCAAAGGAGCAGAAACAGTTAAATGAGTTAAATTTGAAGAAGAAGCAACAGTAGGAAGAGGGGTACTAATAGTACAAGTGTCCATGTCTTCAACAAGGTCCTTTTCGGAAGAAGGTGGGTGGTGTCAAGTCAGTTTTCTGCTTGCTTCGAAGGGTCATGTGTTTCTTTTTTCGCTTGGGTGACGAATTTGGCTCATCAATATATTTAAACTCATTGAAAAGAGTTTGGTATTTATTAAATTTAGCAGAAAGCGAGGAAAGTTCCCTACTCATTTCAGAGAAACCTTGCTTCGCCTGCTTGAATAATTTGTAAAAATTTATGTCGGCCAACCTAAATTTTTCGCAAGACCAACGTAATGTGGTCTGCTACTCGACCTGACACGCCTGCACACTTGATATGAACAGCGTTGTCACATAACCAACATGACAAAAACCACTCGGTATCACCCTTCGTAAAGCAGCCAGGTTTGGTACAAATCATTTTAAATGAAGATATGAAAATTTATTTAAAATTTAAGTAAAAATAATTGAAATTAAAGAGATAATTGTAAAAAAAAATGGAAAACCAAAAACAAAAAAAAATAATAAGAATAATATTAATGTATAATTATTTAATAAAAAGTAAATAAAAAGTAAATATAGCGACTTAAAATGAACTATGCAGTATGCCAAAACTGTTTAATTCAAAAGTGACTAAAAGTATGCAAAGTTTTTTTTTTTTTTATTTAATATATGGTAATAATTATTTCCACAGTTTAAGAAACACTGTAACTAGGCAGATGTCTTAAACTTCAGATAAACAAAGCAAACAAAAGAAACACTTAAAATGTAAATAAATATGTAAACAACAAAGTTTGTTTAACAAAATAAAGTGAAAAGTTACTTATCTTTAATAAAAATTGCTTTAAGTGTATGTACTATGTAATAGTTCTATGCATATTATGGTCGGGTTACACTTTTTTTCTGAATGCATCAGTTAATGTGAATGCGTATTTAAAAACATAGTCAAAATACGGGACGAAGTTTGTCCCGGCGGGACACTTAAAAAATTGTGTAAAATACGGGACGTCCCGTGAAATACGGGACGTCCCGTGAAATACGGGACATATGGCCACACTAGTTAAAATACACTTCTTGATAAAAATATATATACATTTTAGGCCAACTGCAAAGCCTACCTCCCATAAGAAATGACTTTTTTTAACAGCAAAAATCTTACTAATTTTGCTCATATGTGAACTTAAAAAATAATTTTTAAATTTTTTAAGAACAAAATAAACACCATGGCAAAAATTAAGATCGGACAACTTTTAGATTTTCCTCCCACCAAACAATACAAACAGGCACTATTTTGATGATATTTCACCAAAATTCATGTGTGGATTCATGCATGCTTTAAAAAAAAAAAGATTAAGATTTCTGGCTTCTTGAGTCTCTTCGGAGAGCTGACCAATAGGCAATATACATTAGAGGTGTCTTTATTTTTACATATCAAAATTTTGTCGCGCGAGTTACGTATAAAACCTCATCAAGCCCTAAAGTTGAGCTGCCAACTAAAGCTATCAATAAATCAATATTTTAAGTATTATATAAGTTAACAAACTTTTATTTTTAATGCAGCTCAGCAAATATTAATAATATGCAAATAATAAGAAACTGCTGAGTTACTACATTTAAATAAGTCAATGACTTCTGTTTTTGAAGGTAACTCAGCAAACTAAAGGTGTAGGGTAATTTTAAGTATTAATAAGCAATCAATCAATAAAGTAACGTTAAACCAAAAAGACATTTTTCTTGTGATTCATTTCTGGCGCAGTCGGTTATTTTTCGGTCGAAAGTGTTGAAACCAAGATATATAAAAATTTTGTAGAAACAACACTTAGTGTTTGACACACAACTTTAAGCGACGGCTTAAAAAAAATAAAACAAAAAAAAAATACGGGCAACGAAGTGAGCTCAAGTAAAATTTACCAGCCACCAAGATACAATGTGAACAAACGGACATTTAATATTGTTAAAACTCTCTTAAAAATATAAACAATAATACATTTTCCAAAATTGATCGGAGAAGAAGAGAAGCTGTTTTTGATCAAAATAGAGAAAGAAATATGGCAGATGAATTGCCCAATGTTTGGTGGCGCTAACCGCAATAGTAAATCAACAGAACCAGACACAAACCAACAGGGCGCGGATAGAGCCCGATATTAATCACTTGCCAGTATTCCAGGGGGAGACAGGAACTCTACCGTCATTTATTTCTGCGGTATCTCGGACTCTTAAGGACCACACTGGCAACGAAGCCGCCGTTTACGAAATAATCTTCAATAACAAGATCCAAGGGGGAGCGAGGAACGTTATCAGCATCAACACTCCTGAAACATGGGAGGAATGCCAGCGGCGACTAAAGCAGCACTATAAGCCAGCGAAGAATCAACTACAAACAACAAGGAACATTTTAAATTTAAAGGTAATCAGTATATTAGAATTAGACAATAAGCTAAGACAATCAGTAGAAGATATAACTGAATATGTGACTTATGAAGAAAATAGCAAGGCAATGTTAGATATATTTAGCGGTATGATTGTTCAAAAAGTTAAAGAACTAGTGGCGGGTACTTTAGCTTATACTATAATGAAGAAGTTTAATTGAACAGAAATTAGAAATATTGTAAATGATTTCATAGGCCTAGATTATGGCAACTTAAATAACTTTAAAAACAATAATAATCTAAGCACTAATTTTGAAAAATTTAAAACCACGTCACAACAAAATAAAAATGTTGGCAATAGTTTCCAACACAGAAACCAAAATTTTTATAGTAATAGGCAGCAAAATCAAAATTTTAGAAATAATTCTTTTATAATTATTTATAAAAATAAAATAATAATAATAATTTTATAACTATACTAGCAAATACCCGCTGCTTCGCCGGCGATAAAAATATTAAATATCATTAAAAACTTTAAATTTAACAGCCGTGTTCATATTGAAGTGGGAAGAGTGTAAATAATGGTTTGTGTATTAGATAAATTCAGTGACTTGTTATTTATTTGTCGCAATTTCGTCAAGATTTTGATATTTAAAAATCAATAGTTTTTCTAAGCCATCTGCACTGAACAGGCCCGTAGACAAGGGGGGGGGGGGGGGGGGTTTTAGGGTTAAAATCCCCCCTTATGGTCCAAAAAGTATAAAAAAATAATACATTAGCATTAATATAACTTTTCCAATTTGCGAATACTTGCTGCACGTGCGTCTTTTTTCTCTTACAGTCCAAACTGCAAGTGTAAACAGCAACAGCGAAAACATCAACATGCTTAAGTATCGAAAAAAGTTCGATCCATTCAATTGAACTTTGTCTACCACCAGCATTTAAGAATTTATTGCGTTAACAGGTGTTACGTGAAAGTGGTGAAATTTTGATTGAGTTTCGTTATACTATGTTCAGACTGAGTTTTAAATGCGTATTTAGAAGTTCGAAAATTCTTACAAATGTCAAGTGTTCAAACTATGTAGAAGCCCTTAATTCGCATTAAAATTGACATATTTCTTAATATTATTTCTATGTTGTGGAAATGCTGACATTTTAACAAAAATATGATTGCAGCAACGAACCAGAAAGTGTTCGGAAAATTGTAAACATTTATTATTTTTGTTTGAATATATTGTGTGAATAAACAACTTTATTAATAATTAAACAAATGTATCATTGACAAATTAAATAAAACTCACAATTAACCCAAACGATTTTTTTTTATATGATTTGCAATTAGCTTGAGTATGCGAGCGCAGGTGTCAATACTTTTCCTTCTTCGCACACGGTGTAGTCACTATAGAACGCTAGAATTCCCTTTGCAATTTGGTAGGCATACACTGTGAAAGCAAATGTGGCTCCAGTGAGTGTGCAAAATCTTCGGGTGGACCTCCTTTTAATAAAACTGTTTCTGTGGCTACAAAAACACTGTGAGCATATTCTAGCGCTCAGTAATATTTTGTCCAGTCACCTCTTGCTTTGGCGTTTCAGTGGCAGTCCATCCTGTCGCGAAGTCTGTTGGAAAGCTTGTGCAAACCTGTTTCAACTTCTTCAGCTTTGTTACGTCCCAAAACTATTTGCATGGTATGATTTTTACCAAAGAGAAATCTTGAGTTTGTTTTCCATTCTTGTCGTAGATCATTCGGCAGATTATTGTGCATATTTTGCACCTGATAGACAAAGATGTGAAAATATTTTCCCACACAGCGGCGCACGTCTTCGATAATTTGTTGCTTTCAGGCCAGTCCTTTGCGATCGGTTTCAGTCAACGAAATCTTTTTATCTATTTCTGAACAGGGCATTTTTTGTGTATTTAATTAAAAAAATAAGAACACGAAAAACAAAAAATTGTTCAAGTTTATTAATCGAATGGCGCACAGCTGATTGAATTTAATAACGAGTACTGTCAAAAAAAACGAGTAAAATGTATTCGAACTTCGAAACAGGGTCGCAAACTGCTAAATGCTCATTTGAAGTAGAATTTATGTGAATTTACAGAATTGACAGAATTTTATATGGGCTAATTCGCATTTAGAGAAGCATTTAGGAAATAAATGCGAATTAAGCTTTAAATGCGCATTTAGCTCCCAGTCTGAACATAGTATTAGATAATAATCTAAACATTATTAAACTTATAAGTTTAATAAAAAAAAAAATAAATAACTGGCCATTTCAGCCCTTGACTTTGACCTAGCTTCTTATGATCAATTGTGTTGTGCGTGTTATTAAGTTTGTACACAATTGACCGAGAACCGGACCTATGTACATGTTTAACGCCGACTCCGAACGGCGATGAACAGAATGTTTTTGTTTTCAAGAAGCTTTACATGGCATTGTGATTACTCTCTGAGGTCTGCCATTGTCTGCAGAGAGGTGGCGGCCGTACAGAAAAATTATTTTAATTCAAATAATTTTCTGTCGCTTCTGGGGTTCGAACCCGGGTCTCCAGGACGCCACCAGATCGCCAGATAAGTTTAATAGCATCATTTTATAAATCCCTGCACATCACTTCATGCTGCGTTGGTGAAATTCACAATTTATAAAACGCAACGCTTCACGCCGTGATCTTCAGCGTTGAGTTACGCAATAGCGTAGTGAAAACAGTACAAAGTTAGCATTTTATAAAACGCTGCACTTGAAATTCGCTCACTTGAACTGTCACTTTCATCACTTGCTCTTGAGCTGCCGTTAGAACGAATAAGTTGGCATTGAAAGGGTAATAACTGTTTGTTTCATTTCGTGAATCTTAAATATTTCAAAGATTTGCATAATGATGCTAGTTTTATTTCGCATGTGACAACCCTAAACTGCTGTTGGCTGATAGTTCACCGTGGTAATGTAACATAGCTAACGCAATAACGTAGTGATTAATAAAATGCAAATTTTAAATCAAAGTGATGCGCCGCGTTAGCGTTGCGTTTCATCACGGTGATTTAAAAAATGATGCCATAAGAGTTTCTATTCTTAATTTTACTGTGCCAAAACTACAAAAATGATTCTACTTAATTGGCTGCAGAAACCAGAAGTAAAAAAGGCTAGAACGGTGGAAAGTAAGTGCTTGATTTAAATGATTTTCTTTTTCCTTTATCAATGCGTAAATGCGTTAAAAAGTTGCCGAATATTTCTGAATGTTTGAAAGCTGTGTTTTTTTTTTTGGTAGAGTGTTTCCATTGATTGAATATTAATGGATTAACTTTTTTCTTGATACGGAACCGACAAAATCCGAATAATATTATATATCATCTGTATTGCAGAAAACGTTCAAGAAACTTTGGAATCTGAAAAGTCTTCAGAACTTCCTTTGTAACCTGCAGTTGAAGAAAGCTTTAATGTTGACAGCTATGTGGAAAGCGGTAGAACAAGTTGTGGTATTAATATTTTACTTTTAATGTTTATAACTTTAAGTTTGTGTATATGATTGTAGAAATTGTTCCAGAAATATCATTTGATTCATCGGAACTGTCTTCGACTTCGTTCGACTTCGAGAGTATTTCAATGTCCAAATAACGATATTTCCAAGTTGATGAGCAATATTTCCGATTCGAACCACCTTGAAAGTTTTCAAAGCATTTATGTGCCTCCGCAAATTTAAATTTTTCTGCCAGCGGTTCTCGCAAACTCCGATTTGAGCATTCTTGGTTGAACCGTTGGCATTGGTTGGTTTACTCCAAATTGAAAAATGCAGCTTATTGCAAGTTTTGCGTATTTTTTAGCACTGGTTTTGGAGGTGCAGGATCACAACCTGTTGGTAATTCTACCGAATGATAATAAAAACTTTTTAAATAAACTTTTCTAACCTTTTCATTGTGGCCTTTACAAAAGTCAGGAAATACAAGAAAATGTCGTTATTCTAATCGTGGTTATTTTTATATAGAATTTTAAACCGATACAAGTTTGCAAGTAAATTTTTAAAACAATAATATAAGATGCTTAGTTATCGTAATTTTAGAAGTTTGTCTTGAAAATTTTTTTAGCGTCTTTCTGTATTCCAAAATGACAGTGCAACGATAAGCAAGATATATAGCCGAAACACATTGAACTCAACAAACGACAGTTTTGAAATTATAGAACACACGTTTTTTATGTTCACTGGGTGTGCATCCGTAAGCATACATAGGGATTGAATTAACAAAAAAAAAAAAAAACAAGAAGACTTAATCTTCTACGTATATAAAAATCAAATGCGTGTGCGTTAGTCTTGCTAAGGCTCAGAAACGGCTGGGTCGATTTTAATAATTCTTTTTTTGTATTGTTTGCCTTAATACAGATGTGGTTTAGAAAGAAAGAAAATTACAAATTTTCAAGGAACAGCGGAAAAATCGAAAAAATCGAAATTGGTAATTTTGTATGGGAATTGTCACATCAGACTACTTTAAATAGCCAACAAATCTTAACGGCTGGACGGATTTAACTCAAATTCGGCACACACATTACTTGAATCCTAGATTAGGTTATGGCATACTTGGTTTTGACCACGCCCCTTCTTCTGCGCCGTTACAAGAAACGTAAATTATCCTACTAGCGTACTTTTATTAGCGAAACTGTGCGTCTAAATAATTAAAAGAAAATTCTGTCAAAAAACATTCACATATCTTCAAAATTGCACAAAATTTTAGTACAGCGTCTTTTTCTAATAACTTCGTTTCCTTAGAATAACAAAAAACTATCAGAAATTCGTGTTTCTTACTTTCGATGAAAATAACTCCGTTTTTTTTAATATATTTCATCCAATTTCTTTTCGTTGATAAATTCAATTTAAGCACTTAATAAACCATATTTAAAGAAAGCTCCAATGTATTCATTTTTTACTCCAAAAATCACAAAAGCTATCATTTCAATAAATAAAAAAAAAAAATTTAAAAAAAATTATTTGTTTGCCCATTGTGAGGATCGATCCTTAGACCACCTCATGGCTTCAAAACTAACAGTTGAGCTGACTATTTTTATTCAAATTGAAATGTACTAAAAAATTTTTCTAATAGAATTCGTAATAAAATGATATGACAGCACAATCTTTTGAATTCGAATAACAGCAGCCTATTACATTCCGTGTTAATATGGGATATTGGAGTGTTTCATTCAATCAATAATTGAAATTCGATTGGCACGATGTGTTATCGATCATGAATGTTCGATAAAAAATTAATTTCGGGTGGAATCGTGATTGTTCGAATTTAGGGCGGGACGAAGTTTGCCGGGTCCTCTAATATAAATATATAAAATAAGCAAAAATAAAGTAAATTAATTTTTGTTTTATGTATTTGGTGTACAAAAAAGTTTTAAAGTGTTTTTTTTTTCAAGTTTGTCGCTTTATTGTGAAAAATTTGTTACAAATTCATTTTTCAAAGTATTGTCCATTTCTAGCCACTGATTTTTCCCATCTTTCTGGTAATGATATAAAAAATACCTTTTCATGTATCGATATCAAAAACTATCGATATTTTTTTTAATCCAAACCCCCCCCTTAGGTAAATCCTGGCTACGGGCCTGGCACTGAAATAATTGTCATTTTATTATTTTTTTTTTTTTTATAAATATTTTGAAATCTTTGACAAATTTTCTTGTTTTTATTTTCTTTTTTTGGAACTTTTTTATATATTTTGAATATTCTTGACATATTTTCCAAATGTTTGAAATATTTTGAAGAATTTAATTATTTTTGAAAATATTTGTGCTCAAATGAGAGCAAATAATTTAAAAACTGCTTTATGAGAGGTGTGTTATAATATAAACCTTAAAAAAAAAATTTAAATTTCAACCATATTTAAAAATCCTTTAATTTATAAACAAACATTTTCAAACATTTTTTGACATTTTGTTTGTTTTTGATACATTTTGAAATAGTTTGATACATTTTTGACAATATTTTTTGTGCTTAGATGAGAGCAAACAAATTTTTAAAATGCTTTATCGAGGGTTTATTGAAGGTTTGAACCATTTTTAAAATTCTCTTATTTATCAAGCATTTAAAAGAGCTTTTGAAAGCTGTTGAAACGTTCAACATGAAAAATGTTTTTAAATTTTTTTTCGATTTTTTTCTTATGAAGGCTTTGTAAGAGGCTCATAATTTTTTATGAATACAGCCGTTTGAATTTCGGTAAAATTGTATATTTGTGTTGGAGCGACTTAGTAGTTCCATCCGAATGAAGTAACCAGCTAACTAATGTAATAAAAAATAACTACAGTAATAAACTTTCTGTATCTTCCTGATCATTTTTTTTCATGCATTGGTTCACTTTTCCTAGCGCTGTGACTATTGGGGTACTCACAGTTTTGTTTTATCTGGTGTGTTAACTACGCCGTCTGTTAACTCTAAAACATTTTGCCATGTGATAACTATTTTTGATTTTGTTTTGCATGTAAAAAAGAGATAACTTAAACTGGTAAAATTGCCTTGCTTTCCAACATGTTTGCTTTTCGTAGCAAACTGGCATTTCTGAAAGGTATTTTTATTTTATTTAAAAATCAATAAATCAAAGAAAGCTTCTCTTGTTATTTTTATTTTATTGAAAAATCAATAAATTAAAGAAAGCTTCTCTTTTCAAAAGGCGTGTCAATTTTAGAATGAACTACGTGTAGGGGTTCTCACAATTTGATTGAAGTATCGTTTTAAAGTTACTATATATCAACTTTAGAAGGGATCTGTAAATACCTTATATATAAAAATCTCGTTTATACGTAAAAATATCAGCTCAGAGGTAAGAAAAATATATGACGGCCTTAGAGAATTGTTATTTTAAAATAAAATATATCTTTCGTTTAAGCTGATAAATTTCATCAAAACATTTCAACAAAACATCGACACGGAATTTTTGTCGATGCTTTTATAAAAGTGGCAGTATTTTTACATTCAAAAAGGTGGCAGCATTGGTACCGCACTCAATACATGTTGCTGTCTTTTTTTTTTTATTTTTGTGGACCTTCCCACCGAGAAAAAAGAATCAATTCTCTTCTCCAATATAGATTCTAGAATTAATTATTTTTAACACCCCATCGGGAAAAAGATGCAATTTTATATAAAAAAAGAATCAATTCTCTTCTCCAGTATAGATTCTAGAATTGATTATTTTTAACATGCTGATGTCCTACACAGAATAGTGTATTATTTTCTCGCTTCAAGTGGAATCGCTACAGAATTGTTTTTTTTTCACTTTTTAAATAGATTCTTTTCATATATGTAATCAAGGTTGAATAAATTAGGTTGTCTCGTGGCTGATCGTACTCTCTTCTCAGTACACATAATTGTCAAAATCAATGAAAAGTAACAACAACTTCATCGGCTTTGCATGTCATCAATTTACGCATTCAGATTTTGTATGAGTTGTCAACTTCGATGCGACATTTATTGGAACTCGCTCTCACCCATGCTACAACCTTATTTATTAAACCATGTATGTAATACTTCAATATTGGCAGCAAACTAAATTTTTAATGAGTTTCAACTACGAAATCAAAGAGAGATAGCCTACATAAAATTTTGTTGTTTGTATTAGTATATTTGAATATACTACTACTATACGTCAACGGAGCGGTTGTTAAGAAAAATGTCTACCCAAACATAAAACAAAACAAAGCATACATATTTGTTTTGCATAAATCATAGGTACGCACCATTATAAAACAATTATAAGACCAACCCGTGAAATATGATAAAAATTTAAAAATAAAAATTCAAGCAAACAAAATTTAAACCATTAAAATTGAAACAACAGAAATTTTAAATGAAATTTTTGACAATGAAAGCACCGCTCCTGAGTTTTTTTGTTATAAAATTAAATTTCGAGTACATAAAAAAAAACAAAAATTAAATAAATAACTGGTCATTTTAGCCATTGAATGGACTTTGACCTAGCTTCTTATGATCAATTGTGTTGTGCGTGTTATTAAGTTTGTACATAATTGACCGAGAACCGGACCTACAGGTTTAACGCCGACTCCGAACGGCGATGAACGGAATGTTCTTATTCTCAATTAGCTTTACATGGCATTTTGATTACTCTCTGAGGTTTGCCATCGTCTGCAGAGAGGTGGCAGCCGTACAGAAAAATCATTTTAATTCAAATAATTTTTTGCCGCTGCTGGGATTAGAACCCAGGTCTCCAGGTTCGTTGACATAGAGGCCACGGACTTTTAACCAACTACGCCACGGACGCCACAATTTCGGGTACATCACAGTACAGTGTACTGCCAATATAGAAGTATTACATATATGATTATTTTAAATAAAATGTATTAACTTTGGGAAATAAGAAAACAAATCAAAACAGACTGATGCTTTTCTCACTTATACCAGAATTTGTTTTAGAATCAGTTCGTTTTTCACTTATCAAGCAAGCAAGGAATCTAAAAACATTTTATATATTAGAAATAATTATATGGGTCGTAATCGATTATGGCTGGAATAAAAACGAATCAGTAAACTTTTCCTTGATAGATTTCAATTCATACGTTTTGCTATAAATGTATATATTCTTTGGAATACATTCTAAAATATTAGCAATAGAATTCATTCTATTTACGATTTTTGTTTCTAGAATCCATTTTCATTTTGCCGGTGGGACGCTGACGTCCTACAAATAGTAGTACATTCTTTTCTCGCTTCCATATGAATAGCTACAGAAATTGATTCTTTTATTCACTTTTTAAATGCATTCTTTTAAATAAAAAGTATTCATTTTCGGAAATGAGAAAACAAATCAAAACAGACTGTTGCTTTTCTCACTTATGCCAAAATTTGTTTGGTTGATATATTCGTTGATATATTGGTTGATATAAACTTTTGATTGATATATTCCAATTCATATGTTTTGCTTTAATTTATATATTCTTTGGAATACGTTCTAAAATGTAAGCAAAAGAATCTATTCCATTTACGATTTTTTTTTTTGAATCAATTCTCATTTTCCCGCTGGGTTGTTGACTGTTATATATGTTTCTCAAAAAGAGTTTGAAAATAGAGCTTTTGTCTCACAGCGATTTTGACATATTGTTCTATCTCATATATTCATCAAGATTAGAGTGCTGATATATTGTTATATGAGCGAGAAAATATATAGACGAAATTAAATTTAAAAAAAAAAAAACTCAGGAGCGGTGCTTCCATTGTCAATAATTTTTATTTGAAATTTTTGTTGTTTGAATTTTTTGATTAAAATTTTGTTTGTTTAAATTTAATCATATTTCAGGCGTTCTTATAATTGTTTTATAATGGTGCGTACCTGTGATTTAGGAAAAACAAATATGATTTGTTTTCTTATATGTTTGGGGAAAACGTTTTCATAACAACCGCCCCTGTGACGGGTTGACTTTTTATTTTTTGTGTAGTAATTTTCATATATTCAAATATACTAACACAAACAGCAACATCTTATGTTGTTATGGCTGTCTCTCTTCGATTTCAGAGTTGGAATACAGAAGTATTACATATACATATGTTCTACCTTATTAGCTTTGGGCACAACCGTTTTTTGAGATGCACAGAGCTTTAATGAGAAAATTTTTTCTCTCTGAGAATAAGAATAAAGAAATTGTATGGTTATTCTCTTTGGATTTTAATTAATTATTTAAACAATGGCTATTAAATTTATATATCCCATGTCCCAACTGGGCACCATAGCTATCCTAGAGAAAAAGAATTTTTGAAACAGCGAGTGCCATTCTCAAGCTTTTCGCAGCCGAACATACGTGAGTCTTCTTTTATATAATAGTATAGATATAGAAATATAGATATAGATATAGATATAGATGTATATAAAAGAAAATGTACGTAACTATAGGGGCTATGGTGTAATGAGTCCAAATATTGCACTCAAAACGTTAATTCTACCACAATGGCAGTAAACATAAGGGGGCATATAGGTTACAAATTTTAAAAAAAAGACCGATTTTGTGACCTCGAAAATCGATTTTTTTATCCTACTTCAGGCGATAGCCACTTAAACAAGGATTAATTTGATTTTTTTTTAATTTTTCGTAAGATATTCCAGACTGGTTATATCCTGCACACCTCATATTTTTGGCATTTTTTAAAAAAAAAAAATCAAATAACGTCAAACACCACTTCAAAAATTCTGAAAGAAATTTTTTTGTATTTTTAAATGTTAATAAATATGTGCACAAAATTTGAGAACGATATCTCTTTTCCTTCTATGAAAAAAAAAAATTCCGGAAAAAAATTTTTTTTTAAAAGTTTGTAACCTGCATGCCCCCATAATGATAAAATTTATATACATAAATATTTTTTAGAATAGAAAAATTTTATTTATTATTTTTACATTAAAAAGATTTTAGTTACAGGATTAAGGCGATTAAGAATAATAAAAGAAACTAACTAACTCAGCGAGTTTATCTAAAATAATATCCACTGATGGTGTAATTTTTCTATACAGATAAAGCAATGTGAGGCCGTTTAGTCTATCTTGCAACATTGTGCTTTTAGGTTTTGAGTCGGCGAAGTACTGAAAATGTTCATTAATTTTCACATGAAGTTACTGAAAGAGTTGCAAGGATAATAAGTAAATTATTGTAAATATCGCCCATTTCAGATTGAGGTGACCTATCAGTCGCACTGACCATCTCCGATTTGGCTCAAATTTTGTTCCTAGATTGGTTTATTACTCAGAAAATCAAATCCGAAGTTATAAATTTTTAGAACCACATCTCAAGGCCAAAATAGGGTGTATTTTGAAACGACGTAGCTCAGTGAATTTAATTCCGATTTTCGTAAATAAGGTATCATTGGAAAGGTTATTTTATCTTTTTTAAGGGAAAAATATAAAACTTTTCGAAAAATTACAGTAAGTTGGCCCATTCTTAATTTCAAAGTTTAATGCCATGCCAACAACAGACGCTATAATTTTTTTCAGTTTCTTTATTTTGGTTTTTTATACGTTTTAATACCTTTTCAACAATATATAATTAAGGTGTGTTCATGAAGGGTTCAAAAGTTCTGGCGTAAAACGTGC
This sequence comes from Pherbina coryleti, assembly GCA_943735915.1. Lineage (NCBI taxonomy): Eukaryota > Metazoa > Arthropoda > Insecta > Diptera > Sciomyzidae > Pherbina > Pherbina coryleti. Next base: position 81,545,855 of record OX030948.1, read on the forward strand.
TGTGTCAAAGAATTTTCAATACAAATTCAACTAGCTATCGACTTTTTTATTTTTATTTGTAAAAAGTCAAGAAAAAAAAATTGGATGAAAATTGAATTTGTAGTTGAATTTGTCTTGAAAATTCTTTAACACTGCACGTTTTACACCATAACTTCTGAACCCTTCAAGAGCTCACCTTAATTTTGTATCGTTGGAAAGGTATTGAAACCTTTAAAAAACCAAAATAAAGAAACTGAAAAGAAATTATAGGGTCTGTCGTGGCATGGCGTTAAACTTTGAATTTAACAATAGGTAAATTTACAGCAATTTTTTTGAAAGTTTTATATTTTATCCTTAAAATAGAGGAGATAACCATTCCAATTATACCTAAGTTAATAAAATTTGATTTAAATTGACTGAGCTACATTGTCTAAAATAGCATTTTTTTTTAAACTTTAAACACCGGAATTGGTTTTCTTAGCAAAAAAACCAACCTAAAAACAAATTTTGAGTCAAATCGGAGATGGTCAGTGCGACTGATAGATCACCTCAATTTGAAATGGGCGATATATATTTGACAATATATCCTTATTGCACTGTTTTATGGCTTGAAAAACTGTGTTTTTACCATCATAATATTTTTTATTACTTTTTTTATACTAAACATTCAGCTCATTTAGGTCATCAAAATCTCCTTCCAAATCATCTTTATAAAATGCGATTAGTTTTTCAAAAGCGCCTAAAGCTTCAACATTTAGCGATTTTTTTGCATCAGGTAAATGTGATTGAAATCCAATTAGAATGTCTCTATGTTTTAAAAATCTGTCACTCGGGCTTGTGATAAATGTATCCAAGAAAGGTATGTAAATCGATATGCGATAATACGATTCAACACATTGTGCGTTAGGGTGGAAAGATGCAACTTTTGGTCTCGTCAAAATGAATCCATTGGTTTCTGCTTATTTTTCAGCATTTATATACAATTTTTTTAATTCTATTTCAGCATTATCTCTTACATTTTTTACTTCTTGCAAACTGATATTGGCTAAATCGACTGCTTGTGTCAAATCAATGTTTCGAGTTTGAAGAAATTTGCATAAAATATATGAATAACCAAATACTTGGTTCATACACTGCAAAGATATAAGAAAGTCTGTCTTTTGTAATGCACAATTCAGTTAATTGGCTTGTCTGGATGTGTTTGTATCCTCCCAACAGGAAATTTTGCCTAATGCCAATATTATGGCATCGATAAAATTCACAAAACCGTAACCGAGTTGTATCTCTCAATCCATCTAGTAGGACAAATTTTCTTCAGTTTTTGATGACTACAAATATTTAACTCTTCGAGGCACTGCTTCAAAACCACTTGCAAAACCATGGGGAAAAATTTAAAGGTCTTGTATTTCTTCATTGAAATTCATCATCGTAATACAAATCGGTAAATCAGTGCAATAGATATAGAAAAATTATCAGAAAAATAACAGATTTTCATGTTTTTGCCTATAGCTCAAAAACTCGAGCAGATGGAGAAAAGTGGAGTCTATATCTGAAATCAGGAAACCCAATTTGTCTATAATCAGCTGAAAAATCTCCGGTACCAAAATGTCTGTCGCGAAGTGTTATGCTTCAACCGCAATCGATTTGAAATTTGGTCTTTCCGCACTTTTGATAAAAACATGTTATTACTTATCATGTTTTTCTTTTTGTGACAATAACTTGGGTGGGGTTTAAACCCCAAAACCCCCTTTTGGCTGCGCTTCTGCACAAGGACCTAGACAACAACAATATCCTGAGCCAATGGAGGTAGACGCTTTAAGTAGATTCAAAACGAACGTAATTGATGAGGATTTTTTTATAAACTAGCCTCGGATCACCAAAAAATATTTTTATTGCTTACTATTGAAAACGATCAATACATGGCCCTTATAGATACAGGTTCTACAGTAAGTTTATTAAATCAAACAAAATTCCCCCACAAAAAATATAAAATTATAAGTGACTCATCAACTGTCATAAATACCATACAAGGTGAAGTAAAACAACTAAACAAAACTGTCTCTACAGCTTGTCCGAACGAATTTCAATATCCCCGCAATGCAAAAATCCAATGGCTTGCAATGCAAATTAATAAGCCATATGATTTGCTACTGGGTATGGATTGGATAAGTAAAAATTTTTCAATTATAAATATTCAAACCCAACAAGTGAATCTGATAAATGGAGTGATACTCCCCTTTGTATCAAAAATATACGAAGGAGTCAATACACTTGAGGTGACTAGCCTACAAAATCTACAAGTAGACCATTTAAACGAAAAAGAACAAAATTTAGTTGAGAATCTGCTGAATAAGTTTAATAAATTATTATATAGAGAAGGCGATAATCTCACAAATACAAAAACAGTTATGCACGAAATAAAAACAACAACAAACGAGCAAATTAATTCTAAACTAAATTATCGTTATCCACCGAAACATGACACTGAAGTACGTAGACGAATGGAAGAAATGGAAAGGCGGGGGATAATTCGCAAAAGCAAAAGTAGATACAGTTCACCAGTTATTGTAGTGCCAAAGAAAAAAGATAATTCTGGTATACAAAAATTTATGATTGTCGTAGACTATAGAAGATTAAACCAGATTACTATCGACGATAAGTATCCTTTACCCAACATTGATAGCATACTAGACAAATTGGGCAAAGCTCAATACTTTAGCACCGTCGATTTGGCTAAAGGATACCATCAAATACTAGTTGCAGAAGAAGATATTGAAAAAACTGCTTTCATAACCCCTTCAGGCCTATATGAATTCGTTCGAATGCCCTTTGGATTGAAAATGGAACGAAATTCTACGAGAGTTTATTAACAAAATTTGTGTGGTGTATCTTGATGATATACTAATATTTTCAACAACACTAGAAGAACACGAAAATTCATTAAAAAAAATATTTGCCAAACTCCAACTTCACAATTTAAAAATACAGACAGATAAATGTTGTTTTATGAAAAGGGATACACCATTTTTAGGTCATATTTTATCAAAGGACGGTATAAAACCGAACTCCGAAAAAGTAAAAGCCATTCAAGAAATCTTATCGCCCAGATCAGAGAAACAAATTAAAAGTTTTCTACACAGAACCAAAAACGTACTTAATAACAAAGAAAAAGTTCTTTGTCCCAATGTATTATACATTAAAATTGGTCCAAAGTACGAGTTCCTTGATTCAATGAATCTTTGTTCTTACGTTATTTCTTTGATATGTTATGAAGAAAAATTATTAATTAATGACACATACAACTGTTACAATAAGTTAGTCTGTCCTTAGAAATTTTAAAACAATATCAAGATATATTTTAAAAAATCATTTTCTTATTGAGATAAAATTCTCTAATGGTTTTATAGATATTACAACACAAGAACTGGAACAAAATTTTAATGAACACGAACAATGAACTGTTCCTTAAAATTAAGAACAACGATTCATTGAACCAAAGAATTCGTTCTTTGGGGCAATGAATAGTTCTTAAAAATCAATGAATTTCGCTTTATGAACGAGATTCTTTGATTTTAAGAACAATATTTGGTTCAGTGTAGGCGCAACAGGCTTATCCAATAATTAAATACCTTAAAAAAGGATGTAAAATTAATACAAATGATCCACAGTTTATAACTGCATTTGAAAATTTGAAAACCCTAATAAGTTCTACCCCCATTTTAAAATATACAGAATTTGATAAACCCTTTGTTGTAACGACAGATGCAAGTGATTATGCAATTGGCTCAGCTTTATCACAGCAGGGCCAACCGGTATTCTATGTATCAAGAACATTAAATTCACATGAAAAAAACTATAGCACTACTGATAAAGAATTTTTATACATAATATATGCAGTTAATTATTTTAGACCTTATTTATATGGAAATAAATTTAAAATTGTGACAGACCATGCTCCTATTAAATATCTAAACAGCAAATATAAAGGCACAGATTTTGCACGACGCCATCAACGATGGTTACTGAAATTGTAAGAGTATAACTATGAAATAGAATATCTAAAAGGAAGCCAAAATGAAGTGGCAGATTTTCTGAGTAGGCAACAAAATGCACCACTCATAAATAAAAATAACGACAGCGAATCTAATTTTGAGATATCCGATACTGCTCATTCTGCACATGAAGAGCAATTAGAGCAAATAGGCATATGTATAAGAGACGAAATAATTAACAAATATAAAACACAAATTATTTTAACATACAACCCCAGTGAGGAAATCAAACTGCTTCATTAGCGAAAAATAATTGAAATGAATCCAACAGAAAGCGAAACTAAAATCAAAGATATTTTAAAAGAAAATATGAAATCAGGCCATGTAGGCATTTATGCTGAAGTGTCCGATAGTGATTATCACAAAGTGCAACTAATCATAATCGCATTATTTGCTAATGCGAATCATATAAAATTCGTAAAGGTAACTCAAAGAGCAATTGATATTCGCACTGAGGAAGAATTGCATAAAATTGCTTAAGCAATTTATACTGCAGAACTGACTTTCATCTTCCACCTTATGAATATCGATTACAGCTATTAAATCTTCCTACTTTAAAAAATCGCAGAACTATGCTTAATGTAAGCTGGATTGTTAAACTTCTGCATGGATATGTTGACAGTCCATATTTATTAAGTAAAATTTATTTTAATATTCCTATTCGTCCTAGAAGATCTTTTGAATTACTTTACATGAACTTTTGTAGAACAAACTACTTGCAAAATGAACCGTTGAGAAGTGCTTGTGGTGACTTTAATTTTGTTTCAGATGTAATCTCTTTAAATGAATCCATATACTCAATTAAACTTAAAATTCTAGATTATCTCCAGTACCGAGGTTGATTTGGATTATGCTCTTCCAAGAATACTTTATATTTTCCTGGCTATGTTTGGCAATACTATCAAGCTGATTTATTTTAAACATGATTATCCAGAGCGAGACCACGTCCGTCTCGCCTGGCATATGCCGGAGGTAGACCCCGTCCGTCTACCCTTGCATATGTGAGCTTTGCTCTAATCCCTGTTTACATGAATCTACATACATACATCAGAATAGTATTTGATTATCAGCCTCACATATGGGATCGATGCTCTAAATATATGATCCGGAATATGCAACTTCACATCATACCTGGGAATTTTACACCAAGCTGATTAAATTCAAACATGATTATCCAGAGCGAGACCATGTTCGTCTCGCCTGGCATATGCCGGAGGTAGACCCCGTCCGTCTACCCTTGCATATGTGAGCTTTGCTCTAATCCCTGTTCCTACACGCATTATAGAACTTGGTTATCAGCCTCACATATGTGAGCACTGCTCTAATCAATTGATCTATTAATATCAAGATGTTGATCCGGAATATATACAACCTTACATCATTTTTACTATGTATATTATATCTGAAATCCTTTAAATTAATAATTAAATGTATAATGAATTGTATAGTGTTTAAGTTAATCAAACAAATTGTTGAATTTTTAAAATGCTATAAAGCCTTAGGGCTTAGCATCTCAATAAAATAATAATAATAACAATTATCATTATACCACACAAAAGAATCCATGCACAGTGACATAAGCGAATGTTACAAAACTTTAAAAAATAAAATTTACTTTCCAAAATTAAGAGAACTCATACAGCTTATAATTAATAATTGTAGAAAATGTAAAGAAATAAAATACGACAGAAAACCTATTAAACCGAAATTTAAACTAACAGAAACACCAACAGCAAAAAATGATACAATACATATAGATATATTCCACTATAAAAAACGTTGCTTTGTAACGACAATCGACAAGCTCACTAAATTTGCAGCAGCTTATAATATTACCAACAGAAATTGGATAGCAAAACAAGAAATAATGATAGAACATTTTGCTAAATTTGAAAAACTAAATAAAGTTATCATGGACAACGAATTCAAATCACAACAAATTTTAGAATATCTCAACGCAGGCAGGTCGAATCACATTTCACAACACCAAATTCACATACAGGAAACGCAGATATAGAGCGATTACACTCAACACTTATTGAAAAAATAAATGCAATTGAGGATAATGAACTCACGGTAGAAATGAAGATGCAGATTGCTATAAAAAATAATAACAATCGATATCACTCAACAATCGAATGCACACCAATAGAAGCAAAAGAAGTTGTCGAAGTAAGCATGTTAGTGGCAAGAGTAAATCTAAGTAAAGAAAATAAAATTACAAAAATGAATTTTGATAGGCAATCATATATTGAGGATACACCTAGTGGACCAGTTAGAAATTATAAATGACTAAGACACAAAGATGAGCCGTATTATAAAATATTACCACTACATAATGTACACTATTCGAATATTAAAAGACCGTTGAAATTTGCAGGTACCGATATTCACAATGACCATACTGGCAATAGTAGCAGCAGTTCAAGGATTTCTTCAGGTAATACCAATTAACGAACAAGCCGGGTATATACCAATAAGGATGCAAGTAATAGAAATAGTTAACCAAACAATTACTGTAGTTCATATCATTCATCCGAAAGAAATTAAAAATATTGTTGATCAAATTGAGGAAAATATAAAAGCTACCGATATCAATAATAAGAATATGTTGTTAAGTAAAGTTGAAATACTTAAGTCTAAAATAGAAACTATTACACCAAAAGAAGCCGGTAGAAAGAAAAGAGGATTGTTTAATTTTGTAGGTAAAATAGATAAGTGGTTGTTTGGCTCATTAGATGATACCGATAGAGAAGAAATTTTAGTTCATATAGAAGTTACCGACAAAAATAACCATAACATCATAACAGCAGTTAATAACCAGGTATTAATAAATACACATTTCAATGATACATTTACAGTTTTGAAAGATGCTATAGAGAGCGATAGAGAAACAATTAAAAACTCACTCAACCAAATAAAAGAGAAAAAATTTAGAAATTGCACGTCATGTATTATATACAGATAACATGATAAAACTTCAATATATTGAAAGTAAAATTGATGTAATTCAAGACAATATAGCTTCAATTAAATACAATATCTTACATCCTGGCAAATTAAGAGCAAACGAAATTCAAACTTATGATGTAGATTTTTACAAATTAAAATTAATTAATGTCGGAATTATGTCATATAAAAATGATTCAATAATTATAGCTATTAAAATTCCAAAGAACTATGTTGAAACAGATTTGAATTTAATTACTCCATTACCTTCTGACAATTACTTAAAAATAAATGAAATAAATGAATATGTTGCAACAATGTATAATATTACGTATAAATATGAAAAAAATACTATATTAAGAAATTTAAAAAGCAGTAAAAATTTTATCTATTATACTAAGTGTGAGTTAATATTCAACAATAAAACTAAAATAGAACAAATAGATGATGAAACAATACTTGTAAGAAATGCTGTAAATATAAATGTTTTAAATTATTGTGATAAAAGAAATTTAGTATTAAATGGAAATTACATGATAAGTTTTCCTAATTGTAAAATTCAGATAGAAGGCGAAATATTTTTTAACCAGAAAGAAACTGTAAATGACAAATTCTTTTATCCTGTAAGTAAGCTTAATCAGTCGTATGAAATTAAGCCTTCATTTGAGAAAATTATTGTAAGTAACTTTGAAAACATACGAGCAATTAAGGAATTAAAATTTCATAAAAATATATCCTATGGATTAGAGCTAGTACTTGTAATAGCGGCAGTGGCCATTATTGTAATATTAGTTATTAGAAAGAAAAAGAATTCAGGAGAATTCCAACTCTGGCCCTGGGGAAGTGACGTATAAAACCTCACCAAGCCCTAAAGTTGAGCTGCCAACTAAAGCTATCAATAAATCAATATTTTAAGTATTATATAAGTTAACAAACTTTTATTTTTAATGCAACTCAACAAATATTAATAATATGCAAATAATAAGAAACTGCTGAGTTGCTACATTTAAATAAGTCAATGACTTCTATTTTTGAAGGTAACTCAGCAAACTAAAGGTGTAGGGTAATTTTAAGTATTAATAAGCAATCAATCAATAAAGACGTTTTTCTTGTTATTCATTTCTGGCGCTGGCCTGATTCTTTTTCCTTTATATCTAAAATTAAAAAATATAAAATTTGGTGCAAATCCGACAACATTTGATGGACGCGGAAACGATTGCAATTTCTAATTTAGGGCTATAAAGGGAAAAAACTTGAGTTTTCTTACTTACTTACTTATCTGGTGCTTACAACCGTAAGTCGGTTTTGGCCTCGTATAAGAAATTGCGCCAGCCAATTCTGTTCTGCGCTTGCTGGCGCCAGTTGGAAACACCAAGCGTGGTCAGGTTATCCAACACCTGATCCTTCCAACGAAGATGTGGGCGTCCTCTTCTGCGTTGACCACCATCGGGCACCGAATCGAATATTTTTTTTCGCTGGAGCGTCGATTTCTTGAAGAGCTCAGCAGGTAAGCCATCGGCTCCTGCGGCTTTGTTGTTTTTAAGCCCAGCTTTAGCTTTCAAGACTTCACTATGATCGGGCAGCGGAATTTAACGCTGTCGTCCACAATTGGGGTTTCCGGGATATTATCTCTATTGGCGGGATTGTTGTCGTCGTCACCATTCAGAAGCCTAGAGAAGTGTTCCCTCCACATCATCAGTGTACTCTGGATATCTGTCACTAGATTCCCATTTTCTCTTTTTCCCATTAGAAAATTAGATTCTCTAGATTTTCTAGATTCCCATTTTTCCTGCAGGAAGAGGCCCCGGTCTTGAAACCATCGGCCAGGCATCTTATTTTTTCGAAAAATTTTCGGACCTCATTCCTGTCACCATGCATCTCAATTTTCTCGCACTAACGCATTTCCGCTTCTCTTTTCTATCGCCTGAAAATGCGTCTCTCTTCCCTCCTCTTCTCTTTGTATCGCTCCTTAGCAGGGTGGCTTTGTAGGCGGCGTCTTTTTCTGCAGTGGCGTCGCGACACTCCTGGTCGTGCAACTGTTTTCGGCGAGGGCGGTGATAGCCTATACGGCAGCCGTACGCATAGAGTGGGAAATGTGATTCCACTGCGCGCATATATCGTCGATCTGAGGAGTGCTTTCTTGAAGCAGGAGTGAGAGTCGAGTAGCGAAGTCTTTGGCTGTTTGTTTTGATTGCAGCTTTTCGACGTCGTCTAGCTTTCTCTGTGCTTGATTGCGCGCATTCTTGGTTGCGCATAGGCGTGTACGGATCTTGGATGCGACAAGATAATGATCCGAGTCTATATTGGCACCACGGATCGTGCGTACATCTAAAACACTGGAAGAGTGCCTTCCGTCAATCAAAACGTGATCAATTTGGTTGCACGTCTTTTGATCAGGAGACAGCCAAGTTGCTTTATGAATATTGAGATGCTTGAATCTAGTGCTACTAACGACCATGTTTCGCGCTGCGGCTAAGTCAATTAGCCTCATTCCGTTATCGGAGGTATTGTCGTGGAGGCTGAACTTTCCGACTGTTGGACCAAAGATATTTTCTTTTCCCACCTTGGCGTTGAAGTCACCAAAGCATGAGACAGCTTCTAAGCTTTGTTCTCATCGTACTTCTCTTTTGTCGGAGCGTGCGCACAAATCAGGCTTATATTGAAAAATCTTGCCCTAACACGGATTATGGCAAGTCGTTTGTTCACAGGTGTGAATCGCAGGACATGATGCCGTAGTCGCTTGCCAACCACGAATCCGCATCCAAATTCATGCTTCTCCGCATGGCCGCTGTAGTAGATATCACAGGATGCTTGCCGTAAGCAACCCTGTCCCTTCCATCGCATTTCTTGGATTGCAGTGATATCAGCCTTGTATCTTTCTATGATATCTAACAGTTGGATAGAGGCACCATCCCAATTAAGGGTTCGGACGTTTCAAGTGCATAACCGTAAATCATTGTCAGTTTTTCGTTTGCGGTAGTCGTCATCAGATTTGGGGATCATTTTTATCTTATTTCTTATATGTTTCATTGAAATTTGTTTTTACGTGGTGGGCTTCAAACCCAACGCACAACCCTTTAAAGGCAGGGAGCCCGCCGCTCAGATTAGCCGTCAAACTAACGGTTGCCAGATTAACGTTTCTAGAGGACACCACGTAGAGGTTTGAGTCGACTTGAGACGAGTTCGACATGGATAATGCTGGCCTCACCAGGTTGAGGCAGTCAGACACGTTGCCATGTGAAGATCGCCCCCCTTGACCCTCACGCGTTGCCTTGTGAGGATCGTCCTCCGAGTTGAGTTTCTTGAGTTTTCAAGTGTTTTAAAACTTTTTATGTGCAAAATGTAAATTTGAATATTTTTTATGGTTAAAACCGATAGTAAATTCTTGTAAATCGTTGCTTTAAAAGTAAGGCCACCCCCTTACTTTTTTAGAGTCGGCCTAATTGTTTATTTTTTTTTACTGAAATTTGTTTCAAATATTGATTTTTAATAACAATAATTATGAACGCGTCAAAGTCAGTCTTACCTTTTATTGCCATTTTCATAACAAAAACAAACTTTTGTCGGCTATTTTATTTTAAGTCACACCCAAAACTATCTTCAGTGGGCCAATTCACTTTTGGTCGTACCTTAAACGAACTTCACTCGGCCAACTCACTTTTAATCGTACCTTAACCCATTAAGTCCGGGAAGAGCACAATTTTAATATGATGTTTGAGACTTATTTTCTGCTATTAAAAATTGGAATAAAAAATTCCAAACGTACCTATTCTACTATTTTTGGGGTCGCTCTTTCGATTGGTGCAGTCGGATTTGCAGAATAATGACTTTTGAAACCAATATGGCGCATTTTAATTAAAAAAATAACGAAATTTTTTGCGTTTTTCTTTTTTGCGAATCTTTTTCGCATAAATAAAGTTACTGAATCGGTGCCAAACTAAAACCAAAAGTGCACAAAATATCTAAAGTATAACTATGAATATTTTTTTTTTGGTTTGAATCGACCTAACCTCTTCAATATATCAATACGTAAAAAATTAACGTTATTTGGTAAATTATGAGTATTATTAATAAAATTTACATCTCTAATAATATAATTGTCCCAAAAATATATATAGAAGGGGTTTTTGAGATCGCTGATCACGAATTTGAGGGTAGATTTTCAAAATTTAAGATGGCGGATTCAATATGGCCGACCGAATTTCATAAAATCTTCAAAATTACAAGAAAATGTGTATAAGGGAGTTTTTGAGGCCGTTGATAACGAATTCGAAGTTAGATTTTCAAAATTCAAGATGGTCGATCTGTAGCCGATTAAATTTCATGAAATGACTGAAGCTAATGCGATAATGTTTATTATACGGGGTGTTTACCGTTATTCATAGTTATACTTTAGATATTTTGTGCACTTTTGGTTTTAGTTTGGCACCGATTCAGTAACTTTATTTATGCGAAAAAGAATCGCAAAAAAGAAAAACGCAAAAAATTTCGTTATTTTTTTAAATAAAATGCGCCATATTGGTTCCAAAAGTCATTATTCTGCAAATCCAACTGCACCAATCGAAAGAGCGACCCCAAAAATTAAAGAATAGGTATGTTTGGAATTTTTTATTCCAATTTTTAATAGCAGAAAATAAGTCTCAAACATCATATTAAACTTGTGCTCTTCCCGGACTTAATGGGTTAAACGAACCTCAGTCGGTTAAGTCAATTTAAGTAGTGGTCCAAAAAAAGTCAATTTAAGTAGTGGTCCCAATTAAATCCAAATAAAAACCGAAAATGATTTGAGCAAAAAATAATAATCAAAAGGCGATTTTTATTTAAGATTTAAGAGACAAAATATTATTATTTTATATCTGAACAATTCCTTGAAAATCATAAAATAAAGATCAATGTTTAAGTTTTTTGATATTGTTTTTTATTGATAACAGTCCCTGATAACCTTGTCAAAAAGTTGAAAAAATAAGTGGAATAAAACTGGTTTCCGATCGCAACGTGGATGTATAACAGCCCTTACTGATGAAGCTGAAGCAATAAGGATTGCTATAGATGATAACAAAGTTACTTTTTTAACCCTGCTCGATCACTCAAAAGCCTTTGACACAGTGAATCACGAGACACTCGTCACAAAATTGACATTGATGTATGGATTCGACACGAGTGCTGCTAATTTTATCATGTTCTATCTGAGTGAACGACGACAAGCAGTTTGCTGCGGAGATGCAACATCTAAATTCGTAGAACTAAAACGGGGAGTGCCTCAGGGGTCAGTTTTAGGCCCTCTCCTTTTCAATTTACATCAATGATCTACCAACGGTGTTGAGCAATTGCGAAATTCATATGTATGCAGATATGATATGCAGTAATATATGTCATGCACGCCTGAAATTATTAATTTAACAATCTCTAAGTTAAATTATAACTTACAGCGAGTTAATAGCTGGGCACAAAAAAATGGGCTATTACTGACTCCTTCTAAATCGCAGTGCATACTTATCTCCAGAAAAGTCATAGCGCCTTCAAATATTCCAAAAGTAATGATTAATAACGTCAACATAACTTTTGTAACACAAGCAAAAAATCTTGGTGTTGTCTTTAATAATACTTTGTCGTGGAACACGCACATCAACATTGCAATCGGAAAAGTCCATCAAATCAATTAAGCACCGCACCTTAATGTCAGGACGTCAATTTTTCGTCTATGCTAAACGCCTCTGGAACTCATTGCCAAATAACATAAGATTCATAAGCAACGCCAAAGCTTTCAAAAACAAATTATAAACTTTTCTCAAGAATTCTTAATAATCAGTTAACAAATTTTTATGTCATGTCAGTGCAACAACTTTTCCTCTTAATCGTTTTAATTTTTAATATTTAATAATTAATTTTTGTGTGATTTTTAATTTTCTTTTTATTTCCGTACTAGCAAATACCCGCTGCTTCGCCGGCGATAAAAATATTAAATATCATTAAAAACTTTAAATCTTAAAATTTAACAGCCGTATTCATATTGAAGTGGAAAGAGTGGAAATAATGGTTTGTGTATTAGATAAATTCAGTGACTTGTTATTTATTAGTCGCAATTTCGTCAAGATTTTGATATTTAAAAATCAATAGTTTTTCTAAGCCATCTGCACTGAAATAATTGTCATATTATAAGTTTTTTTTTTTATAAATATTTTGAAATCTTTGACAAATTTTCTTGTTTTAATTAGGTGTGCTTTATGAGAGGTGTGTTATAAACCTTAAAAAAAAATTAAATTTCAACCATATTTAAAAATCCTCTAATTTATAAACAAACATTTTCAAACACTTTTTGACATTTTGTTTGTTTTTGATACATTTTGAAATAGTTTGATACATTTTTGACAATATTTTTTGTGCTTAGATGAGAGCAAACAAATTTTTAAAATGCTTTATCGAGGCTTTATTGAAGGTTTGAACCATTTTTAAAATTCTCTTATTTATCAAGCATTTAAAAGAGCTTTTGAAAGCTGTTGAAACGTTCAACATGAAAAATGTTTTAAAATTTTTTTTCGATTTTTTTCTTATGAAGGCTTTGTAAGAGACTCATAATTTTTTATGAATACAGCCGTTTGAATTTCGGTAAAATTGTATATTTGTGTTGGAACGACTTAGTAGTTCCATCCGAATGAAGTAACCAGCTAACTTATGTAATAAAAAATAACTACAGTAATAAACTTTCTGTATCTTCCTGATCATTTTTTTTCATGCATTGGTTCACTTTTCCTAGCGCTGTGACTATTGGGGTACTCACAGTTTTGTTTTATCTGGTGTGTTAACTACGCCGTCTGTTAACTCTAAAACATTTTGCCATGTGATAACTATTTTTGATTTTGTTTTGCATGTAAAAAAGAGATAACTTAAACTGGTAAAATTGCCTTGCTTTCCAACATGTTTGTTTTTCGTAGCAAACTGGCATTTCTGAAAGGTATTTTTATTTTATTTAAAAATCAATAAATCAAAGAAAGCTTCTCTTGTTATTCTTATTTTATTGAAAAATCAATAAATTAAAGAAAGCTTCTCTTTTCAAAAGGCGTGTCAATTTTAGAATGAACTACGTGTAGGGGTTCTCACAATTTGATTGAAGTATCGTTTTAAAGTTACTATATATCAACTTTAGAAGGGATCTGTAAATACCCTATATATAAAAATCTCGTTTATACGTAAAACTATCAGCTCAGAGGTAAGAAAAATATATGACGGCCTTAGAGAATTGTTATTTTAAAATAAAATATATCTTTCGTTTAAGCTGATAAATTTCATCAAAACATTTCAACAAAACATCGACACGGAATTTTTGTCGATGCTTTTATAAAAGTGGCAGTATTTTTACATTCAAAAAGGTGGCAGCATTGGTACCGCACTCAATACATGTTGCTGTCTTTTTTTTTCTTTTTTGTGGACCTTCCCACCGGGAAAAAAGAATCAATTCTCTTCTCCAATATAGATTCTAGAATTGATTATTTTTAACACCCCATCGGGAAAAAAATGCAATCTATACTATTATATAAAAGAAGACTCACGTATGTTCGGCTGCGAAAAGCTTGAGAATGGCAGGCGCTGTTTCAAAAATTCTTTTTCTCTAGGATAGCTATGGTGCCCAGTTGGGACATGGGATATATAAATTAAATAGCCATTGTTTAAATAATTAATTAAAATCCAAAGAGAATAACCATAAAATTTCTTTATTCTTATTCTCAGAGAGAAAAAATTTTCTCATTAAAGCTCTGTGCATCTCAAAAAACGGTTGTACCCAAAGCTAATAAGGAAGAACATATGTATATGTAATACTTCTGTATTCCAACTCTGAAATCGAAGAGAGACAGCCATAACAACATAAGATGTTGCTGTTTGTGTTAGTATATTTGAATATATGAAAATTACTACACAAAAAATAAAAAGTCAACCCGTCACAGGGGCGGTTGTTATGAAAACGTTTTCCCCAAACATATAAGAAAACAAATCATATTTTTTTTTCCTAAATCACAGGTACGCACCATTATAAAACAATTATAAGAACGTCTGATATATGATTAAATTTAAACAAACAAAATTTTAATCAAAAAATTCAAACAACAAAAATTTCAAATAAAAATTATTGACAATGGAAGCACCGCTCCTGAGTTTTTTTTTTTTGAAATTTTATTTCCTCTATATATTTTCTCGCTCATATAACAATATATCAGCACTCGAATGTTGACGAATATATGAGATAGAACAATATGTCAAAATCGCTGTGAGACAAAAGCTCTATTTTCAAACTCTTTTTGAGCAACATATATAAAAGTCAACAACCCAGCGGGAAAATGAGAATTGATTCAAAAAAAAAAATCGTAAATGGAATAGATTCTTTTGCTTACATTTTAGAACGTATTCCAAAGAATATATAAATTAAAGCAAAACATATGAATTGGAATATATCAATCAAAAGTTTATATCAACCAATATATCAACGAATATATCAACCAAACAAATTTTGGCATAAGTGAGAAAAGCAACAGTCTGTTTTGATTTGTTTTCTCATTTCCGAAAATGAATACTTTTTATTTAAAAGAATGCATTTAAAAAGTGAATAAAAGAATCGATTTCTGTAGCTATTCATATGGAAGCGAGAAAAGAATGTACTACTATTTGTAGGACGTCAGCGTCCCACCGGCAAAATGAAAATGGATTCTAGAAACAAAAATCGTAGATAGAATGAATTCTATTGCTAACATTTTAGAATGTATTCCAAAGAATATATACATTTATAGCAAAACCTATGAATTGGAATCTCTCAAGCAAAAGTTTACTGATTCGTTTTTATTCCAGCCATAATCGATTACGACCCATATAATTATTTTTAATATATAAAATGTTTTTAGATTCCTTGCTTGCTTTTTTGATAAGTGAAAAACGAACTGATTCTAAAACAAATTCTGGTATAAGTGAGAAAATCATCAGTCTGTTTTGATTTGTTTTCTCATTTCCCAAGGTTAATACATTTTATTTAAAATAATCATATATGTAATACTTCTATATTGGAAGTACACTGTACTGTGAATGTACCCGAAATTGTGGCGTCCGTGGCGTAGTTGGTTAAAATTCCGTGGCCTCTATGTCAACGAACCTGGATACCCGGGTTCGAATCCCAGCAGAAACAAAAAATTATTTGAATTAAAATGATTTTTCTGTACGGCCGCCACCTCTCTGCAGACAATGGCAAACCTCAGAGAGTAATCAAAATGCCATGTAAAGCTAATTGAGAATAAGAACATTCCGTTCATCACCGTTCGGAGTCGGCGTTAAACATGTAGGTCCGGTTCTCGGTCAATTGTGTACAAACTTAATAACACGCACAACACAATTGATCATAAGAAGCTAGGTCAAAGTCCTTTCAATGGCTACAATGACCAGTTATTTATTTATTTTTGGTTTTTTTTTATGTGCTCGAAATTTAATTTTATAACAAAAAAACTCAGGAGCGGTGCTTTCATTGTCAAAAATTTCATTTAAAATTTCTGTTGTTTCAATTTTTATGATTTAAATTTTGTTTGCTTGAATTTTTCTTTTTAAATTTTTATCATATTTCACGCGTTGGTCTTATAATTGTTTTATAATGGTGCGTACCTATGATTTATGCAAAACAAATATGTATGCTTTGTTTTGTTTTATGTTTGGGTAGACATTTTTCTTAACAAGCGCCCCGTTGACGTATAGTAGTAGTATATTCAAATATACTAACACAAACAACAAAATCTTATGTAGGCTATCTCTCTTTGATTTCGTAGTTAAAACTCATTAAAAATTTAGTTTGCTGCCAATATTGAAGTATTACATACATGGTTTAATAAATAAGGTTGTCGCATGGGTGAGAGCGAGTTCCAATAAATGTCTAATCGAAGATGACAACTAATACAAAATCTGAATGCGTAAATTGATAACATGCAAAGCCGATGAAGTTGTTGTTGTAGCTTTTCATTGATTTTGACAATTATGTGTACTGAGAAGAGCGTACGATCAGCCACGAGACAACCTAATTTATTCAACCATGATTACATATATGAAAAGAGTCTATTTAAAAAGTGAAAAAAAACGATTCTGTAGCGATTCCACTTGAAACGAGAAAATAATGTGCTATTCTTTGTAGGACATCAGCATGTTAAAAATAATCAATTCTAGAATCTATACTGGAGAATAGGGCTGTTCATGTTCGGTTTTTTCGAAGCTTCGAAGTATTCGAATATTCGAAGCTTCGAAGCAAACTTCGGAACTTCGAAGTTTTTAAGGCGAAGCTTCAAATGTTACTATTCGAATAGGAAAAACTTCGAAGAATTCAATTCTTCGAGTATTCGAATGATACCCAGTTTGAAATACATGTTGTGTTACTACATATTTATTTGTTTTAATTTGATAAACAATTTTTGATTGGTTTCTGAATGGGTAATTCATAGATGCAGAAAAAAATGCTACTACTTGTTTCAGTCAGTTTTTAATGCGACATTGAACGCGTTTTATAAACGTAAGCTCTCTGAAATGTACTTAACCCTGTACTAAGATACGGTTTCTATAAAACGCTTTACTACACGCAAGATATCACCAAGTAAAAGCTCCATTCTGAGATTCAGTTTCCTTCTACTTTCAAAGCTATTCCATCTTAAAAATTTAGCTTGTATGAGCGGAGCCTCTTAAAACGCCGTCTCAGTTTTCTAGTAGAAGGACATCAATCAATAGTAATTCCATACTTAATTTCGTTGTTATGCGACATTTAGTTCCAAAGCTATTTCATCAAAAATTTGAAATGTATGTTCCGTGCTACGTCCATTGTCCAATAATCATTATTTCTTCATTGTTCTACATGTTAAGTTAGGAGAGATACTAAAGTGTAAGCTTTTATATTTGTATAAGAACTCGCTTTACTTTCGTTATAATGCTTGTCGTATATTGGGTTATTGGGTTAATGACTTTCTAACTTTACTTGGCAGCACTTGGTTATTCTGACAGCTCGAATTATCGGCATTTGGCATGACTGTAAAAAAGGTCTTCTTCCGGAGAAACTAAAACAAACAGGTTGTTAATAAAATAAAAGAAAGAAAAGAGGTTATTTTAATTCAACAAAATAAAACTAATCCCTAAAGTTATTACAAAAGGGTGTTTTTTTAGGGGTTTGTTTTTCTATGGAGACCGGTATAGAGCCATGATAACCGACTATTTTGTTCCCAAACTGGATGGCATGAATGTGGATGAGTTGTGGTTCCAACAAGACGGCGCTACATGACACACAGCGCACGTCACAATCGATTTATTGAAGGAAACATTCGATGAGCGCATAATTTCGCGGAATGGACCTGTCAATTGGCCACCAAGATCGTGTGATTTGACACCATTGGATTATTTTCTTTGGGGATATGTGAAGTCGCTCGTCTACGCCAACAAACCAGAAACGTTAGGGGACTTGGAGGCCAACATTCGTGGCGTTATTGCCGACATACGGCCCCCTATGCTCGAAAAAGTGGTTGAAAATTGGACCTTAAGAATTGGCTTTATCCGAGCCAGCCGCGGCGGCCACATGCCCGAAATCATATTTAAACATTAATGGCATAAAATTATCCTTCCAATAAAGCCAAATTGATGGACATTAAAACGACTTGCTTGTATTTTATCTCTATTCGAAAAACAAAACCCCTAAAAAAAACACCCTATATAAGGCCAAAAGTAATAATGCCAAATTTTGGCTTTCACTTGAAAAATTAAAAAAAATAATCAGCGGTACGGTTATAAAGCCAAAAATGACTTTCTGCAAATGAAACATTGTTTTTGATTTTTCATCATTACAATAATGTTATAAAGGCAATATGGCCTTAGAACCTTTGGCCTTACAGCATCCCACCGTGAACTTACCTTTCTTCATGCTGGCGTTTTCTTTGTAGTTCTTCTGGAAAAATTGAATGCATCTTTAGATGCGCACGAAGTGAACTCGTAGATCCATGCGACTGCAATACTCGCTCGCATACATTGCAAATCGCTGATTGAACATCAGAACTTTTAGTATAATAGCTCCACACTCAGAATCTCATGTTTTTTCTTATATCGAAGTGTATCACACGCACAAAAAATTTATGAAATATTTTTGAGTAAAAACTTCGAAGCTTCGAATTTTTTTACTGCCTATTATGTTGAACGAATAGTCAAGCTTCGAAGCTTCGTAAATCCGAATTTTTTTTCCTCTTCGAAGTTTTGAAACGAAGCTTCGAACTTCGAATTTCAAAAACTTCGAATAAAAGTCATAGCCCTACTGGAGAAGAGAATTGATTCTTTTTTTATATAAAATTGCATTTTTTTCCCGATGGGGTGTTAAAAATAATCAATTCTAGAATCTATATTGGAGAAGAGAATTGATTCTTTTTTCCCGGTGGGAAGGTCCACAAAAAAGAAAAAAAAAGACAGCAACATGTATTGAGTGCGGTACCAATGCTGCCACCTTTTTGAATGTAAAAATACTGCCACTTTTATAAAAGCATCGACAAAAATTCCGTGTCGATGTTTTGTTGAAATGTTTTGATGAAATTTATCAGCTTAAACGAAAGATATATTTTATTTTAAAATAACAATTCTCTAAGGCCGTCATATATTTTTCTTACCTCTGAGCTGATATTTTTACGTATAAACGAGATTTTTATATATAAGGTATTTACAGATCCCTTCTAAAGTTGATATATAGTAACTTTAAAACGATACTTCAATCAAATTGTGAGAACCCCTACACGTAGTTCATTCTAAAATTGTCACGCCTTTTGAAAAGATAAGCTTTCTTTAATTTATTGATTTTTCAATAAAATAAAAATTACAAGAGAAGCTTTCTTTGATTTATTGATTTTTCAATAAAATAAAAATACCTTTCAGAAATGCCAGTTTGCTACGAAAAACAAACATGTTGGAAAGCAAGGCAATTTTACCAGTTTGTGTTATCTCTTTTTTACATGCAAAACAAAATCAAAAATAGTTACCACATGGCAAAATGTTTTAGAGTTAACAGACGGCGTAGTTAACACACCAGATAAAACAAAACTGTGAGTACCCCAATAGTCACAGCGCTAGGAAAAGTGAACCAATGCATAAAAAAAATGATCAGGAAGATACAGAAAGTTTATTACTTTAGTTATTTTTTATTACATTAGTTAGCTGGTTACTTTATTCGGATGGAACTACTAAGTCGCTCCAACACAAATATACAATTTTACCGAAATTCAAACGGCTGTATTCATAAAAAAATATGAGCCTCTTACAAAGCCTTCATAAGAAAAAAATCGAAAAAAAATTTAAAAACATTTTTCATGTAGAACGTTTCAACAGCTTTCAAAAGCTCTTTTAAATGCTTGATAAATAAGAGAATTTTAAAAAAGGGTTGAAACCTTCAATAAAGCCTCGATAAAGCATTTTAAAAATTTGTTTGTTCTCATCTAAGCACAAAAAATATTGTCAAAACGTATCAAATTATTTCAAAATGTATCAAAAACAAACAAAATGTCAAAAAGTGTTTGAAAATGTTTGTTTATAAATTAGAGGATTTTTAAATATGGTTGAAATTTAATTTTTTTTTTTAAGGTTTATAACACACCTCTCATAAAGCACACCTAAATAAAAACAAGAAAATTTGTCAAAGATTTCAAAATATTTATAAAAAAAAAAAATAATAAAATGACAATTATTTCAGTGCAGATGGCTTAGAAAAACTCTTGATTTTTAAATATCAAAATCTTGACGAAATTGCGACTAATAAATAACAAGTCACTGAATTTATCTAATACACAAACCATTATTTCCTCTCTTTCCACTTCAATATGAATACGGCTGTTAAATTTTAAGATTTAAAGTTTTTAATGATATTTAATATTTTTATCGCCGGCGAAGCAGCGGGTATTTGCTAGTTTTATATAAAAAAAGAATCAATTCTCTTCTCCAGTATAGATTCTAGAATTGATTATTTTTAACATGCTGATGTCCTACAAAGAATAGCACATTATTTTCTCGCTTCAAGTGGAATCGCTACAGAATCGTTTTTTTTTCACTTTTTAAATAGACTCTTTTCATATATGTAATCATGGTTGAATAAATTAGGTTGTCTAGTGGCTGATCGTACTCTCTTCTCAGCACACATAATTGTTAAAATCAATGAAAAGCTACAACAACAACTTCATCGGCTTTGCATGTTATCAATTTACGCATTCAGATTTTGTATGAGTTGTCAACTTCGATTCGACATTTATTGGAACTCGCTCTCACCTATGCGACAACCTTATTTATTAAACCATGTATGTAATACTTCAATATTGGCAGCAAACTATATTTTTAATGAGTTTTAACTACGAAATCAAAGAGAGATAGCCTACATAAGATTTTGTTGTTTGTATTAGTATATTTGAATATACTACTACTATACGTCAACGGGGCGCTTGTTAAGAAAAATGTCTACCCAAACATAAAACAAAACAAAGCATACATATTTGTTTTGCATAAATCATAGGTACGCACCATTATAAAACAATTATAAGACCAACGCGTGAAATATGATAAAAATTTAAAAAGAAAAAATTCAAGCAAACAAAATTTAAATCATAAAAATTGAAACAACAGAAATTTTAAATGAAATTTTTGACAATGAAAGCACCGCTCCTGAGATTTTTTGTTATAAAATTAAATTTCGAGCACATAAAAAAAAACCAAAAATGAATAAATAACTGGTCATTGTAGCCATTGAAAGGACTTTGAAAGGACTTAGCTTCTTATGATCAATTGTGTTGTGCGTGTTATTAAGTTTGTACACAATTGACCGAGAACCGGACCTACATGTTTAACGCCGACTCCGAACGGTGATGAACGGAATGTTCTTATTCTCAATTAGCTTTACATGGCATTTTGATTACTCTCTGAGGTTTGCCATTGTCTGCAGAGAGGTGGCGGCCGTACAGAAAAATCATTTTAATTCAAATAATTTTTTGTTTCTGCTGGGATTCGAACCCGGGTATCCAGGTTCGTTGACATAGAGGCCACGGACTTTTAACCAACTACGCCACGGACGCCACAATTTCGGGTACATTCACAGTACAGTGTACTTCCAATATAGAAGTATTACATATATGTGACCCGATCTACGAAAAGGGACCTTCGGTGTGAAAATATCATTTTTCACTTTTTTGGCGATTCGGATAGATTAATTTGTGCTCTTTCTAATGGAGCAAAGCAGAAGTTTCCAACTCGTAAAGAAGTTTGTCAGGAATTTTCCAAAAAAAGAGCACGCCATTCAGTGTGCGACAATTAAACGTTTACAAACAGCTGTTTTCTCGAAAACTTGTTTTTACACCGAAGGTCCCTTTTCGTAGACCGGGTCACATATGATTATTTTAAATAAAATGTATTAACCTTGGGAAATGAGAAAACAAATCAAAACAGACTGATGATTTTCTCACTTATACCAGAATTTGTTTTAGAATCAGTTCGTTTTTCACTTATCAAAAAAGCAAGCAAGGAATCTAAAAACATTTTATATATTAAAAATAATTATATGGGTCGTAATCGATTATGGCTGGAATAAAAACGAATCAGTAAACTTTTGCTTGAGAGATTCCAATTCATAGGTTTTGCTATAAATGTATATATTCTTTGGAATACATTCTAAAATGTTAGCAATAGAATTCATTCTATTTACGATTTTTGTTTCTAGAATCCATTTTCATTTTGCCGGTGAGACGCTGACGTCCTACAAATAGTAGTACATTCTTTTCTCGCTTCCATATGAATAGCTACAGAAATCGATTCTTTTATTCACTTTTTAAATGCATTCTTTTAAATAAAAAGTATTCATTTTCGGAAATGAGAAAACAAATCAAAACAGACTGTTGCTTTTCTCACTTATGCCAAAATTTGTTTGGTTGATATATTCGTTGATATATTGGTTGATATAAACTTTTGATTGATATATTCCAATTCATATGTTTTGCTTTAATTTATATATTCTTTGGAATACGTTCTAAAATGTAAGCAAAAGAATCTATTCCATTTACGATTTTTTTTTTTTAATCAATTCTCATTTTCCCGCTGGGTTGTTGACTTTTATATATGTTGCTCAAAAAGAGTTTGAAAATAGAGATTTTGTCTCACAGCGATTTTGACATATTGTTCTATCTCATATATTCGTCAACATTAGAGTGCTGATATATTGTTATATGAGCGAGAAAATATATAGAGGAAATTAAATTTAAAAAAAAAAAACTCAGGAGCGGTGCTTCCATTGCCAATAATTTTTATTTGAAATTTTTGTTGTTTGAATTTTTTGATTAAAATTTTGTTTGTTTAAATTTAATCATATTTCAGGCGTTCTTATAATTGTTTTATAATGGTGCGTACCTGTGATTTAGGAAAAACAAATATGATTTGTTTTCTTATATGTTTGGGGAAAACGTTTTCATAACAACCGCCCCTGTGACGGGTTGACTTTTTATTTTTTGTGTAGTAATTTTCATATATTCAAATATACTAACACAAACAGCAACATCTTATGTTGTTATGGCTGTCTCTCTTCGATTTCAGAGTTGGAATACAGAAGTATTACATATACATATGTTCTACCTTATTAGCTTTGGGCACAACCTTTTTTTGAGATGCACAGAGCTTTAATGAGAAAATTTTTTCTCTCTGAGAATAAGAATAAAGAAATTGTATGGTTATTCTCTTTGAATTTTAATTAATTATTTAAACAATGGCTATTAAATTTATATATCCCATGTCCCAACTGGGCACCATAGCTATCCTAGAAAAAAAGAGTTTTTGAAACAGCGCCTGCCATTCTCAAGCTTTTCGCAGCCGAACATACGTGAGTCTTCTTTTATATAATAGTATAGATTATAGTATAGTATTATCAGTTCTGTGCTTTCTCTCATCGAGTTAACATCGTCCCTCAAACACCGCGTTTAGTGAACGAATAATCAAGCTAAGAAGCGATCATTTTCCGATCTATCATCAACTCACATTTTTCTTTTTGTTATACATTTAATTAAAAACACTTAATAAATAAAAAAAAAAAAACGAGAGTGTTTAATAAATAAAACTTATACTTTAAGCAATTAGTGACACTTAAGTGCCTAATAATGAATAAGCCACCCGACATGACCAATCAAAATTTGCTTTGCATAGACAAATCAAAAACTTTAAAATTAACTAATCCCGGACCTAAATATTTAATAATGTCAAGAAAAGACAACAACAACACACTCGCGAACATTTCCCCATTTCTAATAAAAAAATGCATTGACAACGTCTGTGGAGGCGAGGTTGATACCTGCAAAAAACTCCGTAACGGTACTTTACTAATTAAAACAAAAAATATAACACAAGCCATGAAATTAATAAAACTAACATCACTCGGCCAATCAATTACCGTTGACGTAAGTGAACATACAACACTCAACTACTCTAAAGGCGTCGTCTACTCAAATGATTTAAGAGATATACCCGAAGAAGACATCTTAAACGAACTCAAGCAACAAAATGTAACAGAAGTGAAAAAAATTCTTAAAAAAGACGGTGATATACTAAAAGAGACCGGCCTTATCATTTTGACATTTGCACTCCCAACATCTCCAAACAACATCAATATTGGCTACGAAAAAGCTCACGTTCGCCCTTACATCCCCCTTCCAATGCGGTGAAAGACATGCTTACGACTCGGACATACATTTAGATTTTGCAAGAGCACAAAACTCTGCTCCAATTGTGGAGAGCATGATCATTTAAACCCTGAACTTAATGAAACGTGCATAAAAAAACAAATTGTGTAAACTGTACAGACAACAACATGCCTGATAAAAACCACAACGCTTTTGACAAAAAGTGCCCAATCTTTATCAAACATAAAGAGCTGCAGGCTATTAAAACTTTGGAAAAAACTGATGCAAAAACAGCCTTGAAAATTTACAATGATCGTCAACAAAATAGCACATCATCATATGCAAACAGGCTCAAATCAGCTCCTAGCACACAGCACAATCCGTTCCTAGACCTATTTAGTGAAAACGAGGTTGAACCACAACCAAGTTGCAGCAACAAGATTCCACAATTCGAGTCAACAACAAAAAACCTCAACAATGACGAACTAACACATAATACGATTGCAAATATCGACAACACGATCAACCCATCCGAAGACGAACCGTTGATGGCACAAATGATGTCAGAAACTAAAATTAAAATCTTCCCAAAAAACACCAGTAACCGATTGAAAACTCAGTTGAAAGCAAAAACCAAAACAAACAGTAAATCAAGTAGCAGCAAAGCTAGCAACAAACCAAATGTTAAGAGTAATAAAGATTCCATTATGATCGATGAATAGAACTTCTTAATGTGCTGCCACTTTCGTTTTTTGGCGGACTCTCATCGATAGGGCTTTTATTTGCAAAGCCCGCTCACAGTATTTTGTGAGAGAGCATCAAAAGCTCGCTCGGGGAGAGCCCGCCGAACAGCGCAATTGAGCAGTATTTCTACGAGTATATTGTTATTGCTAATATCATAAATATCAGTTATTTATCTAAGCAATATATACATAGTAAAAATTAGATCTCAATAATGTTAGACTTATTCATTTGCATTATTTATTTATAGCAATGGCCTTAAATGTTATACAGTGGAATATTAATAGATATATTAATAACTACGATCAATTACAAATACTTTTGAGACTACATAACCCAAAAATATTAGCACTTCAGGAAACTCATTTACATTCCCTTAATAATGTTCCCATCCCAATAAATTTTCAAATGTACTCAACTAACACCTCCAACAATTCCTACGGGGGTGTAGCATTACTCATACAGTCCGCGAAAGAAGTATAGTGTACAGCCATAAAATTAGTTTTTTAAACATGATGTTTTATTCCATTATATTTTAGTATATATATAAATAAGAGAAGCTCAGAGATATATCTACACAAAATTAAAAACAAAAATAAAGTATTCATATAAACAAAAAAATTAAACTTCAGTTTGCTTGGAACGAAAAAAGTAAAGCGTACAATATAAAAATTTAGCATTAATTTAATAATATTTAAAACTAAGTACCTAATCAATAATGAATGTGATCTCCCTTAGCCAAAATAACGGCATTTACACGTCTCGGCATTGATTCAATTAGGGAGCGAAGGGTGGAAACCGGAATTTTCTTCCATTCGGATTGAATACACCTTCTCAACTCAATTAGAGACTCAAACTGCTTACCACCAGAATAAATCCGCTGAGAAAGTATCTCCCAAAGATTCTCAATGGGATTTAAATCTGGGCTGATGGCCGGCCAGTCCATTACAGTTATCTTTCGCCCATACCATCAAAGATCCTCCTTGAAAATTCCTAGCGTAACGCGTGTCTTGTGGTCGCCGCATATCCCTCCAATATTTGTGTAAACCATCGGGCCCGTCCAAATTGAACTTTTTCTCATCACTGAAAACCACTTCTTTCCACTCATCATCCCACATCAAGTGCCTTTGTGCAAATTGCATTCGAGCAGCTTTATGACGAGGCAGTAGTTTAGGCTGAGGCACACGCTTGACATATTTGAGGTTATTGTCTTCCTTTAAAATCTGCTGAACTCTTCGTGTGGACACTGCTACCTTCAATTGCCGTCTTATATTTGCTGGAGAAATGGTTTTATTGACTGCGAGGCGCTTTATTTGACGCTTTGCCCGTTCATCGATCTTCGGCGGTCACCCTTTTCTTATTTTAGTGCCATAATTTTCAGGATTTTGTAGGTATGAACATATTGTTTTCTTATTTCGCTGCAATTTTTCTGCAATATCCCTTATTGTCGCACCACATTGCCGCAGCGTTTCAATTTTTGTGCGCTCCAAAAGCGATAAATGAGTTCCGCGTGGCATATCTAATTTATTTTTAATGAATGACGGAAAAATTAAGTAAATAAGCAGATAAATAGCCGCTTGAGATAAGCTTACCTTCAAAAATTGTTAAATAACGCGAAAAAAAGAAATAATTTGCAGCTGCACCAAAATTTTCTTTACTGTACGCTATAATTATTTCGCACTGAATAAATGAGAATATGAAGTAAACAAAAAATAACGGGATTGCCAATGGTGCTTACGCTGTTGAAATTGAGTCATGAACAACTCATAACTCTGGCGCATATATATAAATATAACAAATCTCCAAACAAAGCATGACTACCAAGATAAATACGATGATCAGTTTGTACACTATACTTTTTTCGCGGACTGTACATAAAACACTACAACACGAAATAATCAACTCCAATCAAGACTTTGACACAATAGCTGCTACTATATACTACAAAACTAAATTTACAATTTTTAGTTCTTACATCCCTCCTACAAAAACTTTTAACCTCCACAACTTACATAACGTTTACAGTAACGTACCACACCCATGTCTAATCACCGGTGACTTCAATAGCTGGCACCAAAAATGGGGTTCAGCAAAGAACAATAAGAGAGGTAATATAATTTCTCAATTTATAGACCAATCCCCATTCACTCTTATAAACAATGGTGCTCCTACACATCTCAGCACCCACAACACTCTAACCCACCTCGACCTTACCTTTTGCTCTCCGAATATAGCTTTAAATTCTGATTGGAAAATCGAAGACGACTTATTCGGCAGCGATCACTTTCCAATCATAATATCCTGTTTCTCTCCAACATACAGAAATTTTCAAAAACCGAAGCCACGTTTCAAAGTTCAATCAGATAATTGGGAAACATATCAAAAATTCAATAATAAGTTTGATACCGAACGCCCACAAAGTGCAAACATTAATAAAGAGTCTGCACTTATCCATCGAATAATATTAGAAAGCGCTAACAAAGCTATATCACAATCTTTCCTCCACAATCAAAAATATAATGTCCCTTGGTAGAATAATGACTTACAGACTCTAAGAGCTAAAAAACTTGAACTGTGGCATTTACTGAAGCGTCACATATCCACAGAAAATATTCTTAACTATAAAGAAGCGAATGCCAGATTCAAACGTGAAGTAAAAAATGCTAAACGAGCTTCTATTCACAATTTCACTTCTGAAATAAATCCTACCACACCAATAGGAAAAATTTGGTCAAACATTAGACGTTTTTGTGGACTTAATAAATTAAACAATATTCAAATCATAGCCTCTCCATCCCTTACAAATGAATTCATCACTTACCCGCCACAAATTGCACATAGTTTTTGCTTCCATTGGTCTTATGAATCCTCAGACAACAAGTTTCCTCCCCTCTTCCAAATAAAAAAGCAATCAATTAATCTTCCCTCCATCAATTACATCTCAAATATTAAAGCCCAACTTTTAGAAAAAGATATAACTTTCATCGAACTTGAAATGTCTCTTAAGAAACTTAAGGGAAAAACACCTGGAGCTGACCGTATTTCATATCCAATGATTCAAAACCTCGCTAAAACTACAAAACTCAGACTTTTAACGCTATATAATAACATATTTAATAACTTTATTCCACAATCATACAAAATTAGTACCATTATACCTATTTTAAAGCCAAATTCAAACAAAACATCGATTAAATCATATAGACCGATATCACTCAATCCGTGCTGCTCAAAAGTTTTAGACAAAATAGTAGCAAATCGGCTATGGTGGCTTGTCTTGTCGGACAAACTCATTAATAGCCAGCAGATGGGCTTTAAAAGAGGGAAATCTGTATCGGACAATCTAGTATACCTCGATTCACTGATTACAGAATCCATATCGACAAAAAAACATCTATCGATCATCTCTTTAGACTTCGTTAAAGCCTTCGATCGGGTTGGTATCCATACAATCTTAGATCAACTAATGCAGTGGAAACTAGATCCTAAGATAATAAATTATGTTTTTAATTTTATGACTAAAAGAAAAATAAAAGTGAGAGTTGGCAATACCTACTCAAATACCCTGCCATTGAACAACGGTATACCTCAAGGGTCACCCTTATCAGTCATCCTTTTCTTAATAGCTTATAACAAACTATGTAACATAATTTCGTTCCACAAAGAAATCAAATTTTGTGCCTACGCAGACGACTTCACTATTATAAAGCAAATATCACGACGGAAAAACTTAATTATCAACCTCGACAGCTTATTTAGAGATATAGAATCCTGGTGCGAATACTCTGGAGCTCAACTATCAATTCCAAAATGTAAGCAAATACACATTTGCCGTAAAAGAGCTTGCTTCTGCAATGTTCAATCAAATAACTTTCCTATTGAATCCGTCTCTCAACTTAAAATCCTTGGTGTAATTTTTAACGAAAAATATAGATGGCTTGACCATGTCAAACATCTTCTTCCTTCTCTTTCAAAAAGATTAAATATAATTAAGTGCCTCTCAAGTAGCAAATTCAATACAAACACCTATTCTATCGTATCTGTAGCTAAATCATTAATTGTATCCAAAATTAACTATGCTCTGTTTTTATACGGATACTCTCCGAAATCTACGTTAAATAAATTAAAAACCATTTTCAATGCAGCTTTCAGAATTTCTTTAGGAGCTTATCGCACCACACCGATAAAAAACTTATTGTTTGAAGCGAATATAAAAACCATTGAAAACCAAAGAGATCTACTTACTGCAAATCTATCCAAAGCCTTTATTTTTAGCTATGACACACCATATTTTCATAACATTCAAAACAATACCATCTCTTTGAACAATAAATTCAACACCAATTCAGTGATAAATAGAACAATCTCACTTTGCAAAGAACTAATAATTCCGTACAAACCAATCAAAGCTCCAAACAGTAACTATCCTCCATGGCTTTTAAACCCATCCACAATTAATACCTCATTATGCACACACAATAAATCTACCACAGTGCCTCATATTTATCGCGCCAAATTTCAACAACTTAAAGAAAATCTAAGAGACTATACTTTCTTATACACTGATGGGTCAAAACATGCTGACTGTGTCAGTTTCGCTGTCACATCTGACTCAAACATCATTCACTTAGCACTTCTTCCATCATACAGCTCTGTTTTTTCTGCGGAAATTATTGCGATTTTCGAAGCAACAAAGTTCGCACAAGCAAAAACAGGAAAATTTGCAATATGCAGTGACTCTCTATCATCCATACAAGCAATATCAAACATCGACAATAGTCAATATTATCCAACCCTCACAAGAAATATTCTTTTAGAAACACAGCCTAGAATCTTATTAATATGGATTCCCAGCCATGTAAACATAGCAGGTAACGAATTCGCAGATGAAGTGGCAAAATCGGCAGTCCGAGCACCAATTTTTTCATTTATTAATTTAAACACCAACGACATTAAACTCCACCTTAAATCTCATTTCTTAAATAAACAAGCCAATCAATGGGACCATACATCCATATGGTACCGAGAAATTAACAACTCTAAGCTTACAATAGAAAACTATCTTAAACCAAGACTCGACATCGAACTGTCTAGATTTGACATGATAAAATATTTTCGTCTCAGATTGGGCCATACAAGGTTAACGCACGGGTATCTAATCGAACATACTGAATCTAACTTATGCCAATTCTGCAGCTACGAAGAAAATTTAAGTATCGAACATATTTTAGCTACGTGCCCCCGATTTATCCATCAACGCAACCAAGCATTTAGCTTTTCCAGTCCCCTTACCACGTTATCAAACCCTAGCAAAAACAATATTGAAAGCATCATTCGGTTCCTAAAAATTTCCAATCTTTTTCACCATATCTGAGACTAATCTCACTTTACAAAAAAAAAAAAAAAAAAAAAAACTTTTTATTCCATATTTGTACATAAATTTATGTACATATCTATATACAAAATTTTATATACATAAATATATTATATATATATTACATATACATACGATCAACAAATACCTATCTACTTAAAACTTTTGAAATCAAAATTAATTTCACATATATACTTTAATTATGTAAAAATTTAAAAACAAAAAATCGTAGTTTGTAATCAGCTGAAGGCCATTGCTGCTATTGCTGTCAATTTATGTAGCTATTAATTTTAATTATAAGTTACTTTGTAAATAAATAAAAAAAAAAAAGTATAGTATTATAATATAAGTCTTTGTAATTTGATTAAATATCTAAATCTAATGTACTTGTGACCAAAGCTTTAAATGGTAAAGTTCTTCATGCTGATCTTCGTAGCAATGGGATTACGTAATTAATAAATAAATAAATAAATAACAAACAACCCCAAACGAGCAAAGGTGTACTCAGTCAGCACACACATTACCATTGTTTCAAAACCTAATTAAAACATTTTTGTAGCAATTCCTGTGATTGAAATTTTTATCAAAAATATCTAACATTTTTTATAAAAAATTTAAATGACGATCGAAATCGGCCAACATATTTAAAGAAATTTTCTTAGCTCAAGAACTCTAATGAAAAAGCTTTCATTTCAAAGACTTAACATTTTAATTTTTGATAACTTTTCATCCTGATGCTCTTTTCTTTTCACAGCTCCTCTGTGTTATTTAGCAATTTTGTTATCTTGTCGTCTATCTTAAAGTAATTTCTTCTACACCGATAAGTGTAAGTGATACACATTCTACTACTTTTACCTGTTGGTTTACTTCTTTTAGTAAAACGAAGATTTTTCCTTTTAGCTTCTTACCACTGGTGGGGGAAGTTAAGGTCTTTATTTGACAAATCTTAAAAACTAATGAGCTAATTGCTCCTATTTATATTAAATATATTTACATAAATTGAACTTAATGGATATGTATGAGTAATTTAAAAATATTTCTATACATAAGTTGAAGTTAAAATACATGTGTGAGTATATAAAAATATTTCTCACAATAAGTTTATTTTGATTTATTTATTGGATTTGTTATTGATGAAGAAGCATATTTCGTGAAATTATTTTCCCAGCGATTGCACCTGCATTCCAATGCATTGCTTGGCCTTGCACTGAAAACGCGCATATTGATTTGAGTGCAAGCGAAATTTGAGCTTGCGCGTGTTGGTGTTGATGGCGTTCTGCTTTTAGCTGGCCGAAATATTTGTTGCTTAAACATCTTGCGCGTGTTGATGTCGGCGTTCTTCTTTTAGCTGGATAAACAGCAGCGGCCGAAATATGTTCTGCTTGAACATCTTCCCCCCTCCTAAGGGTGTCGAGGGGCAGTTCAATACTTCTTAAGGTGAATTTATTGCGTCGATAAATGTATAGTGATATAAGGATAACGGCGGCTATGATGAGATATACTGAAATATTGTGATGAATATGGTAGTAGGTTTCATATGAAGTGTGCTGGTTCAATCCCATATTCAATAAAATTTTATTTTCCCTAATGTTTTGTGTATCGAATTCTGA
Organism: Pherbina coryleti; assembly: GCA_943735915.1. NCBI lineage: Eukaryota > Metazoa > Arthropoda > Insecta > Diptera > Sciomyzidae > Pherbina > Pherbina coryleti. Next base: position 81,578,226 of record OX030948.1, read on the forward strand.
TAAAGAGTGAGGTGAGATGTTGTGAGGCTGTATTTGTGGTTGCTTCGACATCATTGAAGTTAAATTGCTGGATATGGTGATGGTCTTGTTTGAAGAAGTTTCAAGGTTGCTTGGTGCCTTGATCGTCATTGTCCGGTGGCGGATAATACATCCTGGAGCAAGGTTGATGATCCCGCTTCCTGATAGTTCTCGTCTTTCGCATTGTGTTTTGCACACGACGTTGATTACTGACGTCGTTTTAACAGTAAAAATCCATTGTCCAGGAGTTCCCAACTGGATCCAGTATTGAGAGGAGCTGGTTGCTATTACCTTGCGTAGTGATAAATCTTGATATTAATTATTGTTTAGCAGGCTTATTTCACATTGTGCTATGGAAGACTCTTTAGAATAAACGGGATGAGTCTGAGCGCATATCAAATTGTAACTTGTAAGTTTGTGGCATTTATTTAGTGTCGCTGCTGTTAATGGAAAAAATGCGTCTTGGTGAAGGTTGATGGCTAAGTATTCTGAGGATGGCTGAATGAATAAAAAATTGCTTCCCACCTGAGTTGGTAGAGGGTACAAATGCATAAGCGTAAATGTTTCTACATTGATAAGTGGAATTTGTAGTTTAAAAACAATCTTGTCCTTGAGCACTCCTCCTTTCGCAGTCTTTACTTTGTATATGGCTAGTAAGTCCTCTCCTTGAACTGGAAGAGTGAGAGAAGATGGGAGTTGTTCTCGTATAAAATAAATCTGTTGCCTTAGTTGGTTTGGTGATAACAACTGTGTGCTGGGTTTCCCTGTGTAAGAGTATATTTCTGTGAGTATATTTAGGATTTCAGTTTGTGTCCTTTCATAGTTGTTCATCAATATGAGTGCGTATCCTGCTAAGGCCGTGAATATCTCAATTTGTACTGCTTCCTGAGCATGTCGTTTTAGAGAATCAAATTGTGATTGAATTTGGCTGGTTGTTTTTCGAAATATATTTTGCGTTGATTCAATCATCGATTCTTGCCGTTTGGCTAGCTAAGCAAATGATTTTCGTTGCCGGCAAATTTAATTTCTCCTTTGATGTAGTTAGCATATTCCTTGTCCAGCACGCCACACAAACTATGCTGAATAGATCCAATAATTTCTAACGGAGCTCTTTTTGGTCGTGGATGATGGTGATGAATTAGATCGTTAATTCTTTCTAGTTCTTCGATTTTATGCTTGATCTCTACTATAGTTGATTGTCAGTATATGACAGAATCGTTTGACCTTTTACAAATGTTTGTCATGTCGTTATGAATTGATTTGAAGCCTTCAAGTATGTTCCAGTGGCCCTGTGCCAGATAAATTGCGCCTGTCTCTTCAAAGTATATTCCGGGATTGTGTTGGAATGGTGTGATTTGAACAAGGCTGCTACTGGAAATTAGAGCTTAACTTGTGGAAATTATATTTAAGGCCAGAAGTCCAATAATGCATGTCGCTGTCTTCTTCGCGCCTTGGGAATTTTCAGCCCTGTTTGATGAACGTTTGCGTGTTTTTGGCTGTTTGGGTGACTGGACCGGCTGATGCGTTGTGCATAGTGCAACTGGTTGTCGTGGTGTCTGCGATAGTTTCTTTTCGTTGGATGATGAGATTAATAAATCAGGTGGAGTAATTGGTTGGCAATATTCCGGCAGTGGACAGATTTGATGAATTGATCTGCTGGTGGTACCGGATCTAACTTTAAGATCTACGGATCGTACCAAGCCGTCGTTTCCCACGTTGGTTTTGACAACTCTCCCCATTTGTCATCGCCGAGGAGGCAAGTTATCCTTTAGCAGTACCAATGTTCCCTCAGGGATATTTCCTGATTTTTCCGTCCATTTAGTCCTTGCTTGTAAGGTTTGAAGATATTCCTTGGACCATTGCTTCAAAACTTTTGAATTATAGTATTTAGGTTTTTCCCTTGTGAGATCAACCCTTCGCCAGGAGGTCGAGATGTATATCCAGTTGCTGGTTAAAGTCCGAGGAAGTTATTTGGAGAGAGCGCTCTTAGATCATCCGGACTGGATGACATTGGTGTTAAAGGCCTCGAATTTAAAATGACTTCAATTTCCACTACTACTGTTAGCAATTGTTCGTATGTTAAATTTTTGGCGTCGACTGCTCTCTTTAGGTGGTATTTGAGTGACTTTACCGCTGCTTCCCACAATCCTCCAAAGTGAGGTGAGCGTGCTAGGATGTTGATACATTTAATAGACCTTTCCGTCGCGTAATTCTCAATTTCGTTGTTATCGTCCTTAAGTAGAACATGCAATTCTTGCAAACATGATTGCGCTCTTTTGAAATTTGTGGCATTGTCGCTAAATATTTTTGCTGGAAATATTTAGCGAAAAGCAAATATTTTAAGAGCGTTGATGAAGGGAGCTGTAGTGAGATCGGAGACTATTTCCAAGTGAATTCATTTTGTTGATAGGCAAATGAACACCGCAATGTAAGCCTTTGTGGGACGCTTTCCCCGAATACTGTAGTGTATTTGGAATGGTCCACAGTAGTCAATTCCTACATTTGCAAATGGTTTTGATGGCTGCACCCGTTTTGCAGGTAAATTTCCCATGAGCTGAGAGATTCCAGAGGGTCGTGCCATGAAACATCTTCGACAATTTTTGCAAACTGATTTTGTTACTTCATTAGCTCTCAATATCCAACATTTTTCCCTTAATGCTGCTAATAAGGCCATTTGACCTATGTGTAGCCTGTCCTCATGATATTGTTTGGCGAGTAAGGCTACGATTCATGTTGGAGGATGGCGATGCCCTTTGAACCTTTTTGATAAGTTGCACGAGAAGCTTTGCCGCACAAAGCTCTAATCTAGCTATAGAAAGATTTTTCCTTGGGGCTGCTCTAGACTTTGCGCATATTAAATGTGATGCAATTTTTCCTTCACAATCCTCAGACCTCAAGTAGATGCAGGCTCCATAAGCCTTTTCACTAGCGTCCGAGAATCCGTGCAGTTGTATTAAAACGGGTTCAGACACGAGCACTTGTCTTAAAAAAAAAATAAATAACTGGCCATTTCAGCCCTTGAAAGGAATTTGACTTAGCTTCTTATGATCAATTGTGTTGTGGGTGTTATTAAGTTTGTACACAATTGACCGAGAACCGGACCAACATGCTTAACGCCGACTCCGAACGGCGATGAACGATGAGCACTTGTCTTGGTAAACTTAATTTGGCCAGCTTGGGAAGTTGGTTCCTGAACTCGAGCCTTCTTGAATAAGCTTCTTGAGGTAGAGCTGCATCCCAATCCAGTTTCATGTCCCAAAGTTCTTGTAGGAATATTTTTCCCACTACAATCGCTGGATTTACAAAACCAAGTGGGTCGAAGAGCTGTGAAATGTCTGCTAAAATTGAACGTTTTGTGAACCTTTTTGGTGGAGGCCATGTTGATTTTATGAAGAATATGTCCGATTGTGGATGCCAAATTAATCCAAGAGTTTTAGTGAACTGCTCTTTGTCTGTTGGGATATTAAGATTAATTCCGCGCTCGTCTGGTTTTATATTTTGTATTAGCGCCTTGTAGTAGCGCCTAATTGATCATAAGAAGCTAGGTCAAAGTCCTTGCAAGGGCTGAAATGGCCAGTTATTTATTTGTTTTTTTTAGTAGCGCCCTGTGATTCGAGCACCACTTCCGAAGCTGCAATCCTCCTCGTTGCATCATTTGAGTTAATTCCGTTTGTGTATTCAGTGCTTCATTTAAGGTTTTAAAGGAGCTCATGAAGTCATCAACGTAAAAATCCTTAAGAGTTACTGCAGCAGCAAATGGAAAAGTTGCACATTCGTCTTCTGCTAATTGCTTGAGGCATCTGGTTGCTAAATATGCGGCGCTCTTGGTGCCATATGTAACAGTTTTGAGCCGATAAAACTTGAATGGATGACCTTCGGACTCTCTCCAAATGATTATTTGTAGATGAGAGTCATTTTCAGTAACCAGAAATTGCCTGTACATTTTTGCAATGTCCGCGGTCATTGCGTATGGATGTTGCCTGAATCGTAGTAGAATTGAAAACAGTTCATCTTGAATGGCAGGTCCTCCAAGAAGAATATCGTTTAGAGAGATGTTATTTGATGTTTTTGCTGATGCATCAAATACGACCCTCAACTTTGTAGTTGAACTATCAGGCTTGAGCACACAGTGATGAGGGAGAAAGTATTGTCTTTTTTTTATGTCCTTGTATTCAATCTCTTCCATGTGTCCAAGATTTTTATACTCGTTGATGAACGCTGAATATGCTTCTTTTAACTCTGGAATTTTTTTGAATCGAGCTTCCAATGACCTAAAGCGCTGAATGGCCATGCTGCCTGAATTTCCAAGTGTTTTTGGATCCAATTTTAATGGCAACGGAACCACGTAGCGCCCGTCGTAATCACGAGTTTAGTGTTTTTGAAAATTTGCGCACAAGTTTCTTCCTCTTCCGTTAAAAGTTTCGTTTCAGTTTGGACTTCTTCCATTTCCCAAAAACGGGAAACTTGTTCATTTAGTTCGTCGTCCTCACGCCCAATGCCGCAGAAAGCTTGATCAGGATCACTTGCAGTAGTTTTACCAATTATTACCCAACCAAATACAGTATTTTGTAAGGTTGGCAAATTTTTGTTAATTTTTATTTGACCAATTGACATTAACGACGAATAAAGTTCAGCTCCGATTAGAAGATCTATTTTAGAAGATTGATGGAATGTCGGATCTGCTAATTTGATATTTTTCGGAATGTTCCATTTGCTAATGTCGATGATACTCCTTGGTTCATTGTTGGTTATTTGGTCAATAACGTAACCTTCAATATTTGCAGTGAAACCAGAATTAGTTGATACGATGACAAAATTAGTGCATTTTCCTGAACTTGATGTGTTGTTTTCAAATGCCGGTTAAATTGAGAGAGTGTTTTGTTGTTTTAAGCGCAAGCTTGTTGGCTAAACGTGTTGTAATAAGGTTTAACTGGCTTCCGGAATCCAGGATTGCCTTACAGTTGCCACTGCTGTTTTTGACCTTGACTATTGTTGTTGCCAGGAAGACGTATGAGCCTCTTGATGATGCTGCTAACGATGCATTGTTTGAATGTGCAATAGCAGCTGCAATTTGGTGTTCTTGTAGCTCCGATGTTGATGCCAGCATTGATTTTGGAAGTCTCAAATTGGTTGTTGCTGCTTCGTTCTTGCTATTTTGCTCGAAATGCAACAACGTGTTGTGCTTTTTGCCACATTGAGTGCACCCTTTCGAACTGCATTCAACCACGGATGTGTGATCTGATTTAAGAAAATTTATACATATTCTTAATTTTTTGATCTCGATGAATCTAGTTTTTCGTGACATCTTTAATAGCCTTTCACATGCATATTAGAGTGTCCCTTATTTTGCGATTTTTGGAAATGTCAAGGGGCTGAAAGGTTTTTTTATGCGTTTTTATATTCTAAGAACGAAACTAAAAATTTTTTTTTTTTTACGACAACGTTTACCCGTGCCAATCAGGCCCGAAATTTTCGAAAAAATGCCCATATTAGACCATATTTGCACGAATTAAAAAAAAAATCTTTTCTCTGCTTTTTATAAATCTTTTACATTTTTTGGAACACATACATAAGAAATATGATATCTACAAAGTTTTTTTATGGTGGGCGTGGTTACCGCCCCTGCTGCGTCGAAATTTCTCCCGCAGCCTTTTCCCACTTTTTCATGAAATTAGTGCAATTTAGGTATTAATATCAACAATAAATAAATACATTTTTATTATGCTAAAAGTATGATTACATTTCATTAAATTCACATTATGTACTTACAAAAATTAACAATAAATTAAAAAACCAGTATTTTAACCTGTGGCGGGCGCACAACAAGCTAATACCTACAAGCAGTCTTATTGCGGCTTTTCAACCGAAATCATAGTTTTTTTTATAAATAAAAAATATTAAAAACCAAAAATATATGCCCCCTGAAGGGTTAAATTTTAATAAGAAATACAAATTAATTAAAAAAGACAGAGCCTTATTTGGAGCTTTTATGCTATTCATTATTATCGGAATCCGTCAAGTCTGTATTTTTGTAGTTCTACTATACATCAAAGTCTGGTTTGAAGCTACTAATAGCATAAAAGCTCCAAATCAGGATCTGTCTTTTTTAAAAGATTTGGTCGCATACAAGACAATTAACAAAAAATATCCATTGCTGCAAGTCAAAAATTTGGTCGGCATCTTTGGTACCTTGGCGAAGAACTTGTAGCACTCGCTTTTTTCGATGATGCAGTTTCTATTGAGAGAAAACGCAGTATGGTGACAGCATTGCAAGCTCAGAAGTTTCCATGTAATCATCCAATCGCAAACCCAAATTCTTTAAATGAATGGACAAAAAAGATTTAGATTGTTTTGCATCTTGTCGAACAACAAATCTATTTCGTAGGTTTAGTTTGACATGCAATTTTTTAAAATATGATTCTGACGAATGGGAAAAAGATGAAGAATACCAGAGAGTAAAAACTTATTTTAAAGATCTTTGTATTGTAAATGATGTTGCTGAGCGTGGGGTACAACTTGCTCAAGAATTTCTCGAGCTTACAAAATCAGAAGCGCACCTACAAAACCTACTTGTGTGGCCCAAAATACTCAAAAATATCCTCGAACTGTCAAAAAAAAAAAAAAAATACATGCTCTTAAAAAAAACTTATAATTAATTTGTATTTCTTATTAAAATTTAACCCTTCAGGGGGCATATATTTTTGTTTTTTGATATTTTTTATTTATAAAAAAAACTATGATTTCGGTTGAAAAGCCGCAATAAGACTGCTTGTAGGTATTAGCTTGTTGCGCGCCCGCCACAGGTTAAAATACTAGTTTTTTAATTTATTGTTAATTTTTGTAAGTACATAATGTGAATTTAATGAAATGTAATCATACTTTTAGCATAATAAAAATGTATTTATTTATTGTTGATATTAATACCTAAATTGCACTAATTTCATGAAAAAGTGGGAAAAGGCTGCGGGAGAAATTTCGACGCAGCAGGGGCGGTAACCACGCCCACCATAAAAAAACTTTGTAGATATCATATTTCTTATGTATGTGTTCCAAAAAATGTAAAAGATTTATAAAAAGCAGAGAAAAGATTTTTTTTTTAATTCGTGCAAATATGGTCTAATATGGGCATTTTTTCGAAACTTTCGGGCCTGATTGGCACGGGTAAACGTTGTCGTAAAAAAAAAATTTTTTTAGTTTCGTTCTTAGAATATAAAAACGCATAAAAAAACTTTTCAGCCCCTTGACATTTCCAAAAATCGCAAAATAAGGGACACTCTAATGCATATAAGGCATGGGCTTTGTTGCACAAGGGACAAGAAACCTTTGTCATTAATGATGTTACTCTCTTCTTGCCTTCTGAAATCGGTTTATTGGTTAAGAGTTCTAACGCCTGAGACCTTTTTTCAATAAATTTGAGAAGATTTTTTAGCTTAGGAAACTCTCGTGGATTTGCAAGAGACTGCTCGAACAATGAATGAGTGGTTTTGTCTAGTTTTTTGATAATCATGTAAACTAAGTAGAAGAGGATCCCAGCCCTTAATATCTATTTTTATAGCTTCAATGCTCAGAAGATATTTATTAGTGTTGTCATAAAGAGATCTAAGGTCAGCCGAAGAGTCATCACGAATGGTTGGCAGGTCGAACAGCTTATCTAGGAATCCAGTCATGATCAGGCGATGGTTTGAATATCTAGCCTTTATGGTGTTCCAGGCCAAAATATAGTTATCACTAGACAAGGATATGTGTGAAATCATTTTTGCTGCTTCGCCAGTTAGTGCGCCTTTTAAGTACCACAATTTTTGAACATTCCCAAGACTTGTTTCATGAATCATTTGACAAAATAGATCATAAAAAGACTGCCATTCAATATATGAGCCACCGAATTTGGGTATCTCTATTTTTGGGAGATTTACGCCTTGGGCCCCTGCGTTTATGCTTTTGTAGTTTTGGGTGTTTTTTCTTCTAACTACGTGATGTAAGTCGATTGTTGCCTTCTGAATGGAGTCTTCTAAATCGATGAATGTGTCGAAATTGTAGGCTTCTAACTCGTTGTCATCGCCTTCCAAGCAGATGGTATCATGGTGTTTGGAAAAGGCTGCCCATTGTGTGGCTATAACTTCCAGCATTACTCTAGCAAAATCTTCTGTTGGTGCTTCTAGCAATGCGGAGTTAATTTTTTCCAGTGTTAACTTTAGTTGTTTTACTGCAATTTTTTGAAGGCGAACTAAGCCCGGAACTCTTGTTAGTTCCGGTTTGTCATCAATAACCTCTAATTTTTCTGCCGGCACTTTGTAAATTTCTTGCATTTTTGTGAGGTATTTATCTCTAACAATTTTGAATTGTGTAAAAAAATTGTTAGAGAAATAGGTGTGGTTCTTGCGTTTCTCTTCTGGGATGATTTTTTCCCAATGTTTTGTGGTTCTCTTCGAATTCATCCCATAGTTCTGAAAGGGCATTGTAACACCCCTTGCCATAAGAAGGTTTCTCCTTCCTTAGCTTGTTTGCTTTTTTGAAGTTGTCGTATTGCCGCTCAATCTCCTTGCCAATATCAGATTGGTTATTTACAAGCTCTGTTATGCGCATGTTTGAAGTTCAAGTTGAAGTTGCGGAACAATTTTTTATATATTTGTGCACTTGTTTTTACACTTTGACATTGTTATGGCCCAGTCAACACCTTATTTGATACTGATTGTATCAAAAACAATTTTTTGACTATGTTCTGGCCTAGTCAACGCCTTATATTTTCACTGATTTTGAAAAAGGATTTGTGATTATGTTATGGCCTAATCAACTCCTTATGTTTTTACTGATTGTAAAAAAGATTTGACTTTTGTCGGGGTCACCAATGTTGATTTACTTCTTTTAGTAAAACGAAGATTTTCCTTTTAGCTTCTTACCACTGCTGGGGGAAGTTAAGGTCTTTATTTGACAAATCTTAAAAACTAATGAGCTAATTGCTCCTATTTATATTAAATATATTTACATAAATTGAACTTAATGGATATGTATGAGTAATTTAAAAATATTTCTATACATAAGTTGAAGTTAAAATACATGTGTGAGTATATAAAAATATTTCTCACAATAAATTTATTTTGATTTATTTATTGGATTTGTTATTGATGAAGAAGCATATTTCGGGAAATTATTTTCCCAGCGATTGCACCTGCATTCCAATGCATTGCTTGGCCTTGCACTGAAAACGCGCATATTGATTTCAGTGCAAGCGAAATTTGAGCTTGCGCGTGTTGATGTCGGCGTTCTGCTTTTAGCTGGCTAAACAGCAGCGGCCGAAATATGTTCTGCTTGAACATACCTATATTGCTACTCTGCCATATCAATATGCTACATAGGCCCTTGTTACACGGTGCTCGTTTGCTCGGCATGCAATGAAAACTTTTATTGTCTTTTCTCAATTTGCACGTTGGTAGGTCATACGACAGAAATATGCACGCCAAGCTAGTTTTGACATTTCATTCAGTTCCTTGCTTTTTCTCCTACACTTTATTCCAACAAGGGTTTCAACTATTTATTTATTTTACAACTATTTTCTTCATACTGTTATAGTACAATAGTAGCACTTTGCTTCACAAAATGTACTTTTTAGCTACTTAAACGCCCAAATCTTTAATTTCACCACACAGCAACACTGTTGCACGGTGCTCGCTGCCATGTACACCGAGCAAAAATGAACATATTTTGCTCGGTCTACAAAGTGTTCATCCTCTCACAGTCTCACTGATTTTTGACAGTTTTGCATTGGAAACAACAACAAAATTATTTGCACGCCGAGCAAACGAGCACCGTGTAACATGGGCCATAAACATATACATAAATACTAATAGTATTTTATTAAAGGAACGAGTTAAAGAAGCGAGTTAAAGAAATTGTAAAGTTTTGTTTATTTTTTCGAGCATATAATTCGATTCGGTAATATTTTATTTTATTTTCTTTAAAAGAGGTAACGATATGAAAACTGCCTTTAAGGGATCTTTTCCACTTGAAAAAAAAAGAATTTGGATTTTTTGGTTTATATAAAAGTGTTACTATATGTGGGTAAAATACGTGTTAAAAATTTCAGGATTTCTTAAAAAGGTTCCAAAGATTAACAAAAAAGTCCGTTTGAGCTGAAACTGTTTTGCATTATATTTATTATTATAAAATCTCTAGGAATATCTACAATCATCTTTAAAAACTTAAAACTCGAATTTTTCGAAAAAAAATAGGATTATTTTCAATTTTTATTTTCAAAATGGCGCCAAAAACAGGTATGAGGTTAAATTGGCTGATTATAAGTAATCTTATAGTTCAAGTATTATTGTTTAGATGTTATTGATGTTTTTGTATGTTGTAAAAGCTAAGAAATCGTTGCCACCATTTTGGATTCGAAAAATGAGGTCTAAATTGCGAAAAGCTGAAAAGGGCAGATAAACAAAAAAAAAAAACAAAACAAAAAATTCAAAACATATTTAATTATATGTATTTTAATGTACACAAGTTTATTTTCATCGATAAAAAAATGTTCTTACAAAAAATAATTACAAACAAAGTGTTTTTCTTAGCCGTTCAAATCAAAAAGACCCGTTAAGATTTATTTATATTGATCGAACGGATGAGTAACTTTAATTAATTCAGCTATGTTGTATTTAAAAAAAAGTCGCGAGTAAAGGGTATCCAGCAGGCCAAAATACCTTGCTACACCCCAATCAAAATGGCCTCGGTACGCCCCTGTAGACAACGCGAAAGTATCGTATGGAATGGCTGTACACATTCTAATAGCAAGACTAGAAGCGTTGGGGCATCGTGTGGAGGAATATGCTATTAACCGCACAACGATTAATCGTATCCGCCAGGAAAACCGATTGAGGGAATTTAAAGATATTTCTGTCAGTTTTCCCGATAATGTAATATTTTCTTTTTCCAAGTTATTTCATATTATGAAGTTTTGTGTCTATATTATAGTCAGCAGGTAAGCAAGAATGGATCTTTGATTGCTCATTTTGACGGGAAGCTCATGCAGGACATAACAGGACGTAGTAAAGTCGATCGAATCAAAGTTCTAGTAAGCTACAATGGCACAGCCAAATTTCTTGGTGCTCCAAAAAGAGATTAAAGGATGTTATTCATAAAGCCAATGTACATATTCTTTGGGTCAATGAATAATACATTGATTTTAAAGTACAGGTTCATAAAAATGTTGTCATTAATGTATGGCATTCATACATCCAATGGATATATTCATTGTCTCAATGAAAAATACATTGATTTCAAAGAAAAGGTTCATAAAAATATTGATATTTAAGTATGCTATTCATGTAGCCAATGAACATATTCTTTGGCTCAATGAAAAATACCTTGTTTTTAATGTATTATTTCATTGATAATAAGAAAGAATTCACTGATTTAATGAACTGCATTCATTATTTTATTAAATTATTTCGATAATGCACTGCGAAAAAGAATCCACTGGAAAAAAAAGATGTAGGAATATTGTTTGTAATTTATATTTATTTTTATTATAATATTTAACTAAAACAAATTAAATATGATTTGTTTTTTCGTTTACATTTTTTAAATTAAAATTAAAAATAACTTATATTCTCGTTAGCATAACAAATTTTGATATCTTCATTAGCGTGGCCGTTAGTTGTATGGAGAATATTTTTTTTTTGATTCCTTATACTCTCTCCCCCCAAATCGGTTCAGTTTTATGTAAAAAAAATACAAAAAAGTTTCAAAGCGATAAGTTGTGTTTAAGGGGTGTCGCCCGCCCCTCAAAGTTGGCCTGCAAGCCCATTTATTCAAATGTAATTTGTTTGTATATGAGTATCTTTTTAAAAAAACATTTTACAAGAATATGATGTATGGCAATATTTTAGCTCTTTTAATCAACAACATTAGCCTTAAAGAAAGTTTTTTGATAAAATCAATATTTTAGAAAATAATGAAGAAAATAACCAACAAAATACCAAAAATTATATTTATATGGAAATTATTTGTTCTAAGCATGTGCGTTAAAAGCTTATGTCTATTAAATTATTCCATACATAGCTATACTACGTATAGTCAAAATAAAACCAAACAAAAACAAAATTATTGAGTTATATTAAAATATTTATAACTCTTGACTTAGAGTAGATTTCTTAGAGTTCGAAAATTTCTTGTTTGAGAAGAAAAAAACTGCTCAAGCCCACCACTAATGAATTTTGAAACTGTTTGTTTTCCCATTGTGGCGCGGTTAAAGTTAATTTGTTTTCTTTTTCAATATTCAAGGCAGCGACCATATTTTCTTTTATGAAGTTTTATGAAGCGACCACATTTATGAAGTTGTACTGAGAAGTGTGTTTGAGGAAAAATTTCAAAATCATTCAAGCCCTAACGTAACAATATTTGAAAAATTTAAAAATGCATGGCCAAAATTTAACGTTAACAACTAGCAGCAAGAAATGCAAGATGAAGTGGTAAATAATTATTTGAAAAACAAAAAATCTCGAGTTGTAAGTTTTGTTAACACAATCTTACAAGAAGTACAACCTAGAGAGGATAATAAGGAGTTACTAGAACTTACCTTGCTATTCCTGGGTGAGAACCTAAAAAAACCGCCAAACAGTGTAATAATTTGTTCACCGGGTGCTTATCATCATGCGCGTTGGATGGGAAAAGCTATTTACAGCTTGAAAATATATTTGTTCCGTGAAGAGTTTAACTTGACAGAATCTGAAAGCATTGGACTACGTCAAATTTGCATTTTTATTGTCGCCGTATATGTTGAAGCCTGGTTTTCTGCTCCCTTAGCAATGCAAGCACCATACACCGACTTAAATGTTTTGTCAAAATGAAAAGATTTTGAAAATATTGATTTAGGAATCTCGCAGGTTGCCGTCAAAAAATTCAAAAACCAGTTATGGTATTTAAATGGGGAGGCTATTGCATTTGCGTTTTTTGACAACAATGTCGTAGATGCAACAAAAGAAAATTGCAACAAAACAAATTAACTTTAACAGCGCCACAATGGGAAAACAAACAGTTTCAAAATTCATTAGTGGTGGGCTTGAGCAGTTTGTTTCTTCTCAAACAAGAAATTTTTTCGAGAGATTTCAAATTGATACGTCTTTCATGACATTAACTCCGTCCGAATGGCCTGCGCAGGATTGCTATATGACAGCGGTAAAAACATTAAAAAAATTAAGAGTCTTCAATGATACCGCCGAAAGAGGAGTGAAGTTGATGAAGGAGTATAATAAGTTCTTTACAAGAAATGAAGAGCAAAAACAATTTGTACTGCAGGTTGTTAGCGACTATCGTCGCCGGTTTTCGAACTCTAAGAAAACTGTAAGTTAAGAGTTATAAATTTTTTAATATAACTCAATAATTTCGTTTTTGTTTAATTTTCTTTTGACTATACGTAGTATAGCTATGTATGAAATAATTTAATAGACATAAGCTTTTACCGCACATGCTTAGAGCAAATAATTTCCATATAAATTTAATTTTGGTACATATAATTTTTGGTATTTTGTTGGTTATTTTCTAAAATATTAATTTTAGCAAAAAACTTTCTTTGAGGCTAATGTTGTTGACTAAAAGAGCTAAAATATTGCCATACATCATATTCTTGTAAAATATTTTTTTAAAAAGATACTCATATACAAACAAACTACATTTGAATAAATGGGCTTGAAGGCCAACTTTGATGGGCGGGCGACACCCCTTAAACACAACTTATCGCTTTGAAAATTTTTTGTATTTTTTTTTACATAAAACTGAACCGATTTGGGGGGAGAGAGTATAAGAAATAAAAAAAAAAAATAACGGCCACGCTAATCTTCATATATAAGAAGAAGACATTAAGAACGCAAAAATATAATTTTTAATAATTTTAATATAATAATAATTTTTTAAAATAAAAATGTTGTTAATATTTATTTTATAACTAATACAGCACGTTTGAAATGAGGTGCAAATAAAATGTTCTCACAATCAGTGACAGAATTTTGCGATTTTACATAAGCAATTTCACCACAAATTGTACACATTTAAAATTGTATATTTTATACAGCTTGAAGTACAAGATTTCTCTTAGAGTTTCGATTATTTTCATATTAAATTAATACACAAAAATTAGAGACATGAAATCTTTTTTTAACCGAAAAGATAATGGAAATATTTTTTTTAATGCTTCAATCAATATGGACAATTTGGAGGACTTTGATTTATTTTTAACATGGTAAAAATGTTCTGCAATGAAGTTCCAAACTAGAGAATATGCTACAGGGTACTTTAATTTAATTAATGGAATACTTAAAAGAAATATATGCATATAGAAATTTTTGGTTCCAACAGCTTGTATAAACTGTATACTGCTGTATACTGTCGGACTTACTTCTTAAAAAAGATGTATGATCTTCTGTTTCCTGCACGCTTTCTCCAATGAAAAGAAATGCTTCTTGAGAGCTTCTTATTCTAATTCTTATTTCTTTCCATTGTTGTCCTTTGAAATAACTTTTTGAGTTGGAACCAGATAAGCGTGGAGGCACCATAAAAGTTGTACAGCAGCGCAATCTAATTATATAAAAGCATATGTTCTAATAATGACAATTTAAAAACTATAGTTTTGAAGAAGCAATGCCTTTATTCCTGTTGTCACTTTTTCTCATGTGAGGTGACGCGTGTCACTGTGACTTCAATTCGTATTCTTGTTGTCACTGCAAAGAGTTACGGCACAGTGAACAGCGCCCTGTGAGGGATTTGTGATATTCTTGTTGTCACATTGAACACATTTTGGGCAAATTAAAGTGACAATTTACTCGCATTATTTTTTTAAGTGAGGAAGATGAGCGAACAGAAAAGGTAAATAGAAATATATAATTAAGGGTTTTTTACTAAGAAATATTAATAAATTTTTTAACTTAGTGTGAAGATAACGTCCCAAAAACAGTTTGAGGAAATGGTGGATTTTATGACCAAAAACCCATCGCTTGCTAAAGGCATGAAGTTTAGTGACAAGGGAACTGCTGATGGGAAGTGGCAAGCGCTGGCAAACAAGTTAAATAGTTTTGGTCCACCAATTAGAACTACTACAGCGTGGCAAAAAGTAAGAATTCTAGCCATGAAAATCTAATCGTTAGGCTAACAAACAAAATTTTGTCTACTTTAGGTTTGGAATGACTATAAGCTAAAATGCAAAAAAAAAGGTGGACCACAACAAAAAAGAGATAAACTCTACCGGAGGCGGCCCTTTTCGTTTGGCTCACCTTAACGCTCTGGAAGAGCAAGTGTCAAACCTGCTGTTTGACCTGGACAAGGTCGCGCCGACCAATGCACCAACATATGGCGTTGATGAAGTGGAGCAGGAATTTCAGTCCATAGTTGACTCTCCTGACCGTCGACAAGGCGAAGAGGAAGCCATAGAAATTCCTGAATCGCTCGAGCCACAACCAACAGCAAAGAGAAAGAGACCAAATAAAGAAAATGATTACCGGAAGGATATGCTTAGTGCGCAAACAAAAGTATTAAAAGAAATTCCGACGCTATTGGAGAAAAATAATAAACATTTAAGGGATATACGTTGGAAAAAAAATATCATATATATAAAAAAATACAACAAAAAAAAGAAGCAGAACTAAATTTGAGAATGGAGGTTATGGTATTAAAAAACAGAAATTGGAATTAGAAATTGCAAAATTGTAGTTGCCTGGAATCTTGTTTAAAATTCCATAATCCTGTTTTCCAAATTTAGTTCTGCTTCAAGTCTAGTCATATGTTAAATTATAAAATGTGATATTAACTCTATTTTGGCATATTGACAATAGTCAAGCAGTATTTCTTTAACTCTGCGAGTTTGTCAGTAAAATTATCAGCATCTGAAAATAATTTTAGAAAAATCTGTGGACTTTTGACAAAACGACCTAAGTCTATCTGAAAATTATAGAACATAACATAAATAACATATAGAACATGTCATAAATTATAGACATAAAGTTGATATGAAATTCATAAATACTTAAGTTGTTTTGTCTATGAATTTCAGATAGGCTTAGGTTGTTTTGTCAAAAGTCCACAGAAATGAAATATTGTTTTTTTGTTTTCAATTAAATTTATTTATGTTTAATAAGATATATTAATTTAAAACTCCAACTGAATTTAACAAATAAATGAATTTCTTAATTAATTTTACATTAATGTTTATGTTTAAAATTAATGAATATAAAAATTCAGCATTACTTTTTCAATTTTGAACTTTCGTGAAATAAAATTAAAATTAAAGAACTGAAATCTTACAAACGTTTTTTTATAAATTAAAATGGAATTCATTATATTTCTTCTTATAGCGCAACCATCTTCCTCGTCATCAAGAGTCAACTCTACATAATCGTTGGTTTCTTCTGTTATATCGCTTGGATCATTTTCAATATTAAAATTTATTCTTAAATTGTGTAAAGCACAGCAAACGTTAATTATTTTCGACGCCTTTTCAGGCGTATAATGCAGCTGCCGTGCGCCTAACAAGCATCGAAATGTATTTTTGATCACACCGTTTGTCCTTTCGATTATATTTCGAGCTTTTGAGTGAATTTCATTAAATCTTCTTTCTGGGCTGTTTTCACCTCTATCCCGATGTTCTCTGAAAGGAGTTATTAAATAGGGCTTAAGGGGATATCCTGCATCACCTTGAAATCAATTTTTTAGTATTAATAAACATTTATTAACGTGTTTAGTACCTAAGAGCCAAGTGTTTAGATCCCCGCCTTCTCTTGAGAACATAGTATCGAGTCTACTGGAGTTCCAAATAAAGGAGTCGTGTGATGCTCCTGGGTTATTGGCGTCAACGAATGTGATGCGCATTTTATGGTCGCAGACTTTGAATAATTTGTGTAAAACTGAAACTGAACTAAAAATATAAAGCAATACATACCAGCATCACGTTTAAGCTATGAAATCCTTTCCGGTTATAAAACAAGTGCTGGTAACATTTTGATGGGGATATAATCTTAACATGTGTGCCGTCCACGCACCCAATTACTCCAGGAATTTCGAACTTTTCAAAAAATGACAATTTGATATCATTCCTCTCATTTTCGTTTGGAAATTTGATAAAGTTGCTGCATAGCTCTTCTTCCAAAACTGACAAAACTTCTTTTAGAATTTTGGAGTACGTGGGCTGCGCCAAATCAACGTTATAATCATTTCCCACGCCTTTCTGATAACCGCCTTCAGCCAAGAAACGAAGCACAACAGCTAATTTAATAATAGAAAGTACTCCAAAATTTCTCTTCGGGGAGTTAATTTTGCTCTCCAATATATTATATATAAACATAAACGCGTCCTTTGACAATCTGAAATAGCTGACGAACCTGCAAAGAAATAAATATGAGATCATGAAACCAAATCTGAATATTTAACTCACACTCCATCAGGTAACTTCATCGGGTTTGAGGCATCTCTTAAATTTCTTCTTTTAATTTTTAAATTTTCGCCATCATCCGAGCTGTCACTGTCTGAAAACCAAAACTCAAAGGAACTCATATTTTAATTAATTTAACTATTCAGTTTGCTGAAACAAATAAAACTTTGCAATAAGCAGAAATAGGAGGGTGTGTTCAATGCGTTCTTTTATTTTATTTTCACTTGTTCCACAAACTCACGTCACATGACAACAAGAATACAATATTTCTAGTGACGGACACAAGTGTGAGAACTCTCACATGGGTGAGGTGACAACAAGAATCAAGGCAAATAACTGAAATTCTCAAAAACGTTAGGCCAAGCTACGTCAACAGACGAAAGGCTCAACAATACAACTCCATACACAAAAAATGGAATGGTTTTAAGTTGAAAATGGCAGTTGTTATATTTACAAAGAACTACCGCGATAATTCTGTTAAACATTGAATAACGTACCATTATCAGTATACCGCGATAATTCTGTTAAACATTGAATAACGTACCATTATCAGTATCACTCTCATTTATTTTGTTAATCATCGATTTGACTTGTCTGTCTTTTACATGGTTATTCTTTGACATGAAGTTCATAATGTTGGTGAAGTTATCTGACCAGCTAGTGGAGACGTCTGAACGGTTATCAAAAGGTAAGCAAAAATCTTCTTTTTGTATGGGGAAAAAAAAGAATATTCAGAAAACAATTTATTATTTTAGTATTATTTTTTAGCTTAAGAGATATTTGCATTTTTTTGGTTAAAATCTACATAAAAGCTTGGTTTGGATGTAATATCAGCTCCGTTTCAAGACCTGAATTTTTTTAAAAGTATGATAGAATATGCAAAACAGATTCCGCAATTTCAGCTTGTGTTATTCAAAAAATGTGTAATCACTTATGGTATATAGTAGTGTTGGAGAACTATCGATAGTCGACACCATCGATAGTCTACGATTGTTTATTCCTTCACCATCGATAGTCTCGATAGTATCACAAAAACTATCGATACTATCGAATAAAATGTATTCATAAATAGCGGATAAGATTATTTTAAACATGATTTCGGAGCAAAAACTATGTAATTGCAAACTGATAAAAATAATGATAAAAAGGTATATATATTAGAAAAATAGACATTAAAATTAAATTAATTTTTCTGAAACAACTATTTTGAAATGCCATTTAAGCCAATAAGTAAGTCGATAGTCAAACCGTTCAGACGTGTTTTTAATAAGCTCCGCAAAATTTACTTTTTTCCCTGACCTTCCTCAACAACCTAATTTCACAACTGAAAATATAAGCGTGCCGCAAACATGAAATACAAAAACAACTATAAAGTGCTAACGCTGCAGATTACCCACTGAAGCAAGTACAGTGAACTCTATGAACAGCAAAAACAATAAAATAGTGCTGCCCAATTGATTAACAATAAAATAAAATAAAAAAATAATAAAACAACCCAATTTCACAACCGCAAACATAAGCGTGCCAAAAAAAAAAAAAAAAATAAACAATTACAACTATCTGTGCCAAAGTTAAAAAAAAATAAAAATATAACAATGGAATCATCCTGTGGTAACCAAACCTGTGTCATTGAAGACAAAACAATCCCTATTATCACCTGCAAGGGTATTTGCGGGAAATCTTTTCATGATTGCTGTGTAGGGCTATCGAGAAGATGCATCACGTATACACATGAACTAACTAGAAACTTCTACTGTGACGAGTGCCAGAATATATCTCTTTCCGATGTAATGCTTGCCATAAAATGCATAAGTGACTCTTTGAATGCGGTTTCGTTAGAAAACAAATCCTTCTTCAAGAAAACCACAAAGCAGCTCACAAGGCCCGATAGCGGCATTCAGATAGGCGAAGAAATCATCGAAGCCATAGATTCAGCTAAGAAATCAACTGAATCGAAACTTAAGTCGATGTCGGAAAACCTAAAGGCAATAAGAGATACGGCGAACAAAGATTGCAAATGTTCTGCAATTGGATCCGACATTAGAAAAATGTACATGGAGATAGCAGAAAAGATCAAGGATATTACAACCTATGAACCTGATCGTCAACTCCATGACAATATGATTGCAATACGGAATGATCTTGATGCCTTGTTGCAAACTACATCCAATAAAGCAGTTCATCCACACACCCTATTTGATTCCTCCCTAGTCGATATGTTATTCTCTAGAATGAGCGACATCAGCGACGAACTCAGTGCTTTCCGCTCCACACTTGAGGAGATTGTCAACGTTGTGAGGCAACAACCACTCAGAGTCAATGAAGGTATAGACCTACAGCGTTCCCATCTCGATAGCTCTTCCATCTTCGAAGAATTGTTGGAAGCTTCAAAAATTTCAATGGAAGCTCCGGTCACACCACCTCCCATAATACCTACTTCCACCTCATCTATCGCAGCTTCTCCACCGGCAATCGAACGTTTCGGAACAATCTGGACCAATTCGGAATGGGAAAAAAGGATACAACGTCTAAAAGAGTGCAATGATGAGAGCAGCAATGTACTTTTCGTTAAAGGATTTCCACTGAAGGCAAACGAAATTTGGGTACAAAACTACTTCAAAAAGCACCACATTAACATTCACGATTGCCAGAGGACCTCTTCTATAAAAGCTAAGAAAGTGAGCAGCTTTAAAGTGAGTATACCCACGAAATACAGTTGGATGTTCCTGACCGGATCTCGTAGAGTACTTAAAGATGGAAACATACGAATATCCGAGTGGTCTAATAAGAAATTTCAAACTAATCACCCTAAGCCTAGGAGTAATAGAATTAAGACCAATAGAAATAAACAGGCTACTTAAATAAGTAAAACAGATTCACAGGATTCTAATTGGAACCTGAAAACAAATATCTTTCCCTCATTTTCCCTCTCAAAATATAATCCTTCACATCCTGTAAAGACTAATATACCATCACATCCTATCTGCTATCCCAAAACTGTTCGAAAAAAATAATATGCGAAACACTGACAGGTTTTATAAATCCATTACTCAATGAACAGCAACATGGTTTCCGTAAAGGTAGATCAACTACCACAAATTTTATGATTATGGTTTCTGATGTATTAGGAAAGATGGAAAAAGGACATCGAGTTGATGCAATATACACTGACTTTAGCAAGGCCTTCGATCGCGTTGATCATAATATCCTAGCTTCCAAACTGGAAAGGTTTGGTATCTCAGGCTCCCTTCTCAATTGGCTTAAGTCTTATCTTCACGGTAGATCCCAATTTGTTAAATTTCAAGGTTTTCTATCCAAGGAGATTTCTGTCACATCCGGTGTGCCACAAGGAAGTCATCTTGGACCACTTCTGTTCAATATTTTTATATCAGACATATCCGATGTTTTGTGTGATATCCCACATCTATTATATGCAGATGACTTAAAAATGTAACATGTAATCAATTCTGAACTTGATGCGACTTTTTTACAATCGAAACTATGGGTTTTAGAACAGTGGTGCCATCAAAATAGACTATTTCTAAACGTTAAAAAATGCTATACAATAACTTTCTCCCGAAAAAATCTCATTGCCAATAGCAATTACATACTCAATGGTAAAGAACTTCAAAATGTTAATCATATCGTTGATCTCGGAGTCGTTTTAGACAGTAAATTGCGTTTTAATCTTCATTATGATAAAATCCTATCAAGAGCCAGTAAACAACTTGGTTTCATAAAACGACGCGCAAAAGAGTTTAAAAATGTATGGGTAACCAAAACGTTATATTGTTCTTTAGTACGCCCACTTCTAGAATATGGATGCAATATTTGGAATCCTGCTTTCGATTCACACAGTGAGAGACTGGAATCTATTCAAAAGCAGTTCCTGCTTTTTGCTCTAAGAAACACCTACAACCCCCGAGAATACAATGCCCTACCATCCTATGTGCATAGGCTTAGCTTGCTTAATTTGATGCCCCTATCATCCAGAAGATCATTACTCACCTCATGTTTCACATTTGATGTTCTCAACGGTGCTATAGATAGTGATTATATATAAAATAAGATAAAATTCAATGAACCCTCAAGACGTACAAGACACACACGAATGTTATATGAGTATCAGCACCATACTATATACGCCAATAATGAGCCAATTAATAGATGTTGTAAAGAATTTAATAATATCAGCGACAGCTATTCACCATCCATATCTAAAGTCTCCTTCAAAACAAATCTTTACAAGATACTTTTCCCGTCCTCATAACCTCCTCTCCCCTTTATCATCACATCTTTAAGAATATCCCTTTAAGACATAAATAGTTTTGTAAAAAAAATGTCAATCCTGTGGGCGGATACGCCCACCTTGCAATTCACCTTAATCATAAGAAAAAAAAAAAAAAAAAAACTCTGTTAGATTAAGTAAGATTAAATTAAGATAGAATAAGTAATTGCCTTGTTTGGCCAAATAAATAAAATAAAAATAAAAAAAATAACGCTATAAAAACAAAATAAGTACATTTTTTTTTTAAATGGCTTAAAACTCTTTCTCTGTTAATATTTTTTCACTAACAAGTGTTTTTATTTAAAATGGTAACATATAGATACATATGTATTGTCTTTAAGTAGAGAACGTTGTTTTGTAATAGTGCGTCCCGTTTCCCTAAAACCCCGCTCGGAGTCAACCGAGTTAGCGGGTATAAACAAATATTACAAAATTTGTGTATTCCGGCTGTGTATACCATTGTCGAAAAAAAGCATGTCCATTTCATTAATCTGTGAAAAGAGTGAATATTATCTATCATTCAATGTTTGTAATTCTGCCATTTCTAACCTTCCAAAATAGTAAGAGCCCGGTATCGAATACTGCTTTTGGCCTTTCAAAATTAATTTTATCGAGATACATGGCATTATTATTAGATTGTTATCTACACGGCTTTATACGAAATCAAAGAAAGATGCTTCATTACATTGTCCAAAATTGGAGTCATCATCAACATTAGTTTCGCAAACTTCTGATGATTTCAATTTGGAGATTTCTTCTAAAGGCAGTAATGGTTACATTGCACGCTTGAGATTGAAGACGGAACGTTATTCAACGCATGTTTGGATTTTAAAATTCTTTTCACCATTAAATAAGTGCTATTGACACTTCTAAGTGTGACAACGTCTTGAATAAGACCAAGATTCCATTTTGCTTTATTTAAAATTTGGCCATTGCAATAGTACTGCTTCTGAAGTAGTGTATGATTTTATACTTCAAAATGGTATTCAGAGAAAAAAAGTTTTGGAAATCTTTCCACTAAAGACGATACTATCGATATTGTAGAGCTTTGATACCATCGATAGTGCCGATAGTGACTCTCCATCGATAGTTCTCCAACACCAGTATATAGCTGATGAAGCAGTAGCTTTGGCATTTTTTGACTCAACAATAAAAACGAGCCATGATTCAAAAACTACAATTCAATCAGTCGGTTCGAATTTTCTGCAGAGTTTATAAAAAATTATCCGTCCACTTGGGAAATGGAATTTGATTTTGAAGAAGGCTGGAGCTTCTGTCGTGATCTATTCACAGGAAAAAATAAAAAAACAAGTCGTTTTTCATTAATTTTGGTGGAAAGTATTATTTTTTGGAGAATATACATCAATAAAGTACAGATCTGCTATAAATAAAGTCCTTTTAGTTAAAAAAAAAAGATAAAAACCATAAAATTCACGTTCTTTTCATAAAAACAACAAATATGGCTACTATTGACCGTTTTCGGGTTCATAAAACATAATTGGATCGGCACCAAATTTAATATTGTTTGTTTTAGATCTAAAGGTATAAGAATCAAGCCAGCGCTTTTGCATTTATTGATTTTAAAATTTTGCCATACAAATAAGGACACCTCTAATATACATGAAGATATTATTCTTTCACCATGGCAGAGAACATACAAATTATAAATTAAATCATTATAAAAGTAATGAAATAAACCGTAATCTTTACCTTATGAACTCTGACTGGCATGTAATACCACGCGTAGTAAGACATTTCTATTTTCAGTGGCATAAATTCCAAACGCCCTGGAAAATAATTTAAAAAATAGTTTTGTTTGCCTGCAGCTGGATTCGAACTCAGGTCCGTGAAAATTCTCAATATAGCAAAAAAATTTCACAACTCTCAGTTTGTTTGCACTCTCAGAAACAAGTTTTACGGTTCTATTTTTAAAATGTTTATTTATTAAAGCAACTATTATTGCTTATTTGTGTTGTGTTATGTTTGCTTTGAGAAACTCTACTACTGGGAAAAAACTGGGCTTCTATCGAAATATTCTTAATTTCAAAATTGAAATCCTTATTAAGTCTTCAGTAGTCGCCCGCTGGTTTACAATCGATTTTTCTGTAACTTTTACTATTGTAAACGTTTACTGAAATGTAAAAATCTAAAATAAAATCATACGTTCAAAATTTCAAGTCAAAATTTAACTTTTTGTGCAATATAATGCGGTTTTACCGTTTTTATGTGGTCACTTTGTATGGGAGGTACGTGTGGTTTTCATCCGAATAGGCTGACTTACGACCTCGACCTTTATATTTTTTTTTATATAATCTTATATTTGAATTTCATTTAGATCGCTTCAACATAAAAGATATAATCGCCATAACGGAAACATGGCAATACGCGGGGGAAAACAAAAATATATCTTACTAATTTTAAGTACCTTTGTTAATTAACACAAGCACGACATCTTTCACAAACATCATTTAGTTCAATAACAGAAGTTGTCTTGAAAATTAGTGCTTTTTGAGGAAAACTTGTTTTTTAAGCTTTTTTTAACTGAAGAGTTTTTTCTTATGCGCAACTTTGCGCAGTCAATTTTTAAGAAATATATGGCAGATATACTATATTTTATGAAAGTATAATTATTCGATTGTAATTAAGTTGAACTATTTAGATTTTTTCCACTAAATTTTAGTAAAATAAAAACTGCTTAATAAATTTAGAGACATACTTCCGCGGTTTCCTAATCTTTTGTCATCCTAAAATCGAAAAAGCGCACTATGCGTCGGTGTTCTTGCTGAAGCTGGGGCGAGCTCGCGAGGTTGCTTTGATTGACTCAAGCGGTGTGTTACGCTTGTCTGTGGGTTTTGTGTGACCTTGTTTTGAAATTATTAACTATCGCTGCGGCTTAAGAAGTTCGATTAACCCATTAACACCCAGCGGTATTTAAAATAAAAAATTTTTGTTTTTCATCGTTTTTTCTGTTTATTGAGATGAAAGTTAAGACATATACACAAATAAAAAGTGTTAAAATATTTTTGTTTAAAAGTTATGAAGGTGTACTTTTTTTTAGTAGGTTATACATACCATATTAATTTTTTTAATTTGAAACTTTTTAAAGCACTCTTCCCAATGCATAGAGTAACATTGCACATTTCACAGAACCAATTTGGTCTTAAATGACAATGGCGACATTTACGTTGATTAGGAAGTTTTTTGGGAAAGTGGAACCCAGCGCTCTCCACAATGCTTTGATTGACAGTAAGTTTAGGATATCCTTGGTTGACAGTGTGAAATCTAAGGTAATGAAGTGTTATTGCTCTTGTGAAATCTAGTAAATCACCTCTATAGTTGTTTACTAGCTTGTGGAGCTTCCAGGGATTGGACGTAGTAGATGAAATCATAGCTGTGAAAAGGTTCCACCACCACTTTTTGCCTCTTATTTGAATGGAGTATCTATTGATGAACTTGTCATGTAGACGCCACCCATGTTCATGTTATAGTTTTTTAAAAGTAGGGGCTGAGGAATATGTACTTTTTCTGTTGCTCCTTGCTCCACCTCTTGACATTTTCACAGGGTTTGATCTGGTCGAAGTTGGTCGCCATTGTTACGATGCTGTTGTCCTTCCATTTAACAAAAAGCAATTCATTAGTCTCATCAAACTGATCGTTAAAAGTTCCTCTTTTCTGCTTTTGAAATTCTTTATTGGTAGGAAGAGGACATTTTTTAACCGATTATCCCGAGCTGTTCCAGTTGCTCTAAATTGTTTTTCTTTCAAAATCTTCATAAGTCCATAACTAGTAAAAAAGTTATCAAAGTAAATATCATGGTCACTTGGGCAGTCAATATTCTGTAAAAGGTCGAGAACCACTCTTGACCCTAACGGTTAGGCTTTCAAGGAAGGTTTTACGTTTTTAGCTTCGCAATATGTGTCAAATTGATACATGTAACCATCTTTTCTGCAAATCATCCAATTTTTGAATCCGAATATTACAGGCTTTCCTCTAATAAATTGCTTAGAAGAATGTCGAAGCTTCTTCATTGATAGAAAAACTGTGTTGGTTTTTTTTTGACATGCATACAAAATTGTTTGGCTAACGATAAGTTGTCTTACCTCGGCATCAAACAGTTTTTCAAAGACTTTAACTTCGTTGAGTCCAACCAAATCTGAAGCAAAGTTTTGGATTCTAGCCAAATAATTATCTGTTCGTAGAATACTGTCTTTGGATGAAATGGACTTTGTCTTTAGCGGTGGAGCTATTGACTTTTTTAGCTCAGACAATGGAATGTCATCTTCGGTGTCAAATCCATCGTCGTCTGGCGCTAAATAAGATTCCACAAAAATCTCAACCTCACCTGGAACATCTTGCGGCATCTCTACTGTTTTTATTTTGTCTTCATTTATATCCTCTTCATCCGTAACATAATCCACCGGTGGAGGAATCAGGCCGATATCAGCATTAACTATCTCTATATTATCCTCAATTTCATCTATGGCGGAATCGACATTTTTTTTCCATAAAAATGCGTAGTACACACTAAAAAATTTCCAAGATAAATTCACACCCGTGAGCGGATATTTACATTTTCTACACCGAACGGTGTTAATTTACACCGCTTATCCGGTGTGAAATGCTGAACTTATCCGATCGGTGTGAAATAGTAAAAGCGAAGGAGAAGAGCAACATTGAAATCACATTATCATTGACAAATAAATTAAAAGTTGAAGTTTCTATGACAAAGTGAAAATTTTAATAAAAGAAAAAAAAAATTAGACTAAAAGTTTAACTTCAGTGCGTTAGCTAAGTGCATTATGTATTTATTTAGTAATTTGTGCAGTTTTTGTGAAAACCCCGTTGCAGTTTTTGTGAAAATTTGAGCGGAAGTCCAAACAAAATTTGAAATATCTCTTTTTGTACCAAATAATTAAAAAAATAATTAATTGAATACCTATGTATGTGATACAAATGTACAAATTTAAAAATCTGTTTAGTATATATACTCGAAAATATTGTTCTCAGAGAAAAATTAAATAATAAACTTATTGAATTAAAACCTTTTGTCTTTTTTATTGTAAAAAGCTTTTATTACACGGAAATTACACCGTTCGGTGTTAAAAAAAATCATGATTTTGCTTTTTCTAAATAAACACCTAACAGGGGTACAAAATACACATCCTATCTGATATTTACTTTTTTACACCGATCGGTGTGAAAAAAATACCCTCTCGGATATAAGATTATAACACTTTGACACGGTGTTTTTTTAACACCGAACGGTGTAGGACTCCCTGGAACACCGATCGGTGTAAAAATGATATAGAAATTTTTTGGTGTGTAAAACCCACTGTACTATTTATTTGTTTTTATTTATTTATTTGGGAACAATGTCGACATGTAAGACAAAGTATTTTAAATGCGCTAAGTAAGACATCATAACAACAGGTTATTAGCAAACAATGAATGAAACTTGAAGCTAACTTAACAATATATTACAAATGAATAAAATTAAGACTTAGTTGCAGTTATATTTTATTTTAAATTAAAAGAAATAAAAAGAGAGATTTAAGAAAAGAATTTGAGAATTTAATGCTTAAAGATATGTTTATTTCGAATAATTTTGATTCCACTAGGCAACGTATTCCACAATCTGATGGCGTTCACAAAAAATAGTCTATAGGAATTCAAATAATTTTAAACTGGAATTATTGGGTTGAAATTTCTATTAGAAATTTCTGCATAATTGAAGTTTCACAAAAAAGAAATAAGGTGTTTGTAACAAAACACCATAATAATAACTAAAAATATTACAGCCCAGAACTTTATTGCTCAAGTGACTGATACGATCAAATTTCCTCAGACCATAAACGTACCTAACAGCATTATTAAATTCCAGCTCCAGCTTCATCTTGGACCTGGTATCAAAATTGCTGTACACAACATCTGAGTAAGAGATGATTGGCACTATGAACTGTTGGACTAACTTCCTTCTATTTTCAGTAGGAACAAATGATGCAGTCTACCTCAAGCTCCGCAACACATAGTAGACTTTAGAAACAACAGAATTGATATGGTTTTCGCAAGAGAGTGAAGAGTCAATGTGATAACCAAGATTTTTTATCTTGTCAACAAAATTTAGTTCAACACTATTAAGATTAATGACAGGTATACTAGAGAAAGAGTACCTAGATTTAAAAATCGGTAAGACACAGGATTTTAGAGGGTTGAGCTTGAGCTTATTAATTTGAGCCCATTCTGAAATTTTACTTAAGTTTTCGTTCATTTTGATACATAAAGTATCAACAAGGTCAAGAGGTCTAGACAAGTACAGTTGCAGATCATCAGCATATGCATGCCTTGTAACATGCCTGCATTTACTGAAAATGTCATTAATAAACATAGAAAATAAAAGCGGACCAAGTACAGAACCTTGAGGAATCCCACAAGTTAAATTACGGAAAGTGGACAGACTATTGCCCACCCTAACTCTTTGAGTTCTTCCAACTAGGTAACTATATAACAGACGGACTGACATGCTAGAAAAATTAAAATTACCTCCAAGTTTGCGGCACAAAGTAGAATGGTCAACAGAGTCAAATGCCTTAGAAAAGCCTAGCATGCAAAGGAGATTAATGTGACCCAGATCATATGCAATTCTGATGTCATCTAGAATTTTTAACATAGCTGTAGCACAACTGTGGCCTGATCTAAAACCATACTGAAGTGGAGACATAAGGTCGTATTTTTTATGTGCTTCGAGCTTTGCGGTGCCATGAGAGACTCAACTACTTTAGATAGAGGTGAAAGCAGACTTACTGGTTCGTGAGCATTAGATGGTTTAGCTATGGGAACAATTTTTGCTGCTTTCCAAACATCAGGGTGCACGAACTAGTGAAACAGTGATTTATAATGTGGGTTAATGGGCTAAATATGTGAGGCAGGATAATTTTAATGAATTGAATGGATATTCCATCTTCACTCACCGCATTTGACTTTATTTTATTAACGCAACGAGCAACATCACTGTCACTTACAGCAGCAAACTCAAAAATAAATGGACTTACAGGACCTAAAGATCTTGGTATACTAGGCAACAGAGTTGCCTCTATTCTAGTTGGCGGAGTGAGGTCACACAAGTCACTGCGACTCTAAGCCATATTCTAGTAGTCACTGAACAGCGACCTGCGTCACATGCGTGACTAAACACAGCTAAATAATTTTTTCGTCATATTATAGTTGTCACTGTAAGGCGCCGTGTGTCGCATTTAAGTGATATTTTAGGCGCCGCAATTTTTGAAGTGAGATGGAAGCAGAAAAAAGGTAAATGAACAAAAGTTCTAGTTTATTGATAGAAATTGTTTATAACTAATTATTTTTAGCTTGAAAATAACCACCAGGAGGCAGTTCGAGGAGATGGTCACATTTATGATCAAAAACGCATCTGTAGCCAAGGGCTTAAAATATGCAGAAAATTGCTGCATTAATAAAGCCACTTTTGAGGGTAAATGGCACTTGTTGTTCTCAAAGCTGAATAGTTTGGGCCTTCCAATTACGAATGCTGCAGGATGGCAAAAGGTATGATTTGCAGTCGTCGCCTTGAAGTTATGCTTACGCACATCAATAGTAATAGCATAACTGCGGAGTGACGACTTTATTTTAAATGCTATTAAATTCAATGAAATTTTTCTAGGTTTGGACCGATTACAAACGGAAGCTCCGCAAAAAATTGGCGCATAATAAAAAGGAGATAAACTCTACCGGAGGTGGGCCATTTCGTGTAGCTCACCTTTCAGCCCAGGAAGAACAAGTGTTTTTCTTAATTTCTTAATAATTCTTAAGTTTTCACTATAATCTGCACTATCTGAGCTATCAGAATCCGAAAACCATAACACAAAAGAACTCATAATAAATTATTAAAGCTTATTTTATTTGACTTCGTTTTTTGCTTCTTTTGTTGTTTGACTTTTTTTTTGCACAGCTGTCATTTGTTTGCCATTTTAAGATGTGTTTAATAACATATTTTGTTTCATTTCAAATGTTCCGTCACCTCACGTCACATGACAACCAAGATACCACTTTTCAAGTGACGTGACACCGACTGTGACAAAACTCACATAAGTGAGGTGACAACAAGAATCAGGCTGAGTATCAGTAGACGCAGAGGAAGCAATAAAATAAATATTAAAGATATAAGGGTCAATGTGACAGTCATTAGATTTAACATTGCATACTCCAGCCTATTTTAAGTTGTTCCAGAGTTTTTTAGAAGACTGTAGAGTTTAATTTGTAAATAAAAAATAGTCGTTTTGCTAACTTTACAGCCATGTTCATGCTTCATTTCTTGTTCTCTTGTACTGATCCCAGTTTAATGTTGTGGAATATCTTTTAAAGCGATTGTACATTTTATTACGAGATTTAATGGCTAGCATAACATTTCTTGAAAACCAAGGACAACTTTTGTTAGAGACACGACGATTTACGAATGGGACATGCAAATCAAATAGTGCATGTATTTCATTAATGAAAAAAAATAACCTTCTCATTTACTATATTAAGGGCCGTTTTCTCATCTTACCTATAAAGTTCACTTTAGTTAAAATTCACTTTAAAGTAACCTTTACCTGTTGTTCGTTTTCTAATGTTGCCTTTAGTGTAATCGATATGATAAATTTAACGGGATATTCAAGTTGGTTGTAAATTATATAACACAGATAAAATAAATTAAAAAATATTCCAATAAATAAACAAAATAAATATTCGTAATGAATAATAGGCGTGTGTTTCAAATCAGTGCCATAGAAGCCATGTTCGAAGATACGGAAGCGCAGAATAATAGGCCAAGAATATTTAACAATATTCATTTGTTCCGTTGTTTGTCGTGGGGTCAACACGTACAGTTCTGCGCACTCTGTGGGCTGTGTTTGGTTTTATTTAACTGCTACTAATAATAAATATAAAATATGCCTTGCATATGTAATCAAAAGGTTGATAGAAACAGCCAAAATAAGATACAATGTGCAACCTGCAATGAGTTCTATGTCAAAAACAGCTTTTTGTGGAAATACATCAGCAGCTGCTGTGGTTGTTGTTTTTTTTCACTTCAACGTTTTCAACATTGCTTGTGTTTTCAATGGCGGTTTGTGAGCGCTCTCTTTTTGAGTATATTTTTAGACAGTATATGATTTCCCAAGCAACTGTCAATGCTACCTTGTATTATTATACCATGACACACAATCAGCAACAAAACCAACTACCGCAACAGAAACAACATATACTCAATTCGCAAGTACATCAGCTGCATTGTCAACAACAACAAAAACTAGTACAACAACAGAATGCCCATCAGATGACTCAGCCAAAACAAGATCAACTGGAAATCAATAGTACGAAGGTTAGCCAAAATAAACAGCAGCATTTTGACAATAATATTGCAAGAATGGAGAGCGGGGTGAGTGCAAACTCAAACGAGTCAGCTATAACTTTAGATATTATTTATCATGAAATTATATGCATGAAAAATGAATTTCATGATCTTAAGTTATCAGTGCAAATGCTAAGAGACGAGAAGCAATTTCTATTAGAAAAAGTGGATGCTCTTCAAAAAGAAGTCAATTTTTTAAGGGAGAAAAATGTGGCAAAGTGTGTTGAAATTGTTGGCGCCCCTGATATCAACGCAAATAACGCGCTAGATTCTGCACTAAAAATATTCAACGATGGAATGAATGCTAACGTTACTGCGGATCATATTGATGATTGTTATGTCAAAAATATTAAAGCTAGGAACCAGTCAACTAATAATAAACCTTTAAATATTATATGTGTAAAATTTTTGTCATCATGGAAGAAGAAAGAAATTATGAGGAAAAAGATAGTAAATAGAAACAATTTAAATACAAGCTTATTTGGTGACAACGGTAACAAAAAAATTTTTATAAATGATAGTCTTTCGGTGGAAACACGCAAAATATTCATTGCTGCAAAAGTTGTAAAAATTAATAAAAAATTCAAATATATTTGGGTAAAGCATGGCAAAGTTTTGATGACTAAAAAAGAGGGTGATAGACCAATTGTTGTGAATTCGATTGATGAACTTGATAGAGTAACTTAACTCTCAATTTTGTAAATATATAACTTGTGATGTCAGATATTTTTGATTCTCACAACAATTGGCTAGATCTTCCTTTCGAAAATTGCAAAAAAATAGATTTTTATAACATTTCCTTAAACCCAAACAGTTTAAACGGTTTTTATATAGTTGCCCAAAATATTAGAAGTTTGAGAAAAAATTTTGACACCTTTCTTCTTCATCTAGAAACTTTCAAAACAAAGCCAGTTTTTATTTTCTTTTCTGAAATATGGATATATGAGTACGAGAAGACTCTTTTTGATATTCCTGGCTACAAATTTTACGCTAATTGTAATAATCAGTACGCATCTGGTGGTGTAGCTGTTTTTGTTTTAGAAAATATAACTTGTGATATTGCTAATTTTAATTTTAGTAGTTCTGATGTTATCAGGGTGAAGTGTTCTATCGACAAGCGAATATTAACTTTTATAAGTATATACAGATTTCATGAAACTGCTTCTTATGACACATTTTTAAACGATTTAAATAGCCTACTGGTGGATGATAAAAGCGATAATATGATAGTTCTAGGAGATATTAATATTGATATTCTGCAAGAATCATCACAAGTGGATAATTATTTATCATTACTATCTTCCCTCGGCCTAGAATCTTGCATAAATGAGCCAAGAAGAATATCTGATCATTCCGCTACCTGTATTGATCATATTTTTATCCGTTTAAGCAAATCAAGTAATATAGCAATCAGTAGTTCAGTTTGTGATCTGCATGTATCGGATCATTGCCTCACTTGTCTTTGTTTTGAGAACGTTAATTGCCAAAAAACCGATGCTGCTTTTTGTCTGACAAGAACAATAACCGACTTTTATATATTAAATAGATTCTTACTTTTTGAAACCTGGGAAAAAGTTTACGATGAAAGTGACCCATCACGGGCATATAATGAATTCATAAATACTTTGACAAAGTATGTTGATCTTTCCACAAAGCAACCTAGGCCTATAAATTCTAAAAACAAAAAGTTAAAACCATGGATGACAAATGAACTTCTTGAAAAGGTAAAAAAGAAAAACGAGCTTTTTAAAAAATGCAAAAAATTTCCAGATAATATTAATCTTAAACTTGAATATAAACATCTGTGCAAGGTAATTTCTATGGCTACTTTAAATTGTAAAAATGAATACTATGAAAACGAATTTTTCAAAGTGAAAGGCAATGCTAAAAGGGAATGGAATCTCGTAAATAACATCGTTAATAGGAATAACCTTATGCCCCTATTATGATTTACAACTTTGCTTAAAGTTGAGTTGTAAAATCAAAATCGGTAACATGGCTTACAACCCAACCAAACTTCCAGCTGCAAAGCTGTCCTTCCAGTTGTGTATGTACAATTTTTGGCATTATGAAATACAATTAAACTTGGATGCGGTTGTGTCAAATGTCAAAATTTTACAACTGCATTTTTGAGGTTGTCTGTTGGTTGTATTTAAAAGGAAAGATGGCAAATATATTGTAAGTTGCAACACTTATTAATAAAAAACGATTTTAATTAATATAAACACCATTAAGGAAAATTACTAACAAGAAACAGATCGAGAGGATGGTTTCCTTAATGGAGAAGCACCCAGATGTGGCCAGAGGAAAAGGACACTTTGGATCAAGCAAGCAGCTGACCAATGAGCTCTGGGAACAGTTTTCCGTTGAGCTCAACAGCATTGGGCCTCCAACACGCTCATCGCAGGAGTGGCAAAGGGTTTGTTTATAAAGTTCACTAAGCAAAATTAAATTTTTAAAAAGGTTGTTTTTTCTACAAATAGGTATGGATACACTATAAGGCCAACTTAAAAAGAAAGTTGGTAAACAACAAAAATAATTTGTCCCCAACAGGAGGAGGGCCGTCCGAAGAAATTAGTTTGAGCCCACTCGAAGAAAGCGTGGCAGAACTAATTAGACTCCACAACTCGATCACACCATCCGGCCGACCTTACTCATCCAGCTGCAAGCTGCACCACCACCTATGAATTGGAAAATGATTCAGGGCAGTTAAACTGCCAACTGCCTAGTGAAAATCGATCTCCACTACATCCTAGCGAATCACCTACACTTCCTAGTCGATCTGATCCTACCGAATCTCCTCCACGTCCTAGCCGATCTCTTCCAAATCCTAGGCGCAGGCAAACCAATGAGAGTAAGAGCATTGAGGAGCAACGTCTCAGTGCTATTATAACACAAACTAAAAACCGTACAGAGATTTTGCAAACACTCAAAACGTTAGAAAAAACTAGCTACAAAAACTATTTTATAAACAAGAAGACCTACGAACTCGAACATTTGTCAACGCAAAAACTACAAATTGAAAACAGCTGTTTGTACTTATATTCTTGTCTTCAAAAAGAAAGTTATATTACTGATAGTTTTTATTGTAAACCCCTATCATCATATGAACTATATCGAATTATCTTATCGTTGAAAAACTCTAATTCAAGCACTGAAAATAGTTTTTCCAGTACCTTTATTAAGAAAATTGTTTTCAATATTGTGGACATTCTGTGTCACGTGTTTAATAAAAGCATTGAAACTGGTATCTTTCCTCATGTGCTAAAAAGGTCAGAAGTTATACCTTTATTTAAAAAAGGCAATAGATCCAGCATCAACAATTATAGACCAATTTCACTTTTGTCTACTTTTTCTAAAATTTTTGAAAAAGCCATAAAAGTCAGGATGCTACATTTTTTAAACAAACATAAATTCTTCAATGATAGTCTATTTGGATTCAGACCAGCACTTTCAACAGAAGATGCATTGCTGAAGTTTTGCAATAATATATATGGAAGCCTAAATGATAAAAAAAATTACTGCGGCCCTTTTTATTGATATTACTAAAGCGTTTGATACTGTGAATCATGACATATTACTAACTAAGCTATATAAGTGTGGTTTTCGTGGTACTATTTACCAATGTGGCGACCGTGGCGTAGTTGGTTAAAGTGCGTGGCCGCTATGTCAACGAACTTTGGAGACCCAGGTTCGAACTCCAGCAGCGACAGAAAATTATTTGAATTAAAATAATTTTTCTGTACGGCCGCCACCTCTCTGCAGACAATGGCAAACCTCAGAGAGTAATCAAAATGCCATGTAAAGCTTCTTGAGAACGAGAACATTCCGTTCATCGCCGTTCAGAGTCGGCTTTAAGCATGTAGGTCCGGTTCTCGGTCAATTGTGTACAAACTTAATAACACGCACAACACAATTGATCATAAGAAGCTAGGTCAAAGTCCTTTCAAGGGCTGAAATGGCCAGTTATTTATTTATTTTTATTTTTATTTACCAATGGTTTTCTTCTTACTTAATGAATAGGTTTCAAAGAGTAAAAGTTAAAAATCATTATAGTTCATCTAGCGAAGTGAATATTGGAGTTCCTCAAGGATCCGTCTTAGGTCCTATCTTATTTTTAATATATATAAATTCATTGTTTACTAATAAATTTACATGTAAAACTATAGCTTTTGCAGATGATATGGCTTCTACCTTTTCTTGTGATACAGTTTTTGAGACTGTTGTAGAAATAAATAAAGATTTGGAAACTTTAAAACACTGGTTTACTACACACAAACTAGTTCTAAGTGACAAGACCAAAATAATGTTTTTTAACGTCTCTGGTAAAGACACTCAGTTAGGAGATTTCACTTATCATGGGGCAAACTGTGAAAAGTATTTTCTCTGCAACGAAACTTGTAGTTTTCTTAATAACGTACACACTTATAATAACACAGGTACCTGTTCGAAAAGCTGCTTTAAGATTGATTGTGTTAAAACTTTCAAATATCTGGGTTTAGTACTAGACTGGAAAATGAATTGGGGTGATCACACAAATGCATTAAAAAAATATTTATTGTCAACAACAAGACAACTGTATCATTTAAAAAACTTCTGCTCTGCAAAATTACTTACTTGTATCTACTTTGGGATTGTTCAATCTAAGTTAGACTATGGTTTAGCTATTTGGGGTGGTACACACTATAATAGGATCAATCCACTTCTTACTCTCCAAAAATGTGCCATTAGATTAATATCTAAAAAAAGTCGCATGGCAAGCAGTCTACCTCTTTTTAGAAAGATGAACATTTTGCCGTTGAAGCACTTGTACTACTACAAGGTATTGAAACTATTTTTTCTAAGGTCAGGCTATTCCGTTAACATTAGAAGCTATTCAAATTATAATTTAAGAATAAATAATAGAAATTTGGTTACGGTCCCACCTCATAATTTACAACACTTTCTACACTACTTTGCGTCTGTAGCCCCAAGAATTTTCAATAAACTTCCGTACCATATAAGATGTCTTAGAAATAAACATGCTTTTTTGAAGGGAGTAAAGGCTTGGCTGTTGAGTTTCTCGTACGAAACTATAAATACAATAGGTGCTATTATTTCTTAAGTTACGTTTATATTTATAATCAATAACTGCCTAAAACTAAACAAATATTTGTTTGTAGCTCTAAAGTTTTTTATTTTTGGTTCCTCATATGTTCTTTTTTTTTCTTTCTTTATATTTTGTCTTTTTTCTTCACTTTAAATATATGAATGTAATTAAAAAATAAATTTTACTCAACAGGAATTTTAAACTTAAATTAACTAAAAAAAAATACTGTCGCAGCAGAAACCAAGCTTCTCATAACTCTCCGTTTTTATGCTAGCGGAAGTTTTTTAATAATAGTTGGTGACTTTGCAGGTGTGAGCGTTGCTACTGCAAGTCGCGCCGTAAAAGAAGTTTCAATGGCCATAGCACGTTTGGGTAAAGAGTGTATAAATTTTCAGAATAACCCTGGCTTAGAAGAGACAATGGCAAGCTTTTACAACATTGCACGGTTTCCAAGAGTCATTGGAGCAATATATTGTACACACATAAGAGTGCAATCGCCAGGAGGAAACAATGCAGAAATTTACCGGAACAGGAAAGGGTACTTTTCAATTAACGTCAAAGCTGTGTGTAATGCCCAATTAATGTTCCAAGATTTAGTTGCGAGGTGGCCTGGGTCAGCACATGATAGCAATATATTTCGAAATTCCCGCATAAAATTTCGTTTAGAGAATAAGCAGTTTGGGAACGGCATCGTTCTAGGTGACAGCGGATACAAGCACTGTAATAACTTGATGACTCCACTGCTAAATCCGCAAACATAAGTTGAATAACTTTACAACGAGTCCCAAATTCGAACTCGGAATACGATAGAGCGATGCTTTTGAGTATGGAAACGGCGTTTTCCAGTCTTATCATTAGGCATGCGTTTATCGATGGATACTATAATGGTGATTATTGTAGCATGCGGTGTTTTCCACAATATTGCAATACTTGAAAAAGAACCACTTCCTCCAATTGATGATTCAGTATTGATGCCAAATGAATTATTTGAAAATGTTCAAGCTACTACCAATGAAGTTACAAGTAATCAAAATTGCACGGCAAGGACATTATTGATACATAATTATTTTTTTAGGTAAGATTTATTAATTGTAGCGTTTTTCATATAAAAAACATAATTTCTATTTTAGGTTGTAACATATAGACGACTTTCGAATCGGACGACTTGTTGCACAATTGATAACTTAATGTATCCCATTAAGTTTTCTACTACCTAATTTAAAAAGTATTTATGAAATTAAATCTAATATATAAAAATTGAAATTTGTTTGTTTGTATATTTGTTCGTCCTTTGGAACACGAGTTGTTCCACTTAGAAATAGAGATAGAAATAGAGATAGAGGTAGAGATAGAGATAGAGATAGAGATAGAGATAGAGATAGAGATAGAGACAGAGTTAGAGATAGAGGTAGAGATAGAGGTAGATAGAGAGAGAGATAGAGATACAGATACAGATACAGAATCAGATATAGATCTAGATATAGATACAGATAAATATACATAAAATTTTCTTTGGCTTATAATGAGCTCAATTTTAGCATTTTCCAGGCTTCTTCGCTTAACACTTACACATAAACGTTTGGATTTTGGCTGCTGGTTTCAAAGTTTCCCAGTCATGTTGTTTTCGGCTAGTATAGGGTGTTTTTTTTAGGGGTTTGTTTTTCGAATAGAGATAAAACTGGCATTTTGTGGTCAAATCTGGCAACTCTAATGTCATTTATGTTCAGTTTGGTTTGCCATTTCATCATGAACAGGTTGACAAAAGAACAACGCTTGCAAATGGGCCGAAAATGAGATTGATCTCGATGCTGATTTTCATCGCAAAATTTTGTTCAGTGATGAGGCTCATTTTTGGTTAAATGGCTACGTCAACAAGCAAAATTGCCGCATTTGGAGTGAAGAGAATCCTCATGTGGATCCTTGAGACGCCATTAATTGGGCCATACTTCTTCCGAAATAATGCTGGAGAGTCAGTTACCGTTAATGGAGACCGGTATAGAGCCATGGTAACCGACTATTTTGTTCCCGAATTGCATGGCATGAATGTGGATGAGTTGTGGTTCCAACAAGACGGCGCTACATGCCACACAGCGCACGTCACAATCGATTTATTGAAGGAAACATTCGATGAGCGCATAATTTCGCGGAATGGACCTGTCAATTGGCCACCAAGATCGTGTGATTTGACACCATTGGATTATTTTCTTTGGGGATATGTGAAGTCGCTCGTCTACGCCAACAAACCAGAAACGTTAGGGGACTTGGAGGCCAACATTCGTGGCGTTATTGCCGACATACGGTCCCATATGCTCGAAAAAGTGGTTGAAAATTGGACCTGTAGAATTGGCTTTATTCGAGCCAGCCGCGGCGGCCACATGCCCGAAATCATATTTAAACATTAATGGCATAAAATTATCCTTCCAATAAAGCCAAATTGATGGACATTAAAACGATTTTCTTGTGTTTTATTTCAATTCGAAAAACAAACCCCTAAAAAAAACACCCTTTAGAAGGTTTGTCTTGGTGATGTTGTTTTTGGCTAGTAGAAGGCTTGGCTTGGTGATTGTTCTAATAAAATAATGGGTAATATTTTAACAAGACAAAAGTCTTAATTTATTATGCTATTACCTCCTCATGTTCGCTACCAATGTCAATTATATTTACTGCGTCAGTTGCAGCTTCCTCTTCAAACATCGCATCCAGATATTCACATTCCACTGTAAACATTTAAATAACGTTTGAGTTTTGAACATAACTATTGAAAATCTATTTATACCGTCATCGCTGTCGAACATATTTTTCATACCGGTGGCCGAATCGCCGATTAAGGATGCAATTCGTTGCGAAATGTTGCTGATCACTTTTTTTGCAAGTCCACCACCAGTACGATAAGTTTGGCTCTTTTCAGCGGCCAATTCCACTTTCGCTTTCCTTTTTAAGGCAGTCGTATTTGTCTCGCAAGGCCTTGCTTTCTCGTGAGGATCCTGTTGTGGCTGCGAAGAGCTCGGCAATCTTGTTCCACGTCTGCTCTTTCTGCTTCCAGGCAACAGTATCAGATTTCTTATTTTCTATTATGTCTCTGCATTCCTCCACTAATTCCATTAAAGTAAAATTTTTACCTCTTCTTCTCTTTGTTTCATCCCCTTGCATTTTTCTTTTTTTATGTCAATTTATTTTAAACGTAACGGAACATATAATCAGCTGTTTTGTGCTAGTGCTACCAAAAACTTTTCAATGCTGTCATTTGTTGTAAGGCCTTGCCGTATTTTCATACATATAAAATAATAATTTAAAGGTAACATGAGAAAACCAAATTTGCTTTACCGAGAGGATAAATTTATCTGGTCGGTAACTAAAGTGAACTTTAAAGGTAAGATGAGAAAACGGCGCTATGAAAGCAGCATTGAGTCCAATTTAAAGCTGTTTAAAGTACATCTAACTTTAACTTTGCTTACCTACGTATATGTGTACAAAAATATGTGGGGACTTATTTTTAACTGAACTTTATGTTTATTTTCAATAAATACTGCAGAAATAACTAAGCACAATATATGTTTTGTTAAACTTTTTGTATGCACAAACTTACTTAATGGAAGCAACCGGAAAAATATTTTAAAATGCTTTGCGCAAAAAACCGTCTATTGCGATTTAAAAAAAAAATGTGTTCATGAAAATTAAAAAATACTCCATAAAGGTAAATAAGCTTTTAAACATGTAATTTTTACTTCATAACCTACTTTTCTATGCACTTAAAGTTACTGCATTTTGCTGTACTTTGAAAAGTTCAATGGGAGAGTATGGGTTAAATAACTATCGCTGCGGCAGAAGAAATTTGATTACGATATTGGGGAAGGAATCGCGGCACCCTGTGAGTGGAAACTAAATATAACCGCGGAAGGAAAGTTAACCACGGAAATATGACTACATAAATCGAAAATAACTAAGACTCCACAAGGTTAAACTCACCACTTTTGCGCTTCCGAACGTCCGATCACTTTGACTGTACGATAAACAAGAGATGGCTTCGATGCTGTGACTAGTCTTTTATGTCTTTGCTTGTGGTTGCCACAGCGCTCTCATGTTCAAACCGGTTTCATTCGGCAACTTCTTTATTTTGCTTGGTATGCCTTCTCCGCTTCTCTTATGTATTATACTATACATAAAAATATGGTACAATAATACAAGGTAGCATTGAAAACTGCTTATTTTCTCCTTTACAAGAAAACATCTTCTGTCAAAAGCCGCTGTTTGTGAAAATGTATCTGCAGCAGCTGAGGTTGTTGTTTGTTTTCACTTCAACGCTTCCAACATTGTTAGTGTTGTCAATGGCCGATTGTGAGCGCTTTCTTTTTGAGTATATTTTTTGACAGGAGATGGTTTCCCAAGCAACTGTCAATGCTTGGGAAAGTTGCTTGGGAAACCAGCATCTGTCAAAAAAAAGCCAAGAAAGAGAGCGTTCAATTATGCTTATGTTTTCGCCATTGTTTATTTATCAGAGCTTGCAAATAACTACATATTTGATAACAAAATATTGCATATTTTATTTTATTAATAGTGAGTTATTATTACTAGAACGAAGATAATTTGTAAACTTAATGTTATTAATGTTTAATATTTTAATGGAGGAATTTCTGGCCAGTGCTTTTTAAATTGCAATCAAAAAAGTTGACTCAATTTTATCTCCCAACGTTTCGTCGCTTGTTTGGCGACTTCTTCAGGGGATTCGTTTATTGCTTAAAAAATATACAACAATTAAACAATTTTTACATATAACATATATAAACATTACAATATAACATCCAAAATGCTGTTGACCTCAAGGAAAAACTAGAACATTTTGATTTGACAAGTGATGACATATTAGTGTCCTTTGACGTGGTTTCCCTTTTCACGAACATTCCTATTTATTTAGCAATTTAAAACATTATGGGACAATGGAATAAAGTACAAGACTTGACGAAAATACCAAAACAGGAATTTTTAAAAATCTTAGAATTCTGTCTAAGGGACAACAATTATTTTAAATTTGACAACACAGTGTACCACCAAATATATGGTATGCCTATGGGCAACCCCCTATCACCAACCATTGCGGATATAATTTTAGACAAATTACTGGACGATGCAATCGACAAACTTAAGGAAAAAAACATAAAAATAAAATTTTTATGCAAATATGTAGACGACATTTTAGCCATTGTTAATAAAACACAAGTTGAAAGTATATTAAGAACGTTAAATAATTATCACGAAAAAATACAATTCACTGTAGAAGAGGAAAACAACGGTTGCATTTCATACTTAGACGTTAAATTACATAGACAATACAACAAAATAATCTTTGAGTGGTTTTCAAAACCAACATCATCGGGAAGACTTCTTAACTTTCACACAACGCAACCACCACATTATAAAATAAACACTGCAACAAACCTTATCAAAAAAGTATTAAGACTCACGGACACACAATTTCGAGACAGAAATCTAAACAAGATAAAAATAATATTAAAAAATAACGATTACCCGACAAATCTCATCAACACTTTAATAAAAAAAGA
The DNA here is from genome assembly GCA_943735915.1 of Pherbina coryleti. Lineage (NCBI taxonomy): Eukaryota > Metazoa > Arthropoda > Insecta > Diptera > Sciomyzidae > Pherbina > Pherbina coryleti. The sequence goes on from OX030948.1 coordinate 81,619,989, forward strand.
ACTACAAAATAATAAACAAAACTTGGAAAATCCCGACACTATACATCAAGCAAAACAACCTGGCAACGCCCACAAGAAGTACTACAGCATAACATTTATACCCACACTAAGAAACCACAAGAATATGCAGACGATGGTGAGAGACGACAACGCAACATTCGCATACAAATCTAATACAACTCTCAGCACCATATACACCAACACAAAAACAAGAATAGAGAACAAAGAGAAAAGCGGAGTAGTGAATAGGATAGCTTGCGCGGGTGGAAAAGATTCGAGGGGAATACAGACCAAATGCGATGAAGTATACATTGGACAAACAAAGAGATCACTGGAAACCAGACTCTCAGAATACAAAAGAGACATAAAAAACAAGAAAATGACCACAGCACTTGCTCAGCATATGATGGAGGCAGAGCACACAGCTGACTTCGAAGGTATAAAAATTCTAGACATGGAGAAGAACTACAACAAAAGATTGACGCTGGAAAGTTTACGTATACAGGAAAGGGGAGAAAAAGCGATGAACTACAAAGAAGACACAGACAACATCAACAATAATTATGCTGTTGTCTTCAAACCGTGGAAGCGTTAGGTTTAAATGTTTTATGTCATTGTGATGTGTTTAATATATGTTGGAAAAAAAGTTTAAAATTATTTTAAATGCAAGAATAAACGTATAATTGTAAGTTTGTAATGTTTATATATGTTATATGTAAAAATTGTTTAATTGTTGTATATTTTTTAAGCAATAAACGAATCCCCTGAAGAAGTCGCCAAACAAGCGACGAAACGTTGGGAGAAAAAATTGAGTCAACTTTTTTGATTGCAATTTGAAAAGCACTGGCCAGAAATTCCTCCATTAAAATATTAAACATTATTGAAACAAAATTGGCCCATAGAATAATCTTAATGTTATTAAGTGCAAACATAAAAAAAGGTTGAAAACGTTTAAGTGCAGCAACCGCAGCAGATGGAGATGCATGTGGACGAAATTGAAGAAGCTTTCAATTAAAATTAAAACACCACGGCTGGAAAACGTTAAACACATATCACACATAATTTTTTCACAACTTTCATTATTATAATTGTTTATTTAACGCACATATTTTGCGGAATTCATTTATTTTTACATTCGTTTAATTTTTGTTGCACGAACAACTGTTTTGACAGATGCTGGTTTCCTTGTTGCTGAGAAAATCTATACTTGTCAATGCTACCTGTATAATTGTATCATGGGTTGCTTGGTATGGCCTTCTCTTAATCTCTCTCTCTCTTTCTTACTGTTATTATATGGAGAATGTTGCGTATGCATGTGTGTATTTAAGCAAAGAATATACAATACATAGAATGCGCATCTTGGCACAAAACGCAAACATTTTTCTTTCTTACTCATAGATGCGGGGGGTAGCAACAAGACGAAGATACGATGTGAGCAGCATTAAGCAACATCGAACATTTTGAGCGAATTAACCAACGCACAATGGGGTATTTTATGCCAAAAGTGACGATTAATTGAAAAAAAAAAGTTCAAGGTACATAGTGATGTTATGTACCTGATGAAAGAAGATAAAATTCTGCATCACTAGGTGAAAGAATAGTTGAAAAATATTCTACCGTTTACCCGCAATGCAGTTTGAAAGTCATAATTTTTTTTTCTCTTTGAGTGTGCACAGTGACAAACCTGTTTATTAGAAATTTTTAAAGTTTTTTTTTGTGTATTATTTGTTAGAAATTACAAAAAATGACGATGGAACCTACTTGTTCAGGTATTTAAGCAATACAAAATTTAATTTTTTTTATGAAATAGTGTTTATATATATATTAATTTATTTATTTTAATTTAACCTTAAAAAGTTGGATTTTTCGATATGTAACTAGAGATATAGTTGTGTGTTGAGTGGAATTAAGAAAATCTGTTTTGATTTTCGTAAGCTATGAATATTCAAGCTATATTCAATAAAAAAAAAAGTTGCGTCAATGCTGCGCACTTTCGCGGTATTTCGATTTTTTTACTCTAACTAACATGTCACGAATTTACAATTTTATTTCGAAAAATTAAAATAAATGAAAAAAAGTACAAAATAAATGTAAATACTAAACAGATTTTGCTGTTTTTTTTTTTTTTTTTGTGGTTTACCAGTTCTCTTCTCCTCTTTTTTTTTATTCGCTATTTTTTACCCTACATTATGGAAAGCGGCATATTCAGTGCACCTTTCCCAAATTAAGGTAGATAGTTGATGTTTCTTTCAAACACCACTTTTTTATATATTAAAGGAAGCAGATGAATGTGTTAAGATATTAAATTAAATTATAGTTGTTAGATTTTAAAACTTATTTTCTGATTTTGATATTAGTAAGACATAAATTGTTTGCCCTGCAGTTTGCAGGGTACATGTGAAATCAACATCATTGCTTATGTTTATTAACTATTGTTATTTTAATCCTTTCTTTTTGCATAAAGTGTCGTTCAAAGCTTGTTTTGTGCAATTTATAGTAAAAACGAAAGTTACGTTCTATATACTATGTAATTCGGTAAAAGGTACATAGCTAATGATTACATTTTGAAGCCGCCATTTAAAATTTCAAATTTTTGACTTCGGATTCGTAATCAGCTACCCCATAAGCCCCTGCATACAAAATTTTACCTCCATTAAACGTTTTTTACCAGAACATAGCTTGTTCATGGCCGCCATTTTGAAGCCGCCATTTTGAATTTCAGATTTTTGACTTCAGATTCGTGATCAGCGACCTCAAAAACCCCCAAAGTACAATTTTTGTCTCGATAAGTGGCCCCTGTCAATTAATCGTCACTTTTGGCATAAAATACCCCACTGTGCAACGGTTGCAACACTAATGGTGTTGTTTGACAAAGCACACAATGTTTTTCTGAGCTCGATCATGTTGTTAGCATGATCGGCATTCGAAGCTTTGCAGGCTTTTTTGAAATTTTTTTTTATCAGCCCTATTCCAGAACCCGTCGTAGTGTATATTTTCTTTCGGATTCGTAATGATGTATTCTACAATCCGAATCATTACGACGTATTCGAACATTCGTAACTTTTCTATTCCACAATTCCGATCGCATCAACTTTGATAGCTTATTTTAAAAATTTTTACGAAAGCTTTCCCTCGCCGGAATTTTTTACGATAGCAAATAAATTAATTTTTTATAAAACTAGGCCGGTAAAAGAACCATACATATGTTAGTATTTGACACTTTACCAGACAACACAACTTGCCCACTATTAGTCCTCCAAAACTGGGAAATACAAGACTAAACTTCTCAGAACAAGCAAAATACCTGGGTCCCATTTTAGATAGGAAACTAAATTGGAAACCCAACCTGCTCGAGAGAGCCAAAAAAGCCAAAATAGCCCTATACACATGTAAGAAAGCAGTGGGTAGCAAATGGGGATTACAGCCTAGGGTAACTCACTGGCTTTATACAGCTGTTATTAGGCCAATATTGTTATACGGTGCTATAGTCTGGTGGCCAGCACTAAACAAACAAACACACCTCAATATACTTCGCAAAGTTCAACGGTCAGTAGAGCTGTGCATCAGTGGAGCGCTAAGAACCACTCCTACTGACGCACTCGATACTATGCTCCATCTAACTCCACTAGACATCCTAACAAAACGAATAGCTGCAAACACAGCGATCCGTCTAGAAGCCACTTCCCAATGGAAAGAGGGCACAATAGGACACTCTGACACCTCCTCCTCAAATACCCAAGAACATAGACTCCATCACTCAAAAACTTTTATTCCACAAAAAGTTTGATGTATCAATCCCCTCCAGATACGAATGGGAGATTGGAAGCCCTCCATCAAACAATGCCACTAGAATCTACACTGATGGATCAAAACTAGATGGCAAAGTAGGGGGAGGAGTCTACTCTGAATCCCTAAACATTAACCATGCCTTTAGACTCCCCGACCACTGCAGTGTCTTCCAAGCGGAAGTCACTGCCATACATGAAGCAGTTACTTGGCTTCAGATGAACGACATATTAGCAAAAGATATTTGCATTCTATCTGATAGTCAAGCCGCTTTGAAAGCCCTGGAATCTGTTGAAATAACATCAAAAACAGTCCTTAGTTGCCGCAGATCTCTAAATGAGATGGCAGAGCAGCTCAATATATTCCTATGCTGGATCCCCGGACATAGAGACTTCCAAGGTAACTGCAAAGCAGACGAACTCACTAGAAACGGTACCATCAAACCCCTATCGATTGGAATACCTCTCGCAACATGTACATAAGCTACTGATAAATGAGATATCCCTTGAAAACACCAACATCAGGTAGTACATGTTGACTATCACCCGTTGACCAGGTAGTACATGCAGTATAACGCGTCAAGTTTGGCCAACACTGAACTTAAGACGCTCAAAAGAACTAATATCCCTTAGAAGGGACCAAATAAATATCTTAATAGGCGTTCTAACAGGACACTGCCTGATTGGAAATCATGCCCGAAGACTGAACATTCCCCATAACGACTTCTGCAGAAGTTGCAGAGATGAGGAGGAGGTTGAATCCACAACACACCTTCTCTGCACATGCCCAGCGCTGGCCAGAAAGCGCCATCTCTTCCTAGGTAACTGGTTCTACAGTGACCTAGACGAACTCTCAAAAACTTCGGTCTACCGAATACAAAGCTTCATAAATAGCTCCAACTGGTTCAGATAGAGTGGAAATAATTAACCCCTGGTATCACAACGGGCCAAACTGGCCTAAGTGTGTCTCATAGGAGACAGCCACGTCAACCTTACCTAACCTAACCTAAGTATTTTACAATTGTTTTAGCAAAAAGGCTAATTTTTTGTTGGTGTAGGTCAAAAACTACGAATAGGAATCAATATGCGCGGTTGGTCCATTTGATGAATGAAAGGCCAGATAAAGCAAGAGGGTTCACCAAGGAATCAAAAGAAAGTGTAATGGTGTTTTGGGAGGATACCAGTGCCCAGCTTAATAGTCTGGGGCCGCCAACAAAGGATACTTCTAGTTGGAAAAAAGTGAGTAAAGGTTTATAAATAGGGTTTCAAATATATTGAGCAGCTGTCCGTCCGTGAGCATCGATAATTTAAAAAGAAATTGGCTTAAAGTCTCGCCAAAGTCTATAAAGCATATTATATATATATAAACTGCCATTTAGCCCTTGAAACGACTTTGACCGAGCGTCTTATGATCAAATTGTGTTGTTTGTGTTATTCAATTTTTGTACACAAATGATCAAGATCTGGACCTTTTAGTTTTATGCCGACTCCGAACAGCTAACATACATGTCTCAAGAAGCTTTACATGGCATTATTTATTCTATGAGGTTTGCCATTATCTGAAGAGAGGTGACGGCCGAGCAGACAAATTCATTCAATTGAAAAAACTTTCTGCGTTAGGTTGGAGTTGAACCAGGGTTCTCTGGCGTATGAGCCACACACTCTACACATTACGCCACGGCCGCCACCTATTAAAGTATATAAGGTATATCTTTATTTGCAGTCATTTACTCTTTAAGACAACAGCTATAAAAGATGGTTGCTGCTGTCATTTGAAAAATGGACACTAGTAACTTTTTGCATTCTAAAAGAACTTTCAAAATCAAAATCCTTAATTTTCTTATCAATTATTGCAGGTTTGGTTGGATTATAAGTCTTATATAAAGAGAAAGTTAGCATAAAACAAGGCGGAATTAAGAGCAACTGGCTGCGGAGCAAACAGAATTAAAAAAATTCTCTGATTTAGAGGAAAGTGTTACCAAACTAACCGGTCTTGAAACCTGTTCGTCTGGAGTGGAAGCAGCTATTGCTTTAGGATTAGAATCTTCCCAAAGTCATGCAACAGACTCTGAAGTAGAAAATGTTTGTTTAGACCAATCCATGAGGTCAGAGTCTGAAAATCGACCTCGAAGCCGAGCTTCAAATCCAAAACAGCTGACATCTGTCCATCTTTTAGAAAAACAAGTCAAAACTCAAGCGGAATTTTACACGAAAAGTGTGGATTTCCAAGAATTTCAAAAGGAGAAGTACAAAGAATTTGCAACTTCACTTAGAAGGCTCACAAGAGCGACCGAAAAGTTGTGTGACGTTGAAAAGGAAAAACTTGCTGAAATCCGTCGTCACAATTTAGCCTCAGAGAAGCTAAAATCAGAATCCAATAAAATAAAATTTAGGATGCTTCAGATTCAGGAGTCAAAATATGCAAAAGGCAAAATATGCCTTTTTATTTAATTTTGAAAGACTCCTCTTTCTGAGGAATCTTCCTCTTGCTGCGGGAAAATTGCAATTGCAATGGAGTCCATTAAAAACACAATCAAAACAATATTATTCTGACAATAAACACAATTTTTCAATCAAAATATTTTCAATTTGTTTTATTTATTTCTGCTGTTGAAAGCAGCTGTTTTCGAATTTTCGAAAGAAAATGTATTTCCGTTTGGAATCTGGAATAGAAAATTGTTCGTATTCGTAGCGTAGCCTTACGTTCGGAAATTCATTACGACGGATTCTGGAATAGGTCTGTATATTAGGCCGCGTCGATTTGTGGGGAGGCTAAAAAATCGCCCATTGCTCTGTGAAAATCGTATTCTAGGGATCAAAATAAGAAACTGTGCCGAAGGAACCATACCTCTAAAACGAATTCTGATGTCCCCCAATTTGGGTCGAACTTTTGGGTAGGGGCAAATTTTGAAAAATCCCACTTTGACCCATTTAGAGTGCTCCAATCGAGTCAAAATGTATGACCGACCCCCACTAACTTTGGAGGCCCGACCCACCCATGCCAGTGGCACACCCCCTGGAACCCCCCTGTGCGGTTCCCCATATAAACATTTAAAAAAATCGCCAGTTTTGACACTTTACATGAAAAAATCAGCGAAATGCCTATGTTTTTTTCTTTTTGGAGTTTTTTTCTCTTTAGAAATTTATTCAACCCTTTTAAAAAATGAAGGTATCACTGTGACACAATTGCAAATCGGAAAATTGCTTGTGTGCGTTTTTTAAGGCACCACAAGACACAGCTGCATGTCGTAAACTTACTTGTGTAGTTTTTTTATAGCAACTACTTAAGAAATGAAGGTTGTTTTTATAACCCTTTTTGTGGGTATTTTATGGCACCTTCTTAAGAAATGCGCGTTTTATGCAACCATTTTAACAATTAAGTTATCACAGGAATGCACCGAAACCCTTTTAAAAAATTAAGGTATCACTGTGACACAATTGCAGATCCTAAAATTGCTTGTGTGCGTTTTTAAGCCACCACAAGACACAGCAGGTAGAATTGAAATTACCATTTCATTCTTATTACCTCGTCTCGTAGACCATATATAACGCAACAGATTTTGTGAATGCATTAAGTCGTTGTGAAGAACTCAAAGTGTGAAGTGCTAATTTCAAATAAAAAAATATTTAAAAAAATAATAAGTGAAGTTGACCATTCCAAATCAAAAAGTTTACAATGAATCCACCATCCTCTACACCGCAATATGAAGCAACAACAACATCAACAACTATCGAAAACCCAATGAGTCATATACCCAAGCACGATGTTACTGTTTTTGGTGTGTCTACTGATTTGACTGATCTTAATTTACCAACCCATCTGGATATCTTGAGATATTATTTTTACTTAAGCGAACGTGCTAAAACAGAACAAACAAAGTTCCAAATAACACGGTGGAATTATACGATGATTCGAATTGCTATTAAAAAGACCATTGCATTGGTTCGTTTGCCTTCTACACTTCAACGAGCTTCCGTTTCGGCATTTGTTTGAAGCTTTGGATAAATCAACCAGCACTGGACCAAGATCGGCAACCGGAAAACTGAGCCGTCAAATCGAAACTTGTGAAACTCTTCCGGTAAGTTATTGCTATCGCTCATTTATTATAATTGTCAACCATTTTTAATTGTTTTATTATTATATATTTTCAGGTGGTGGACGGCTTCCAGAAAATTGAGTTGCAAAATATGCTCCCGCTCCAGAAAAAAATTGAATTTTCCACCGATTCGAAGTACTTATACGACATGGCCCATGCAATTTCTAGCGGCGTAGTTTCGGTGGATCTGGCTAACATCAAACCAGGGAAAATTGTACATTCTCGGTGGCTCACCAAGGCCCAGTGGCGTTCCTAGGGGGCGGGGGGCGGTCCGCCCCGGGTACCACCATTTTAGGGGTGACACCATATCGATATTTTTTTTTTATTTCTCGAACAGAAAGAGAAAGGTACAAATACATTACGTTAAAAAGTGTGTGTCCCATTTTGTCGCATTGAAATTATTTCTAACAATTTGTGTATCAGTAGCTTCATGCGAAAGGAGTTTTTCATAGCTAAAATTAATGAAGACTTATTTAAGGTCTTCCATGTGACAGGCAAGGCTTTCCAATCTTGCTATTTTATCCATTGAAAACGAGCTTGCAAGTTATATTGATTTCGATGAGGTTATTTCAAATTTTGCTTCTCTTAAAGTAAGAAAAGTTAGTTTTTAAGACAACGCCATTAATAAGATTTCTTTGTTTAACCTTATACCTACATACCAAATATACAAATATGTACCTGAAAATGTAATGTTTTTGTTCCGTCAGTTTTTAAGACTACGAAATTAATAAGTTTTCTTTTTTACCTTATGCCTACATATCTAAATATGTAGACACCTGAAAATGTAATATTTTTGTTCTGTTTTTTACAAATTCCTATTGTTTGTCATATCGTCCTCTCTATGCCAAAAACGCTAATGTGAAAACACATGGGTTTTGAGTTTTTAATTCATCTAGTGCATTTTAATGCAAAGAATACTCCCCCAAGACAAGAAAATCCAATTCGGCTTAGAAAAAATTATAAAACTCCGTGCTAAAACCATCTATGTGTATTTCTGATATTTTTTTCATGCCAAAAACGCCAATGTGTACATTTTTTCACTTTAAATATTTCCAACATTAGTAAATAACTTCTTTTTATTTTTCTTTTAAGGATACGTTCAGAATAATTTTTTTCCATCAAAAGTGAAGAAAATCAGTGGTCTTCCTACTTTTTAGCAGCTAAGAATTAACTTTTCTCTCAAGAATGGTACATTTTTAGGATTTAAAAATTCCTTAAAATCGGCTTGGAGCTTTCTTGACACTTTTTTTATCAGAATACATTGTCCTCACCTTTATTCAAAAATATAAAAAAAAATCATTGATCGATCTCATCTGAATACATTACCAAATGCTATTTTGGAGATTTTTGAGACTAAAATTGAGCTTAAAAGTGGTGAGATAGATCAATGATTTTTTTTCTATTTTTGAAGAAAGCTGAGGACAATGTATTTTGATAAAAAAAATGGCAAGAAGTGTCCATTTCGATTTTTGTGATTTGTTTTAATCTCAAAAATAGCATTTTTCTGATAATGTATTCAGTTTTTTCCATATAACTCCCAGGTCAGAAGGTCAATTTCTGAAATTATTGGTTCAAGACATTAACAATGCTTTGAAAAATAAACTGCAGAAGGACTATTGCAATTGTCTTCATTACCAAAGTTTTTACAGAGTCGCATGTTAAAAATTTCCAGAATCGTTAATTTCCTTTATGCCAAAAACGCCAATGTGAAAATTTTTTCACTAAAAATGAGCTTGTACCCGCTACCGATGAGATAGGACATTGATTGTTTTTTTCTGTTGACGAAGAACATTATTTGCTGTGTACGTGTGAAAGAAATTTTTTTGATGGAGCTTTTTTCTTGATTTTGAGATTTATTTTAATACAATTTTCTAGCAATAATTGTTACATGATTGCACAAAAAGTTTTTTTTAATGTTTTTGTAGAGTAACTGGAACCAAATTTTAACTGTGTATAACGAAGGCATGTGCCATCCATTTCCGACAAGAAATTTTGGAAAATGTGTATGTTTCGCTTTTTCTGAGCCATTCGAATCTTTAAACTCAATTTCCCAAAAAACACAAAAATTCACATTGGCGTTTTTGGCATGAAGGGGACGGACGATATGCTGTTTGTTTTTTTTTCGGAAAACATAAAGATAATAATAAAAACACTTAATCTCATCGAATTGGTTACTTTTTGCATTTAGAAATTTTTTATAGGGGTGACACCATGAGTATCCGCCCCGGCTGTCACCAAGCCTAGGAACGCCACTGCCAAGGCCGCTAGATTATTACGATTATATGTGACAACGGAAAATCCAGATGCAAATTTAAGAATTCTGGTTGAATTTATAATTAAATGTTATGTGCCAATGAACTTCAATATCAAGTATTACAGCTCTGTCGTGTACGGCAGTGCATTATTTTTCAACTTCATTAGTTGGTCACGATTTCTAGAACCTCGTTTTCGCAAAATTGTCAATCAAGTAATTACAGATAATTCATATTATGCGCATTCGGAAAATGTCTTATTATCAATGTTGCTATCAACATAATTCTACGATATCGAACAGATGTTGACGACCCAACGCAACTTAGAGCTTATAAAAAACCAGATATAAAGTTTAATTGCACAAGTTACACGGAAATGATCAATATGAATGACATAAATAACGTATTTGAACCACCATTCACGCGAAGCATTCCGTACGATACATTGAAAGAATATTTAAATCAAGATGATCCACCGTTTAATGATCCAAAAATTATAGGAATACAAGGAACGGAACGACATGTTCAATTGCTAGCTAGTGTTTCCAAACGGGTTATACCGGAAAATGTAGAGGCTGTTATGGTGACGACATTAGAGAGCCGTGCGAAATTGCCCAGACTTGAAAGTAAAAAAGACTCCAAAAAATAATTTTTTTAGTTTCTTTTCTATAACTAACTTAAATTAATTTTTTCATTTACATATGTTCTGACTAAATAAATTTCAAAAGAAAAAAATTATTATAAATAAATAATAAATATTATTATAAATAAATAAATAAAAATAAAGAAAAAACATAGCCATTTCGCTGATTTTTTCATGTAAAGGCCAAAAATGATGATTTTTTGAAATGTTTGTATGGGGAACCGCACAGGGGGGTTCAAGGGGGTGTGCCACTGGCATGGATGAGTCGGGCTTCCAAAGTTAGTGGGTGTCGGTCATACATTTGGACTCGATTGGAGCACTCTAAATGGGTCAAAGTGGGATTTTTCAAAATTTGCCCCTACCCAAAAGTTCGACCCAAATTGGGGGACATCAGAATTCGTTTTAGAGGTATGGTTCCTTCGGCGAAGTTTCTTATTTTGATCCCTAGAATCAGTGTTGCCATATTTTTTTAAAAAAAAACTTTAATTCCCAGAAAAAAATCTTGTTTTTTGGTGAAAAAACTTGATATTAAAAATTAACTAAAACATGTATTTTTAAAATGTGTGCTTCAACATTTTTGGTAATTCGCTTTGTTCTCTCGTTGTCCCGTTATTTTGGCCACTTCATTTCTCAAGAAAATACAGAAGATTTGATCGTCAACTCTCAATGTATGACCCCTTTTACATTGGTCAAGACTTGAAATCAATTCTTTGCTATTCCCTTTTAAACTTACCCCCTCTCACGTTGATGTCCGCGTCTTTCATCAACAAACTCACAGACTTGATTTCAAGTCTTGACCAATGTAAAGTTTAAAAAGGAATGCCAAAAATTGACCGCCAAGACTCGACGAAGGGATACCGAGACAAAAGAACAGAAACAATGACAGCAACAATAATAGCAACAGCTCTGCCATATAAATAAACTTTGAAAAGGAGTGAAAATTAGTAGTACACTAATATATTAAAAATTGATATTTATCCAAAAAAAAATATTTTGGGAAAAAAATATTAAATTTATCCAAAAACTTTTTTAATTTACCCAAAGAGCGAGTCATTTTTGCACCAATAACGCATTTGCATAAATCGACTACGTAAATATTAAAAATTTATTTGAATACTTTTTTAATTAAATTAAATATTTAAATATTTAAACAGAATTAAAAAAAAAACTATATAAAAATTATGCACGAATTTTTTTAAAATATCTTTAAAATATTTACTATTTGAAAATAAACTATCGCATTTAAAGAAAATTTGTAATGGTTTTATGGTATTATTTTCTTCATATTGCGTCCATCAAATGCCATTTGCCTTTATTATTTATTCTCGCTTCACTTTTTCTTTCTCTAATTTATACTATTTTTGACAGTTGGTGCAATATTAGGGCACCAAATGTCAAAAATAGTATAAACTAGAGAAAGAAAAAGTAATATGCAAAATATATGTAGGTAGAAGCAAAATATGTAGGTAAATGACAACCGGTGCAAGATACTTCAGAGAAAATATCAAGTTGTCACTCCACCCCATGGTATAATAATACAAGGTAGCATTGACAGTTGCTTGGGAAAACATCTTCTGTCAAAAAATTTACTCAAAAAAAGAGCGCTTACAATCCGCCATTGAAAACAAAAACAATGTTGAAAACGTTGAAGTGAAAAAAAAAACAACAACCACAGTAGCTGCAGATGCATATACACAAAAATCTGTTTTTGACAGGAGATGTTTTCTTGTAGAAGAGAAAATAAGCAGTTGTCAATGCTATCTTGTATTATTATACCATGACTCCACCCTACATTATTTCATTTCTTTGCTAAACATCCATGATATATTACCCTTGCAACAATAACTAAATGAGAACTATGAGAAACCTGCAACTACAAGAAATAAACTGCAGGAACAGAGTGCGATGCTGTTGCTGCTTGACGGAATATGTGATTACGTGTGCGATGCTGTTCCTGCTTGCTTGTATGTAATATGTGTGTACGTGTGTGGTATAAATAGAATTCAAATACGGGAAAAAACGAGTTGTGAGGAAAACATTTGATTTATCCACGTAAATATTTAAATTAACTTTATACTCAGGAGTGGATAATGCTAATATGCGTTATTTCCCTTAGTGTAGCAGCTTCAAATGATACTTCTGTTTTTGTAGTAACATACAATTTAGTTTATCTATTTGATTAATAAAACTAAAATAGAAAGCATCGTTTTAATTGTAAAAACTTAAAAAACTGGGTAAAATAAAATAAAACTTTATTTTTTTAGGGAAAAACTTGAAAACTTTCTACCCTCTCAAAAAACTGGCAAAACAAGTTTTATCTGCCCACATGGCAACACTGCCTAGAATACGATTTTCACAGAGCATTGAGCGATTTTTAAATCGATCCGCCCTACTGTATATGAATTGCTAATGCGACAAGTCGTTATAATGTCAAGAAATATAATAAAGAAAAACAATCTGAAGTCTGGCATTAAATGCTGTATGCAGACTTGCAAAAAATCAAAAAGAAATTTCCCTAATATTAAATTATTCAAATTTCCTTCCTTCCATTTAGCAATCGGAGTATATTAATTTTGTCAATCCTTTTGTAACGCCCATAAGGAGGCGTGAGAGATACAGTAGTAAAAGTACATACATATATTCTTGATCAGCATCACCACCGGAGTCGATTTAGCCATTTCCGTATGCCCGTCTGTCTGTGATCACGATTAGAGCCGTTATTTTCAAGCTATCATCACGAAATTCGATGTTTAAACTTTTATCTAAAAAATAAAGGTCAAGTTGGAAAATGAGCCAAGTCGGATGAAAACCACGCCTACCTCCCATACAAAGTGACTTTATAAAAAAACAAAAGCGAATATTTTCTACATATTTTCTAAATATAACGAAAATGTTTTTACAAATACACATTTTATTGACTGCTTAAGGTAAATGTACGGAATGCCGTAAGTGAACTTAATTCCGCAAATTTTTTTATTATTTTTTTAATGCCGAAAAATAAGATACTGTTGTAAAATTAAAAAAAAACGTTAAATGTCACTGTGTTGAAAAACTTGTCCTTCACCAATTTGCATCACACTCATTCTCGAGATACCGTTAGATAATTCAAAGTCTGCCAGTTAGTCGACATATATCACCGCATGCGCACGTTGTTATTTTTTTCTTAGCAAAACTATTAATCTTTAGTGTGTTTTTTAAGCTTATTACAAGAACATTTGCAGAAATTTAATAATAATAATAACTGGCCATTTCAGCCCTTAAAAGGACTTTGACCTAGCTTCTTAAGTTCAATTGTGTTGTGCGTGTTATTAAGTTTGTACACAATTGACCGAGAAATGGACCTACAGGCTTAACGCCGACTCCGAACGGCAATGAACGAAATGTTCTTATTCTCAAGAAGCTTTACATGGCATTTTGATTACTCTCTGAGGTTTGCCATTGTCTGCAGAGAGGTGGCGGCCGTACAGAAAAATTATTTTAATTCAAATAATTTTCTGTCGCTGCTGGGGTTCGAACCTGCGTCTCCAAGTTCGTTGACATAGCGGCCACGCACTTTAACCAACTACGCCACGGACGCCACTAACTAAGTTTGCAGAAATTTAGTAAAATTTATTTTGGACGAAAAGTAAACAGTGTTATTAAAGTGTTTTAAAAGTGAAAGTTAATTTATTAGCGTAAGTACTAAAAAGTAGCAGTAATTTTTGTGATTTACGGAATTGAGGGCAAAAAAAGTGTTGAATGAACCTAATGGCGTAATAGTAACGGGTTTAGGGAAAGTTATTGCATTAAAAATTGACTAAGTGAAATATTAAAAATCAATATTTGTTATTATTTTTAAGTTTTGTTAAATTTAAAAATCATCCAAAAAAATTTTGAGCCAATTGCGTGATATTCAATTATCTTTGAAATCTTTAATATATGTGTTTGAAAAGCATTAATTTTCTTTAAATTTATCAAAGAGAAAGTTTTGAATGCTTAACTTGTTGTTTTCTATCTGAATAAGTGCTGACAAAATCAAATTAATTCGATAGTGTATAGTCAAAAATATTACACTTTTTATATTACATTTTTACATTTTATGTTTAAACAATAATAACGCCAAGAAATCGTTTACGGAATAAAGTTCAAAATTTTCGTAACCTTTCCTTATTCCGCTATATATCACGGCATTAGGACCATAAGGTTTCTTATTGCGTTGCAATTATTAACGAAAAACTCTATTTTGTAAAAAATTAATCAGGGGAGCAAATATTACAATGCAGAAGAAATAAATGTTGATTTAAGACCAAATTGATGCGATGTTTTCAAAAATCATATCAATTTTTTAAGTTAGCTTCAGATAAGACGTTATTGGGAAAATGTTAAAATCTATTCATTGTCTGATTAATTTTACTATATCTTTTTACAATTCTGCACTTTTTTTCTCTCTATTAGAATAAAAATGTCCAAGAAGAAATATACAAATAAAGATCTGGATTTAGCACTTAATTCTGTAAAAATGGGGGAAATGACGTGCTATAAGGCATCAAAAATGTATAAAATTCCAAACCAGACGTTAGCCGATAAGTTAAGAAATAAATACACGAAACAATTTAATATTGGTGCTCCTACCGAACTTTCAAAAACCGAATAAGAATTAATTGTTGAATGGGTCCACAATTTGACGAAAATAGGATTTCCTGTCACCAAAAATCAATTAATATTTAATGTCGCTAATTTGGTTAAACAACTTGGTCGGCCAAACAATTTTAAAGAAGGTCAACCAGGTAGACACTGGTAGGAAGCATTTTTGAAAAGGAAACCTTCAATTAGTGTTAGAATGTCTCAGTGCTTAACCACTGCTCGTCTTAATGCTACAGAAGATAAAATACGTTAGGACCATAAGGTTTCTTATTGCGTTGCAATTATTAACGAAAAACTCTATTTTGTAAAAAATTAATCAGGGGAGCAAATATTACAATGCAGAAGAAATAAATGTTGATTTAAGACCAAATTGATGCGATGTTTTCAAAAATCATATCAATTTTTTAAGTTAGCTTCAGATAAGACGTTATTGGGAAAATGTTAAAATCTATTCATTGTCTGATTAATTTTACTATATCTTTTTACAATTCTGCACTTTTTTTCTCTCTATTAGAATAAAAATGTCCAAGAAGAAATATACAAATAAAGATCTGGATTTAGCACTTAATTCTGTAAAAATGGGGGAAATGACGTGCTATAAGGCATCAAAAATGTATAAAATTCCAAACCAGACGTTAGCCGATAAGTTAAGAAATAAATACACGAAACAATTTAATATTGGTGCTCCTACCGAACTTTCAAAAACCGAATAAGAATTAATTGTTGAATGGGTCCACAATTTGACGAAAATAGGATTTCCTGTCACCAAAAATCAATTAATATTTAATGTCGCTAATTTGGTTAAACAACTTGGTCGGCCAAACAATTTTAAAGAAGGTCAACCAGGTAGACACTGGTAGGAAGCATTTTTGAAAAGGAAACCTTCAATTAGTGTTAGAATGTCTCAGTGCTTAACCACTGCTCGTCTTAATGCTACAGAAGATAAAATACGGAACTGGTTTGCAAGAGCATATAAATACATATCTGAAAATAACCATTTAGATATTTTTAAAGACCCATCCAGGCTATTTAACTGTGATGAATCTGCTTTTTTTCTGTGCCTTAAGGGTCAAGTTGTTTTAACAAAAAAAAGGGTCCAAGGAAATATATCATAGATCTGGTAACGATGAAAAAGAATGCTTGACATTGTGCTTAGGTGCTTCCGCTGATGGAAAGTTAATGCCAAATTTTGCACTTTTTCCCTACAAAAGGCTACCAATAAACATTTTGAATAAATTTCCAAAAACTAGGGCTATTGGAAAAACAGATTCAGGATGGATGACATGTTAAAGTTTTTATGAATATATTGCGAACATATTCCATCCTTATTTAGAAAGTCAAAATATCACACGCCCAGTTATTCTTTTCTTAGATGGGCATTCCTCTCATTTGTCACTACCCCTAAGTGAATTCTGTAGGGATAACGGAATTATTCTCATAGCTTTACTTCCAAACTCTACACATTTGATTCAACCAATGGATTCCACTCCCTTAAAGCTGCTTGGAAAAGATCTATACAAGATTGGCGAATCAATAATAATGCAGAGCGCTTAAAACGTGAAGAATTTGCGCACTTGCTTGAGCGATGCATTCAGTATAATGTTAATCCCGATATTATCAAAGACGGTTTTCGTGCTTGTGGTCTCCATCCATTCGATTCAAATGCTGTGGATTACAGAAAAATTATAAAACCATCGATTAATACTGATTCTCTTGCAAATGAAAATTTGTGTATTAATTCACAAGCTACATGGAACGAGAAAAAACAAGAGTTTTTAAATATGTTTGAATGTAGACTGGGAAGTAATAAATTAAATTAATTCAAGGGCTGTAAAGGGACGTGGATAGGCGAAGTTAAAGACGAAAATCTTAATAATTTTTGGAAAGAAATAAAAGGAAAAGCAAACGTTGATATTAATTTGACCAATGAACTAAACTTCACATCTTTTCTAGAAAAAAATTGTGACGAAATAAATATTGGAAATATCAGTACGGATTTATTTGAATCGAACAATTTTGAAAATTTGGAGGAGGACATAGAAAGGAATATTGCAATGTTATGTTCAACTCCACCACCTACCAATCCACCTACCAATCCAACATACCAAAGAATTGATTTTCAAAGGGTTAAACAAGGAGTTATCTATTATGAAGGGAGATTATGTTTTAGTAAATTATGAAGAAGAACACTTTCTAGGACAACTCACAAATATTTTAAATAGCCCTCGGCGCTATGAGGTCAAAACTATGGCAATGAGTGGTGCAAACTGGCGTTGGCCAGAAAAGGACGACATTTTTTAATATGACATCTTAGATGTGCTTCAAAATCTAAGCCCTCCAGTACAAATTAACAAGCGTGGCATCTTCTCCGTAAATGATCTTCTCTAAAAATTATTTGCTTTAATTTTGTATTTTACTCTATTTTACATGATGGAAGAAACATCTAAACTTTGTTTTTAAACTTTAAAGTACTTAACTATCGCATTTTCATTTGTATTTAATTTTTTTGTTTCATCATTCTTAAATTCATAATTGTTAAGAAATAAAAAAATGCATCAAATAGCATAAAAAAAAAATAGAGACTTAAATCTGTTGTTTATATTTTGTTTACGGAATAAGAGACATAAATTTACGGAATTATATTCAATCAACAAATTTCATCACGGAATTAGAGACATTTGGGTAAATTTGAAATTTTACCAAATTATCTTTAACAAATAACTTATTTCCCTACTTAGTATTTTGTTATTTAAGAAAATACATGTCCAAATGCTACAAACAAAATTTTATGTCGATATTTTAATAAACATCTTTAAGCAAATTCATTTAGCAGAAAGTTTCCTTAACCTTACAGAATTCCGTACATTTACCTTAAGACTTTGAATATACTTTGGTTTGGCCGTGGGGATATTTTAACTTCGGCCCAGTCGAAGATCATTTCTTAGTAGTTTTAATTCGTATATAGGAAAGAAAAAACATAAATCTGGTGCTATTCCAACACTAAATTTGAATGAAGCGGTAGAAGGGGACTTGGAAGAAGATTTTTCTTACTTCGAAACTCCATCTAAAAGACGAAAGTTAAGCGACGTTATTAAAGGGAATTGCAGTAATTGCGAAAAAAATGTTATATAAGGCATGTTGCTACTTGGCGCGGTCTGTATTCGAGTGAAAATTTAACATTTTTTTACAGGAAAACGGCAAAAGATAATGGATACATTTTTGGGGTGATTTAATACACTAAAAAAAATGTTTGTATTATTTTTTTTTATGTATGAAACTTTGATTTGAAGTTTTTTTCATTTTTATTCCTGGTTGTTATCGTTACATAAAATAACATTAACCGATTATCTCTAAATTTTAACCGCATACTTTCCAACTGCGTAGTTTCCGTGTGAACTAAAATATTGCAAAAAATTTTTTTCTATATTTATTTGCACAAAATCAAAAAAAACTTGCGTTGTATTTGATTTTGTTTTTCAAATCTTCATAATTTTTTATTTTTGCAAAACTTAAAAATTTTAGTTCACTCGATTACCATACTCATATTATTTATAAATTTGATTCTTTTTTTTTTTTGTTTTTCTACGTGCTGCCAAACTTTAGTTATTATGGTAACCATTAGCTCTTTCCGACATTTCATTTCGACACGTCAACTTCAAATTAAAGTTTCATACATAACAAATGTTGTGGCGTCCGTGGCGTAGTTGGTTAAAGTGCGTGGCCGCTATGTCAACGAACCTGGAGACCCGGGTTGGAACCCCAGCAGCGACAGAAAATTATTTGAATTAAAATAATTTTTCTTTACGGCCGCCACCTCTCTGCAGACAATGGCAAACCTCAGAGAGTAATCAAAATACCATGTAAAGCTTCTTGAGAACAAGAACATTGGTTAGGCCGCAACCCTAAAGAGATAGTAATAGATTTTATCTTAGCTACCTACTTACCGACTCGTTCGAGTATCGATCTACGATACCCGAACGATGGTCTCGATCGGTCTCGCCGACGAGCGCGGCTTGTAAAAGAAGAATTAATCAATTTTTTTGATGCCCTCAAGTACCAGTGTGCCTGCAATTAAAGTTTAAACATCAGTTAATAAAGAAACCATACAAATTAAAACTAACCCGTTCTCTCTATCCTTTTGCGGAATTCCATCATCAACTGAAGAAATCTATCAAGGTAAGAATTGTTAACAGAAACTTAGCTTATAAAACAAGATTTACTTACCGGCTTCTATTTCGTTCTTTTCTCCATTTTGTTTCTTATACGAACCTTGGAGCACCAATTGCGCCAAGGCTCGTATCAGGTCGAATTAACAGCTCCACTTATTGCAGCTACCATCAGCGACCACCAATATTTGTGAAGTCATCACAAGGAACATTATCGCAATTGTTCATGGTCCTATCGATCCGTCAGGAGAAGAAGTTTAATAAAATAAAACAACATACCATAGCAAGTCGCCGAGTGCCAGCAGTTAAAAAGGTACGTTGTTTTAATTCTTACATATTGTCTCAGGTAGAAATAGGAATAGTGCTAACAAATAGGAAAAATTTAAGATAACAATTAAAAAACCAAATATGGAAGTGAAAAGTGTAAAAGTATAAAAAAAAAATTTTTTAAAATTGCAGATTTGGTGAAGTGCGCCATTTTTTTCTCGTCTTCAGTGCCGAAAGTAAACGAAGTAAATTTTTAATTTACGCCATTTTTTTCAAGTGAAATTGTTTAAATAAAATTTATTGAAAAATATTTTTCTTGAACACAAAAGACAAAACATACGTGCGCGTAAACTAAAAATAAATTAAAAGTGGCAACAAACTTTATTCCAACTGCAATTTTTCATAATTGATATAAATCAATTCTTTCACTCACACACAGACACACGAAAACAAAAACGAATAATAATTTTTCAATATTTAATCAAATATTTCTTTATTATTGAGCGAACACAAATAACACACACTCGCGCACTAGATAAAAACTTAGAAAAATTTCATTCCATCTATTTATTGCACTATTTTATATTTATATTATTGCTAACAAAAGAAAAATTTTTTATATTTGTTTACAATTGTTTCACAAACACACACACACAAACACACGAAAACAAAAACGAATGATAATTTTAATATTTAATAAAATATTTGGTTATGGATTGACGATCACAAAGAAAAACATTCGCGCACCAGATTAAGACTTGGTAAAATTTCAGTCCATCTATTTTATTATATTTCATTATTTTATATTTATATTATTGCTAACAAAAGAAAAATTTTTTATATTTGTTTATATTGTTTCACAAACACGCACACACACAGACACACGCAAAAGTGAAACTTTTAGCAGAACGATTTGTCCGTCCAGGATTTCTGCTAAGTTAGAATCACTTGGTTTTTTTTTACTAATTATTAAATAAACCTTGATTTTTTTGATTTATGGAAAGCAATTGATTCACTTAAGTTTGGTGACTTATATCAATTGCTACCATTTTGCAGTTTTTTTTTTTACACACACTCGCGTATTGAAGCATTTGACGCTGCTCCATATTTTTCTTCGTCGTGATAATTAGATACGCGTATATTCTTTATTCTATTGAACAGGTATTATTTTGAATTTATGTTATTTAATATTTTTACACTCAATATAATAAAGAACATTCCGAACGCAAATTAAAAACCGACACGCGAACAACAAAAATATACGTTTTTAATAAACAACGCGACGGGGTAACTACAAAAGTAAAAACAAGAAGGTTAAGAAGCAAGGCAAGAAAAAACAGCTGTGGTGGATATTCGAAAAACAGTTGTCACTGTGACCAAAAATTATCGCACCTATTGCGACTGTCATTTTGGGCATTTTTATAAAAAACTCTGGAATTTATCTTGAATTACCACCAAATTAACCCTAAGTCGTCAACAAAATATATTTTAAAATTTTTTTCTGTATCGTTTCTATATATTTGTGAGGTTACAGTTTCTTCATATAAGAAACCAAATAAAACAATTTTAAGGGAGCTGTTGAGCGGGAAGACTTATACACAAACGTAAGTTTCTACTTATTAGAAATTAATTGTAAATCGTTTGAAGTCGCTCCAGCTTGAACTATTATAAAAGTTTTTTCGAATTTTTTTTGGAATTATTTTGCGAAAGCTTCTACGACTTTTTTTCGTAATAATTAAAATTTTTCGATACAATTTTCTAATATTTTAAAAAATTTGTTACGATTTTTCCACTTATTGGAAACATTTGTTACAAATTATAAAATTTGTTTCTCTTTTCATACAATTTTCTATTTTTAAGGAAATTTGTTTGATTTCTTGAGAATATTTCCACTTATTGGAAACATTTGTTACAAATTATAAAATTTGTTTTTCTCTTTTCATACAATTTTCTATCTTTAAGGAAATTTGTTTGATTTTTTGAGAATATTTCCACTTATTGGAAACATTTTACATAATTTGAACATAATTTTACAAATTATAAAATTTTTTTTCGTTTCATACAATTTTCTAATTTTAAGGAAGTTTGTTTGATTTTTTGAGAAGATTTCCACTATATTTCCACTTATTGGAAACAATTTTTACAAATTATAAAAAAAATCTCAATAATATTTTCGACTTTTAGAAAATTTGTTTCAATTTTTTGTAAAATATTTCTACTTATTAGAAAGTTTTCTGTGTCGATTTTATTTACAGTTGTTTTTTTGCACGTGTTCTTGATAAAAAAAAAAAAAAAATAAAATAATGGCGAAGTTGACCTCTTTCATGAGAAACGCTGACATCATTTGTGATATGGAAAAAGACTTCAATGACATTCCTGAAGAAGAGCATACAATTTTCGCTCTGAAAATTCAAGAGGATGAATTGAAGTCTCAATGGACTGGCCTAAAGACTTCATATGACGCTTGTTTGCTGAAGTTATTGGCAGCGAGTGATGATGAGAACGATGATGAGAACGTCACCCTCGTGAAAGTCAAATATCGCTCATGTTATCAAACATATGTTCGATGTTTATCAAAGATGAACGAACTGAGCGATAACTTAGCCAGGGAGAAGATACGTAGCGAAGTTGAGGTTTCTCATGTGGAGCTGTCAATGTCAGGCCACAATATCAATTTGCCGCCGTGTGATACGGAGATTTTTCATGGCGATTATATAACATGGCCTTCGTTCAGGGATATGTTTTCAGCCATTTACATTACGAATAATCGGCTGACACCTGTCGAAAAACTCTTCCACCTCAACCAGAAAACCCGAGGAGAGGCAAAAGAGATTGTTCAAAAATCCCCTCTCACGCATGAAGGGTTTGCAATAGCTTGGCAAAACTTGACTGACCGCTATGAGAATAAGCGGATTTTGGTGAACAGTCAACTTAAGGTTCTATTTAACTTGCCAGCTGTTGCAACTGAGTCTGGAAGTGGCATTAAAAAGCTACAGAGAGATATAAATAATTGTATATCTGCTCTAACTATACACAAAGTAGACATTAGTAACTGGGATGTTATTTTTACTTATTTGTGTTCCACGAAATTGCCAGAAACGACGCTCTCCTTATGGGAGCAATCAATTGACCACAAGGCAGAAATCCCCAAATGGGCTGACCTTGACAAGTTTCTTACAAGTCGATTTCAGACTTTAGAAACTGTGTGTGATTTTAGAGGTGCGGTGCCAAAAGGGCAAAAATCAAACTCACCTCCACTAAATGTGAAAAAAATTAACACATATCAGGCAAAAGTAGTGAATAATTATTGTAAACTTTGTAAAAATCAGCAACATGCTTTGAAGTTCTGCCCAAAGTTTTTGGCTATGAACATTAATGAAAGATCGTCGACAGCAAGGCGTTTTCACTGCTGGCTAAACTGTCTGTCAACTAATCATGTTGCAAAAAATTGCAAAAGTGGCAAAAACTGCTCTACTTGTGGACAACGACATCATTCGTTGTTACATAGAGATTTTCGAGGTGCAAATATTCATCTAAATGCGGGAGGTCCAAGCACGAGTACAGTGATACAGTCCACTCAAAGGGTCGCAGCGCCAACGCAAGCATCTCCAGGCGCTAGTGGCAATATTCAATCGTGCTTTGCCTCGACCAGCAAGGGAATTTTGCTGGGAACCGCGATGATTAATATCTGCCTTCGACGATTTAGTTTCACAGCCAGAGCACTTATTGACTCTGGCTCAGAGGGCTCCTTTATCTCAGAAAGGTTGCAGAGACTTATTCAGCTGCCTACTCAACGAGTGTCGGCTCAAGTCTCTGGACTTAATAATGTAGTTTCGGCTAGGGTACAAAAAGCCTGCACTTTAGTCATAGGATCACCTATTGATCCAACCGTTCGGTTAACTACAAATGCCGTCATACTGTCGAAAATCACAGGGAACCTTCCTACGTGGATCCTTTGTTGCAGCAAGCTTTTCCCGAGCTTGTTCTTGCTGATAAACGATTCCATTGCAGTGATCAAGTAGATGTGCTCTTAGGTGGGGATGTGTACCCACAAATTTTGCTTGACGGTATCCATCAACATGTTCTTGGGTCACTCATTGCAAAAGAAACTATATTCGGCTGGATATTGACCGGCTCAGTTCCTACAAGGTCGAACAATCCTCCCACCTCCTCCACTGTCGTATCGTATTTTAGTGAGGTATCACTTGATCAGCAGTTAACAGCTTTCTGGGAGCTGGAAGAGGTACCAAAAAAGGCAGTGTCCAATAGTGCAGACCAATTCTGTGAGGACAATTACGCAAAGACAACCACGCGTAATAAAGACGGCCGCTATGTGGTGACTTTACCTTTTAAAGAAAGTTATCCACAGAGCACCTGTTAAGGTGACTCACGTTATATTGCGGTCCGCCAATTTCTGCGAAATGAGGTACGGCTGAAAACAAATATAGCCACCAAGTTGGAATACGATGGGGTATTGAATGAATACCTGAAACTGGGCCATATGAAAGAAGTGGCTACTAGTCCCACTCCAAGGCAAAAAGCAAGTTACTACCTTCCTCATTATGCCGTCATGAAGCCTGATAGCACCACTACCAAGGTTCGTGTGGTTTTCAACGCCTCCAGTCCGACATCCAATGGTGTTAGCTTGAATGATGTGCTGTATGCGGGGCCAGTGTTGCAAAGCGATCTCACTTTACTAATAGTGAAATGGTGATTCTTTCAGTTCGTGTTTAACGGCGACATCGAGAAGATGTATCGCCAGATACTCGTCAACGAAGAGCATCAACGATTCCAGCGAATAATTTTTCGCGATTCACCAGAGGATCAGTTACACGATTTTCAACTGAAAACAGTCACTTTCGGGATCAATTGTGCTCCATTTTTAGCGATTCGCACACTTTTACAACTGGCCAACGATGTGGAAGATAAGTTGCCGCTTGCGGCACAAATTTTGCGTCATCACATGTACGTGGATGACGCACTGGCGGGAGGTCATGACGTAGAGTCAGCAGTCCAAGCTCGAACAGACTTGGAAAAAGCGGCCGAATCAGCAGGTTCCACTGTGCGAAAATGGACGGCCAACTCCGATGAAGTGCTGCGAGGGATCCCGACCAGTCATCGGTTGCGGGAAGACTTCCTGGAGCTGGAAGACACGAGCAACCTAAAAACACTGGGCATTCGATGGAATGCCGGCTCGACTACTTCTACTTCCATGCGCGTCCGTTAGACCAGGAAAGTACCTTTTCAAAACGAGAGGTTTTATCAGCGATCGCAAAACTTTTCGATCCTGCAGGGTGGTTGGCGCTGGTTGTAGTCATCGCAAAAATCCTGATGCAACAAGTTTGGTTGGATGGCATCGGATGGGACGATAAGCTGATCCCGTCGACTTTGCAGCGTTGGCAAGTTTTCTTGGGAAATTACCCTCACATCGGCAGTATCCGGATTCCACGTTGGGTGGATTTCTCTCCGGAAAGCGAGCTCCAGTTTCACGGATTCTGCGATGCTTCGGAGAAAGCATATGGAGCCGCAATTTACATTCGTGTTAAGCACGTAGATAGCGTACGCGTCCGCCTCCTCGTCGCAAAAACAAAAGTGGCACCAGTCAAGACGGTGTCGCTACCCAGGCTTGAGTTGTGTGGAGCACTTCTGCTAGCGGAAATGGTTGGATCGTTTCTAACTAATTTAGAAACATATAATAATGAGTTGTTTTTATAGACAGATTCAACCATTGTGCTGGCGTGGTTGCGTAAACAGCCATGCGCCTGGACCACTTTCGTGGAAAATCGTGTCGCAAAAATCAGTGAGAAGGTGGGCACCGGAAAGTGGAGTCACGAGGATTCAGCCGATAATCCAGCGGATCTAGCAAGCAGAGGACTGGAACCACAGAACCTCAAGGATAGCTCCTTGTGGTGGCATGGACCGGGATGGCTACATCAGGAGCCCAAGTCGTGGCCGAACAGCACCGACGAGTATGATACAACGTTGGAAGCAAAACCGATTAAAGCTCATGTAGCTTTTGCGAAAAATAATGATATTTTAGATCGTTTTTCTTCATTGCCTCGGGCCTTGCGAGTTATATCGTACATCTTACGATTCTTTCACAGAACTCACCAAGCTCACAAAACTAATTTCTGTCATCAAGCTGTTGAAATATCGCAGCAAGAGATTAAACAGGCGACTAGAAGAATCATTATTCAAAGCCAAAAAATGGGATACCTTGCTGAGTATACCCAGTTATCAGACAAAACTTTGATCGACTCGAAGAGTTCGATCTTAAACCTAAATCCTTTTTTAGACAGCAATAAGGTGCTTAGAGTTGGCGGACGTTTGTCGGAGACGGAACACATCTCTTATAATGAGCGTCATCCGGTAATTTTACCGTACAACTGTCAATTTCCTAAGTTGCTCGTAAAGTTCACCCATGAAATCTCCATTCACGGTGGGAGCCAGCTTGTATTGCGACTTATTCGGATGCTATACTGGATTCCCAGAGTCAAAAATATGATTAAATCTATTATACACAACTGAAAAGTCTGTGTGATCGACCGCAAGCGGTTGCAGACCCAAATGATGGCATCCTTACCCCCAGAGAGAACAAAATTATCTCGCCCGTTTGCGTCTACGGGAGTGGATTTTACTGGACCATTTGATATAAAAAATTATATGGGACGAGCCTGTCTCATAACCAAGGGTTATATTTGTGTGTTTGTCTGTTTTGCGACGAAAGCTCTTCATTTAGAGGCTACTAGCGATCTCAGCACTGCCACCTTTTTGGCAGCATTTTCGAGATTTGTCGCGCGTAGAGGTTGTCCGGAGAAAATGTACTCCGACAATGGAACCAACTTTGTTGGTGCCTGGCGAGCCTTGAAAGAAGATTTTAAAGCTTTTCTCAATAATTCAAAAGAGAAAGTGGTGTCCAAATTTGCCCACCAGCACTTAACTTCGCACTTTATTCCAGCAGGTGCTCCCCATATGGGAGGTCTGTGGGAAGCGGGTGTCAAAAGCTTTAAGCTACATTTCAGAAAATTCGCATCAGACATGAAGTACACGTTTGAGGAGCTCTCAACATTGCTGTCGCGTATCGAAGCATGTCTGAATTCACGTCCTCTCAGCCCCATGTCCTCAGATCCTAATGATCTCGCATCGTTAACTCCAGCGCATTTTCTCGTAGGGGGCCTTTATTGGCTCCGATTGAACCAGACATTGCCGAAAACCCAATGTCCATAATCAATCGTTGGCAAAAGCTAAAGGCATTGAATCAGAAGTTCTGCCACATTTGGAAAAATGATTATCTAAAAGAACTCCATAAGCGACAAATAGAAACATCCCCGCGAAAACTTAAAAATTGACGACTTGGTGGTTATCAAAGCGGACAACCTTGCGGCAACCGAATGGCGGCTAGGAAGGGTCGTAAACACGTATTTAGGTTCGGACCATCGCGTCCGTGTCACCCATCTACGCACTGAACGCGGAATTATTACGCGGCCGGTAGTCAAACTGATAGTTTTACCATCGTCTTCGTAGTTCGACTTATTCGTCAGTGTTGGTTTTGTTGCGTGTTGTCCTTGCTCGTTCTTTCCGTTTCCATCGAGGGGGAATTAACTTATTTCTTTCTTTTTTTTTAGTCAACTAAATGTCGAGCGTATCAGAAGTCCTTCCAGCACCAAAGAAGTGTCGCGTATGTTTTTCGCGTCATCCGTTGCGTTTCTGCAAGGCGTTCGTCGCGGGAAACGTGGCAGATCGATTGCGGCTGGTGCTGCTGTTCAAATATTGCTCGAGGTGCCTTTCGCCCGACCACAAAACTAGCGAGTGCGCCAGTCGCGGACGATGCGGCAAATGCGATGGGGAACATCACACCATGCTGCACCTGGGCCAGTCTAAAGACGGAAGAAAGTCGTCACCGCTCAAAGCGCAAGACGGGGCCAGGCGTCGTTCGTCTGAGCCTTATCGTCAGCGCAAGACGGGCGTCGAAGAGAGTGTTGCTGACCGGCTTTCCTTGCCTTCACATCGAGCGTTGAGGGGGATTCGGCGACCAATAGAAAAGAAGACGACGAGATGCGACTAGCGCGATGCATTAAGAATACCGAGGAGTCACGCGCGTTTCGGCCATCGCTACAGGGCAGCGCCGTGAAGTCTCGCCCTACGAGGCGCTCAAATCGGCGATCTCGTATCTTTAGGAATGAGCGTCGCCATCGGGCGCAAGGACGAGCCCGCACCAGTCATCGCCGCTCTAATAGTGGCGCGCAGCGCCTGCCCTCGCCATCACCGTTGCCATGTCTGCAACAGGTGACTTCGCTCCTCCCAACGGCGGTCGTCAAAGTGATCGATAAGTGTCACATCCATCGGGTGGCATCGTTCGAGTATCGATCTACGATACCCGAACGATGGTCTCGATCGGTCTCGCCGACGAGCGCGGCTTGTAAAAGAAGAATTAATCAATTTTTTTGATGCCCTCAAGTACCAGTGTGCCTGCAATTAAAGTTTAAACATCAGTTAATAAAGAAACCATATAAATTAAAGCTAACGCGTTCTCTCTATCCTTTTGCGGAATTCCATCATCAACTGAAGAAATATATCAAGGTAAGAATTGTTAACAGAAACTTAGCTTATAAAACAAGATTTACTTACCGGCTTCTATTTCGTTCTTTTCTCCATTTTGTTTCTTATACGAACCTTGGAGCACCAATTGCGCCAAGGCTCATATCAGGTCGAATTAACAGCTCAACTTATTGCAGCTACCACCAGCGACCACCCATATTTGTGAAGTCATCACAAGGAACATTATCGCAATTGTTTAAACATTCTGTTAATCGCCGTTCGGAGTCGGCGTTAAGCAAGTAGGTCCGGTTCTCGGTTAATTGTGTACAAACTTAATAACATGCACAACACAATTTATCATAAGAAGCTAAATCAAAGTCCTTTCAAGGGCTAAAATGGCCAGTTATTTATTTTATTATTAAATAACAAATGTTAAATATTAATAAAAAATTTTTTGTAAATAATTTTTTAGTATATTTATTAACCTTAAAGAAATTTTTCCATTATCTCTAACCGTTTTCCTGTAAAAAATTTTCAATTTTCACGCGAATACCAAGCGCCCCAAGCAGCAACATGCCTTAACTGATTTTTATAAGAAGCAATATAATAAAATATTTAGAAAATACAAAAAATTGCAAAAAGAGGGAAAGTTAAATCGACATGCTAAATCGTTTTAATTATCATAAAAAAGGGTTGGGCTCAGAAAATAAAAAACCCTTATATATTGAAGGCTTAGAAAATGTTAATAAAGAGTCTAAAATTTTTTGCAAATTATTAGTAAGTTCAAGACCTAAAGAATATTCAAATGATGTTAAGTTTTTGGCTCAAATATCTGTGTCATTTTATAATAACATCTTATAGTGGACTTAAGGCAGATCTGAGTTATTGATGTAACTTTGTTCTACGCATATAGTACTATAACCATACAAAATCTGGAGCTTCTAGCATGACCGTAGCCAAAGTTATGACCCAAAAACTAAACATCCTCTCATATAACTTGTATGGCGATTAAAAACTTTGAAGCAAGATTTCTCGAAACATGATTTTTAGACTTAAGATGTTATTATAAAACGTCACAGATATATTATATATCGCAATCAACTTATACATATAATATGAATAATAGTATAGTCTTGAGTAATAAGTTGCATCTCAAACTACCGCATGTCTCTTCCTTAAATCGATGGGCTCCTATAAAGTTTCTTCCGTTTATTCTTATTCTTTTTATTATTCTTATTATTATTCTTATTATTATTCTTATTCTTATTCTTATTCTTATTCTTATTCTTATTCTTATTCTTATTCTTATTCTTATTCTTATTTTTATTCTTATTCTTATTCTTATTCTTATTCTTATTCTTATTCTTATTCTTATTCTTATTCTTATTCTTATTCTTATTCTTATTCTTATTCTTATTCTTATTCTTATTCTTATTCTTATTCTTATTTTTATTCTTTTTCTTATTCTTATTCTTATTCTTATTCTTATTCTTATTCTTATTTTTATTCTTATTCTGATTCTAATTATTCTTATTTTTATTTTTGTTTTTATTCTTATTATTCTTATTCTTATTTTTATTCTTATTGTTCTTCTTCTCTCTCTATATAATCTTATGATGTCTTATGACGTAGTTTTTTTTTGTTTTTTTATTTATTGATTTTTTATTTGTTTATAAAGAATTTTTATAGTACATTTTTGCTGTACTTTATGAAAACTTGATAATTTTTTATCACTAAAAAAGCATAATTGCCATTAATTTGATCGAAAACCGAAAAATCAGCTGCGCCCACGAAGTTGCAAAAGTATACAAATTCCGACTCCCTTCTCTCATCTCATGACTTTAGCAAGCGAACACACATATGTAGGTTTGATAACAAAAACAATGCACCATTAATGGTGCAACAACAACAATGCGCACAACACGTTGCGGTTTGGAATATTGAAGCGGGTTGCCATGTTTGGTATGAAATATGAGAGCGGGTTGTCATGTTTGGTTTGAACGAGTTGTAATGTTGGAGAGCGGGGCGTAATATTACGACCCGCAAACAAAGTTTCTTCTTATATGAGATGCGCATTCTATGTATTGTATATTCTTTGATTTAAGTTATCTTTCGCAAAGTGTTGTTTCTCATTTCTCGCTCTCTCTCACCCTTATTATTATTTTGCATGTACCTTACTTATAAAAATACAAGGTGTATAACTTAATTTTATACAAATAAAAATTTAGTTGTAACAAATTTCCACATGTGTAGTTTCCGTGTGAACTAAAATAATCCAAAAATTTTTATTTTTTTGCACAAAATCCAGAAAAATGACTTGCGTTTCTGACGATTCTATTTTCAAATCTTCATAATTTTTTTATTTTTTGCCAAACTGAAAAATTTGAGTTCATACTATAACCATATTCATATTATTTATGAATTTTATTTTTTATTTATCTAGGTGCTGCCAAACTTTAGTATGGTAACCTCTTTCCAATATCGACACGTCAACTTCAAATTAAAGTTTCATACGTAACAAATGTTTAATATTTATATAAAAACTGTTTATAAATAATTTGTTAGAGTATTTCCTCACCCATAAAAATTTTTCCAATATCTCTTACCCTTTTCCTGTAAAAAAATTTTGTATTTTCACTCGAATACAGAGCGAGCCAAGTAGTACCATGCCTTAATATTGTTAAATTAACATTTTAAATAATTTTGATATTCGTAAAATCAGTGCTTGTTATGTTTATTTCTTTTATATATAAAATAATGTATTAAGTTAACACTTTTACATATTGTATTTTAAGGAAAATTAGTATAAAAAGAGGAATCAATAAATATTAAATAAACAGTACAAATTCAATCAAGAACTAGTGCTCTTTATTTCGTTAGCCATTGGTTAATATACAAAAAGCAAAGCTAGCATAATTAAATTTCAGTGCTTTTTAGGCGTTTCACCCAAAAATCCAAAAGCTGAACACAGCAAGCAAAACACATTCTGTTGTGAAGTTTTAGCTGTTTCACCCAAAACCAAACGCTGCACATAAGCATATTTATTTTTTTATTTATGATTTATTTATGTATTTATTTATTTATTTAATTATTTATTTATTTATTTATTTATTTGTTTATTTATTTATATATTTTTTTATATATTTATTTATTTATTAATTTATTTATTTCTTTACTGATTTATTTATTTATTTATTTATTTATTTATTTGATTATTGATTTATTTATTTATTTATTTATTTATTTATATATTTATTTATTTGTTTATTTGTTTATTTATTTATTTATTTAATAATTTAAGTATTTATTTATTTATATATTTATTTATTTATTTACATACTTACTTATCTGGCGCTTACAACTGTAGGTCGGTTTCAGCCTTGTATAAGAAATTTAATTTATGTAGTTTTTATTTATTAATTTATTTATTAATTAATTTATTTATTTATTTCATTATATTTTTATGTATTTATATATTAATTTTTATGTATTCTTATATATTTATTTATTTATATATTTATGTATTAATTTATTTATTTATAAATTTTTTATTTATTTATTTATTTATGTAGTTATTTATTAATTTTTTCATTTAATTATTTATTTAATTATTTATTTATTTATTTATATACTTATTAATTTAAATATATATTTACTTATTTATATATTTGTGTATTAAAATATTTATTTATTTATTTATAGATTTATTTATTTATTTATTTATTTATTTATTAATTTATTTGTGTATTTATTTATTTATTTAATTACTTATTTATTTATTTATTTATGTATTTATTTATTTATTTATTAATTAATTAATTTATTTATTTTTTTATTTATTTATTATTTATTTTTTCTATTTATTTATTTACTTATTTATTTATTTATTTATTTATTTATTTATTTCTTTATTTATTTATTTATTTATTTATTAATTTATGTATTTACTTTTTTGTGTATTTATTTATTTAATTATTTATTTATTTATTTATTTGTTTATTTATTTATATATTTATTTATATATTACTTTTTTATTTATTCATTTATTTATTTTTTTATATATATATTTAACTGTTTATTGATATATTTATTTATTTATTTATTTACTTATTTATTTACTTATTTATTTATTTATAAAATTGTTGATTTATTTATTTATTTATTTATTTATTTATTTATTTATTCATGTATTTATTTATTTATTTATTTATTTATTTATATATTTATATATTTACTAGCCTTTTCCCGGCGCGCGTTGCTGCACCCTGCAACTATATGGGAACATAATAGTTGCATTCAAAACTTTTCTTAGACTCAACGTTTGACACCACTGTCATTTTCCACTGCCCGTTACAGTTTCCCAGTAGCAGGAGATCACCAAATAGTAACTCCATTTTGAGTTGTATGTACTGCTAAATTACTTTCAAAGCTATTCGATAATACAAATTTTAATTGTATGGGCGGAGCCACAGCCACTTATATAATGCCCATCCCAGTTTTCTAGTAGATGGACATTACCCAGTTTTAGTACAGTTGCCGACAGTGAGCATACAAACTAAATTATCAAAATGTAGCCCAATCGACGAAAACCGTAGGAAATATAGCATTTGTATTGATTTGTGGGCGGTAAAAGCGGGTGTGACAGAAATTTAAACCATCTCGTACTTGAAAAAAATGTACTGCCAAACTTTCAGCTCTATCGGCTGAGTAATTTTGAAGTTTCCAGCCATCACACAGACAGCGTTTTGTTTTTTGTATATATATTTTGGATAAAGATTATTGGATATAAATTTTGATTGGTAAGAGATACCAAGATACATTTTTCTAAAAAATTCATTTTTTACCTTGTTTATTTTTTCAAAAATATAAAAACACAATATTGGAAAAAAAATTTTGTTGGACAAAATTAGGTTTTTGTAATCACAAAAATGATTTTTAATTTTTGCGTAAAATTGAAATAATTTTTGCTTATAAATGTTATAGTTTTTAAATAGAGTTGAAAATTTGCGAATTTGAATTTAAATTATTTTTACAACAAAAACAAATTTTGAGCTTTTTTTGAGGAAAACTCCAAAATTTCAGACCTTTTTTGAAAAAAATATTTAAAATATATATACTCAACCAACGGTATTTTTGCAATAAGGTTTTTATAGTTCTTTGATGAAGCTTTAACACAAAAAAAATTTAACAAAGTTTATATAAAAGCAGCGCAGATATTTGAATCGAAAGTCACAAAATAAAATTTCTGATAGTGTTTTTCTCATTTTTGAGCACGATGTAGCATTAAATATATCGTTGTAGTAAAATTTTTCATAGTTTTCAAGATATGTTCATGTTTTTGATGTCAAAATAACGGATAGTTTTTAATTTTACTTAATTTAAGAAATATTTAATATTTTATAAATATTTGCATATGTAACAACTAAAAATATGCGATTTTGTAAAAAATTTGTACTACAGCACCATCTGGTGGTTCAAAGAAGATACTGTCAAAAAACTCATCGTACCTGAGAACTACCAATTTTTATTCTAATCGCATAAGCGGTTTGTGAGTTTTAGGCAGTTTTGTAAAAAATGTGTAGTACAGCGCCCTCTGTTGTTCAAGGTGGATAAAAATTGATATCCCACAAACACGCATCGTACCAAAAAACTTCTATACACAAATTTTCATGCTAATCGGATGAGTAGTTTAGGAGTCTATTGCATAGTTACATACGACATTTAGTTCCAAAGCAATTCCATATCATAAATTTGGCCTGTGTGGCCAAATTCCCCCTTGTCTAATGTTCGCTCAAATATATAATAACTACCTCTTGGGCCCATAACGTCTACATATCAAGTTCCACTATCAAAACATGTAGAATTCAGGAATAATAATGATTTATAAAAAGTGGGCGTATATATAGTTTGACCACGCCCAGTTTTAGTATAGTTGCCGACAGTAACCATACGAACTTATTTACCAAGCTTTAGTCTAATACGACCAAAAAAGTCTTAAATATAGCATTTTTATTGATTTGTAGGTGGTAAAGGGGGTATGGAAAAACAGGGGTGTGGAAAATTTTTACTATGCCTTTATTTTTCGCGTAAATGCAAACTAAAGTGAGACTTGCCAAATAATTCCAATATTCCATTTATTTCCAATTACCCTTGCAAATATTTCCCCATATACATCATATGTGCGCACCTGCATTTTTTCACACCTGTATTGTTGATAAGTTCACTAAAATGCCTATAATTCATGAACCAATACACATACAAAGACCATTTATACCTTTGTATTGACGTCATCTTTCATAGGAAATTTCCAGAAACAAAATCGGTTCACGCATTACCGAGAACATCAATTTCATACACAATGCAACTTAAAAAATAAATAAATAAATAACTGGCCATTTCAGCCCTTAAAAGGACTTTGACCTAGCTTCTTATGATCAATTGTGTTGTGCGTGTTATTAAGTTTGTACACAATTGACCGAGAACCGGACCTATATGCTTAACGCCGACTCCGAACGGCGATGAACGGAATGTTCTCGTTCTCAAGTAGCTTTACATGGCATTTTTGATTAATCTCTGTGGTTTGCCATTGTCTGCAGAGGGGTGGCGGCCGTACAGGAAAATTATTTTAATTCAAATAATTTTCTGTCGCTGCTGGGGTTCGAACCTGGGTCTCCAAGGTTCTTTGACATAGCGGCCACACACTTTTAACCAACGCCACGGACGCCACAATGCAACTTATTTTTATATATATAGATTTATTTCTTTATGTATTTATTTATTTATTTATATATTTATATATATATATATATATATATGTATATATATATATATATATATTTATTTAGTTATCTATTTATTTATTTATATATTTATTTATTTGTTTATTTATTTATGTATTTATATATTTATTTGTGTATTTGTTTATTTATTTATTTATTAGTTATTTATTTATTTATTCACTTATTTATTTACATATATATTTACTTATTTATATATTTGTGTATTAAAATATTTATTAATTTATTTATTTATTTATATTTTTATATATTTATTTTTTTTGTATTTTTATTTATAATTATTTATTTATTTGTTTACATATTTATTTATTTATTTATTTATTTATTTATGTATTTATTCATTTATTTCTTTATGTATTTATTTATTTATTTATTTTTTTATTTACTTTTTTATTTATTTATTTGTGTATTTATTTATTTATTTGTGTATTAATATATTTATTTATTTATTTATTTATTTATATATTTATTTATTTCGTTATGTATTTATTTATTTATTTTTTTATTTATTTATTTATTTATTTATTTGTGTATTTGTGTTTTTGTTTATTTATTTATTTATTTTTTTGTTGATTTATATATTTATTTATATATTTATTTATTTATTTATTCATTAATTTATTTATTTATTTATTTAATTATTTATTTATTTATTTATATATATATTTATTTATTTATTTATTTATTTATTTCTTTCTTTCTTAATTAATTTATTTATTTATTTATTTAATTATTTATTTATTTATATATTCATTTAATTATTTGTTCATTTATTTATTTATTTATTTGTTTATTCAATTGTTTATTTATTTGATTTTTTTATTAATAACAGCATCCAAACAAAAAAAGAAAAACATATTTTTCATTTAAAATTTCAGTGACAGTGGCATCAATATCATTATGATTATACATTAGGGTGGCCCTTAACTGTATGCGCAATTTTTTTTTTATAAATTGAATATGTGCGGTGCCCTCGTTTGTTTCTTATCATGCCAAAATTATATTCTGAAAATTTCAGGAAAAAATATTAATATTTAGACGTGCCGCAAAACGAAACTTCATTCGAAATACACATTTATATAGGAAAAAATTGTTTTTTTTTCAACAATAATTAAAATTAAGACAATTTTGTGTGATTTTTTAATCAACGAAACATAATATCGCATTAGGCATATAATTTATTTTTCCAACGTGCTATCATTCGTCGAAAACGGTTGACTATACGAAAATGACAATATTTTTATTGTTTTTAAGAAATATTTTTTTTTCCGAAAACAAATGAAATTAATGTAATCATTTTTTTCCAATCTTTCATTGGCGTATGAGTATAAACATTTCTTTCCAAGGAGATATTATGTGTCGAAATCGGGTAAAAAATGCGGAAACTCAAAATTTTTTGTGGAACAAAAAACTTTTTTAAAAAAATACTTTTTTCGAAAATACATATGTAAAATTAATTATTTTGAAAAAAGTTTATGTTTCCAATTATAAATTGTATAAAGTTTGTACGTTCCTAACACAACAATAACAACAAAAAATAAAATCTTAATCAATAGATTTGTTTTTTTTTATTTTTTTTTTTGTTTATTTAAATTTAACACCGTTTATTATTCATAATTGTTTTTACTTTAGTTATTGCTCGTAGGGCCGAAATAAAATTACACGACTGTATCCTGGATATTTCTTACGATAGTCCCGAATAATCTACATTTAAAAAAGTAAAATCTTTAAATTCTCAATCAAACAATCAGAAATACATATATACTTTTAGGAGATAATCCCGTTGGTTAGTGTTTTTAGCTAGGAGGCTATTAAAATTAGTTATTAATTTAACCGCATGTTAAGCTGTGTCATTCAGAACTATTAGAGAAGTAATGATTTTCAGAACATCAGTGTAGTCATTTTGAGATTTCCAATCTTCCGAATGTACTTAAAGAAAATCTGTTCCAATTTTGAAACGTTGGGAAAGTTTCATCGATGGTGGTGATAAAAAGTCGACGTTATTTTTATTAATAAATGTTTGTATATCTTCTTTGGATAAAAATACTTTCTTTCTGCTATCACTTTCAAACTGGTCATCTTCCTGGATTTTTTTAGCCATGTCAACTATAATTTCTGTTGTTTCGTCGAACAACACAAAAGGAGGAGAAAAGGTACATTTGTCTATCTGGGTAGTACTAATACTCATGGAAACTGTAATTCATATGATATTTTTCCTGT
This sequence comes from Pherbina coryleti, assembly GCA_943735915.1. Classification (NCBI taxonomy): domain Eukaryota; kingdom Metazoa; phylum Arthropoda; class Insecta; order Diptera; family Sciomyzidae; genus Pherbina; species Pherbina coryleti. The sequence continues at coordinate 81,657,377 of OX030948.1, forward strand.
GCTCTTTCTACATTATAATACTCGTAAGATCTCAAATAACAAAGCTAAACCAATTTTTAATTATTATACAAATCATACTTCTTTTCCGCTTCTTCTCCTCGAGTTTGCGCTTCATATGTTTTTCTTTTTTTTCCCGATTACGTTTGAGCTTCTGCCATGCTCTTCAGACGTCATCAACGTCAATCATGCAACCGGGTCTTCCATTTTCTATCTGGAGTAGTAAGAACTGGCTGTCTTCCTCTATTCGGATTAGGTGCAGAACGTCCCTGTGTAAAATATCAAATAGATTGTCCAATTCATCGCAGAATAAAGTTTTTTCTGCTGTGCATTTCTGACTTCTTTGTAAATTTTTCGAACATTTGTGCAAATCTAACAACTTTTGAACACATCGATGGGGGAACTCGCAGGTATGCTTGCCTTTTTCCAAAAATCTATGTAAGTTAAGATCACCTTTTATTCAATAAGTAAATTGTAAATGTAAACACAATTGTATCTTAAAGATTCAAGAATGGTTTTGTCTTAAGATTCCTTTTTTAAGCTTAAAATTTGTTATGTCAGCAAATATTCTGGCTGATGCAATATTTCATCTTGTCATGAAATACTTTTGTTTATAATAAAGCAATCAAGCCATCCTCACTTTTGTTTATATTAAAAGCCTTTAGAGAAGAACTGATTTTTACAGATATGTTTTTAGTCCAGCTCAGCCACTTGAGTTCCTAGAGTGTTTAAGTGAAGTGAATAAAAAATAATAAACTTGTGATGAAATACTTTTGTTTATAATAAAGCGATGAAGCCATCCTAAGTTTTGTTTATATTAAAAGCCTTTAAATGAGAGAAGAACTGATTTTTACAGATAGGTTTTTAGTCCAGCTCAGCCACTTGATTTCATAGAGTGTTTAAGTGAAGTAAATAAAAAATAATAAACTTTTTTAAAAACACAGAAAGTACAAGTGTTTAATTAATTTGCATTCTTCTATAGTAAGACTTGCACTTGAATTCAAAGATAATTTCACTGTTTTTATTTTAAAAAATAATACTTGAAGGACATATATGTTAGAAGGTAACCAGTGTTTTCACTCTATTATACATACACTCATAATAAATCCATGCGTAAAAGTGCAAATTTTTGTTTATATGTACGAATTTTTTCTTGAAATTTTTCGGAAAATTCGTAATATTGCTAGCACAAAATGTTTATTTTTACGAAAATTTTGTTTTACATTCGAACTTTTTCCGTTTAAACGAAATTGGTTTTTTTTTTTTGTTTCTTCATTTAACGAAAACGACGCTTTACAAAAATATGACATAAACGAAATAGTTTTTAATTTTACGAAACTGATTTTATTTGTGGACTATTTTAGAACTGAAATTAATAAATAAATTTATATGTAAACATATAAATGGTTTCATTCGTTTTTTCAAATGAAATTTGCGACAGTAGATACTGGTTTTGAATCAATTTTTATAAAAAGTAGCAAATTAAATAATATATTCATTAATAAAACTATCTACAAAGTTTTTTATCCAGAGACCTCAAATTCTTTTCTATATATAAACTTTTTACTCTGGTTCTACGTCTATACTCAGTTTTTCCCTAATAGGTCGAATTGTTGAGATACAGGGTGATTTGCATTTTTTAGACCTTTATCCAGTTTTTCTACTCTAGAAACTAAACTATTTCATGTAAAGTAATGATTTGGTTGTCATCTGACATATAATTAAATAAGCTATTCAATGCCGTATTAACTATTTGTATATCTTGTTTCTCTCTGAGATATTTAAGTCTAAACTTAAAATTTTAAGTTTTTGGTTAAAAATTTTGAACTTTGACCGTCTTTTCCATAATGTTTTGAATTATTTTTAATATTAATATTTGTATACGGCCTCTTATTATTTATATTGAAAACAAATTTTTCGAGCTCTAGGCCAAGCATGTTGACAACAAGACAACATGAAGAACAAAGAAGGTAACAACCATATACAGACTGTTTCATTGGCCGCTACACCCATAAAAATGTTAAGATAAATGATTGGTTGTGTGTTTATCACATAAAATAACAACAAAGTCTTTCATAACAAAAAAATGGTCTCCACGCCTCAGTTAAACTAACTGAACCCTAAAATGAAAGTGTGGAAAAAAGGGAGGAGCTAAACAGCAAAAATAACTCTGATAGCAGTAAACCGCTGTGATCGAATTTCGAAGATGCACATGAATTAAGGCTATGCCTAAAAGTATGATACGATCTAGGTTGTTAACCTTGGTACAGTATGCATCAAAAAGTAGATAAGAACTCAGTTACAAAAATTCAAGCGTTCTCTGCCAAAAATAAATTCCGGGTAACTTTCTCGGTATATTGGCAGTATATGTAGAACCTAAGTAGCTTGAGTGGATCACAGTGTAAATCATACAAAGGCTACTGATGAGTTGGTGTAGCGGCCAATGAAACAGTCTGTATAGTCAAGCTGTGTGATTTGCTCTATACAGAGCCGTTGTTGTTGTTGTTGGTTGTTGCCTTCTTTGTTCTTCATGTTGTCTTGTTGTCAACATGCTTGGCCTAGAGCTCGAAAAATTTGTTTTGAATTATTTTTGAAATATTTTAATTTGATGTTTTTTTTACATTTTCCTTTATTAATTTGCCAATAACAATATGATAGAGTTAGGAAAAAAATTTAAAAAATTAAAACAAGTTTAAAGCCATTTTGCTCAATCAATTTATATGAACCCCAAAGAACATTTTGTAAAAAAGGCAAATTTTTTAAGTACATATTAGAATTATAGTTTATTAAAATAAAATATATATATTTCCAATAGCATTACATTAGTTAATTTAAAATGAAGACCCGTGGCGAATCTTGGATTTGCCGAAGTGTGTAGGGCTGATGAGCTCAAAGGATGTCTTAAAGCGGCCATTGAAATTAAAAATGAATAGACGTGGAACTTCTTTTTTTATATATCGATAAATTAGTTTCCCGTATAAGACTCCAGCAGTAGTCGACCATCATGCTTTCGTTCCAATTCCCTTGATAGTGTTTTTCAATTATTAGCATGTCTTGATGGAAACGTTCCCCTTTTTCATCGCTTGTTGAACCTAAATTATCTGGAAAAGAATCTAGGTGCGAATGCAAAAAATGTTTTTTTAGTGAAATCCGCGTACCTATTTTGCGATAGTTCTCTAAAAGATCCTCAATAATTTCTCCGTAGTCGTTGCTTTTATTATTACCAAGAAAGTTTAAAACGATATTCTTAAATGATAACCACACTTCAGCTTCTAATTTTGTTACATATTTTGTAAAGGTGTCGTCGTTAATCAGTTTTGAGGTCCCACAAATATGCCCTCTTTGATTTTGGCGTACGAAATCTGTGGATACACTGTTATTAAATGCTTGAAATCTGCTCCTTTTTTATCAAGAGCCTTAACAAAATTTTTGAATAGTGGAAGCTTTATATGTAAGGGTGGAAGTAATACATCTTTAGGATCTACTATTGGCGTGTTCAAAACGTTTTCTTCGCCTGAAACATATTGATGTCTTGCCAACCTTTTCTGATGTAATGATGGCTCGTTGCTCTACTGTCCTATGGACAGAGGAAGCAGCAGTGCTTAGTGAAACCACCTTGCATTCCAATAACATCTTCGCATAGCTTCCAATTGTGATCGTTGTACTTAATAAGATTAAGTATATCCTTAATTGATTCATAACTTTCTTTTAAGTTTACTGCATCCCTTTGGATCCATCCCTATGGATGGCTTCATATTTCCATTATGAATAAAAGCGTCCTTTGAACTGTATTTAGACCAGTGATGTTCACGTAGTACCACGTGCACTAAGACTCGACAGCCTTATTCGAGAATAAAAACATGTACACGACCGAATGCACGAAGTTCTCTCAATCAGTTGACGCTGAAACTTCAAATAAGAAGGTTCGCGCCGCTTGGTCGTGTGTTTTGCACTGCACGAAATGTTTCAGGCATATTAAAATGCTGAAGATGATAGTGACAATGATTATGATAGTGGTAATGATAATGATACTAATAATGATAATGATGATGACAATGATCTTGCTTAATACCTGCACAATAATTTTTGTCAGTGCAGAGACCGAGAGAGCTACAAATACAAGCACAAAAGTCGAAAATTATAATAGTATGCGTGTGAACACCACTGATTTAGACCAGTGATGCACAGCGTTGGCAGACCTTCCAATGCCAGCGCAACATTTTTGTTTTAGTATATGTGTGCGAGCAGAATACTGAAAAAAAAACAAATTAATTTTGCAAATACTTTTACACTCATTGAGTAAAATGATAGGATAAAGTGTTTTTTGATAGATAGATTGAGGCTCGTAATGAGTGTTTAAATCAAAAAATTCCCATGAAGGTCAAAACATGTTTAATTCATTCATATATTCATATTCATATTCAGCATTTAACAAAATAATTTGCCCGTAAGACACTCACTCCATGAAGTGCAAACGCAAACTGATTCTCTGCCATGATACAATTATACAGGTAGCATTGACAAGTATTGATTTTCTCAGCAACAAGGAAACCAGTATCTGTCAAAAACAGTTGTTCGTGCAACAAAAATTAAACGAATGTAAAAATAAATAAATTCTGCAAAATATGTGCGTTAAATAAACAATTATAATAATGAAAGTTGTGAAAAAATTCTGTGTGATATGTGTTTAACGTTTTCCAGCCGTGGTGTTTTAATTTAAATTGAAAACTTCTTTAATTTCGTCCATATGCATCTGCAGCTGCTGAGGTTGCTGCATTTGAACGTTGCTGCATTTTTTTTTATGTTTGCACTTAATAACACAAAGTTCTTAAGTTATCTTCGTTGTAGTAATAATAATTCACTATTGATTAAATAAAATAGGCAATACTTTGTAAGCAAATGTTTGGTTATTTGCAAGCGCTGAAACATAAACAATGGCGAAAACATAAGCAATAGTTGAACGCTCTCTTTCTTGACTTTTTTTTGACAGATGCTGGTTTCCCAAGCAACTGTCAATACTACCTTGTATTATTATACCATGATTCTTTGCTAGCGTCGGATAAGTTCGGTACCTTCACACACACGACTTGTATGTGAAAGCCGAGCGGCTCCGTAAGCATCTCGTGTGCATCACTGATTTAGACCCATCGATAAATAATCTCCATTCATTTTTATCGTACAGCAGATTCATTTTTAAAAATAATCCATTAATGTCTTTGCAAAAACATATTACAAAGACAAAAAATTTGGCGAATTCAACACTTCTATGTTTGAACATTGTAACTTTCGTGTCAGAAGAAGCATATTCCGAGTGAAAACAAGCATGCGTAAAAGAGAAGGGAAGCATGCACCGATCATTATAAAGTTTCTATGCTCCCATGAGAGAGACATTGTTCTTCGTTCTGCAGCTTTGTTTCGTAGGACTAACCAGAGAAATCTCTGGCTGAACGATGTTGGTATAGACTCTACATTCAGCTGTTACCTTAATGAGAGCGTTGCCGACAACTATTGCAGAACGCAATTAAATTAAAGCGGAGTAAAAAATTATTCTCGGTGTATGTTAAGCGAGGCTTTATCTACGCTAAGAGGCATGAGCATGGTGAGAGCATTATTATTGAAAATGAATACCAACTCAATAATATCGTGTCAGCTGAGGTTGAGGATAATCATACGGGGAGCTTTCGTGAAAGTTAAGGGTTGCCATAGTATTATTTATATACTTATGTTTTATATTCATTGTGTACTTTTAATCTTAACTCTTTTTGCTGTTTCTATTTGTTTTCTGAATCTATCTTATTCTAATCTATATTTCAATCTAACTATTTTCTATTTTCAATCTATTTTTTTATCAATCTACAGTGAAAAGAACTGGTTACGAAAAATTAATGTAGTAAAACTATACTGGAATAAAGTGTCTTGTATCTGTGTTTGTGTCCGATTTATCATTTATGTCAGTTTCAAATAATAATCATGATGGTAGCGTTAATAACAAAATACTCGTTGAAGTTCTGTGTAGAAGACGGCAGGGGTTAAAAGTTGTACACTTCAATGCTAGAAGCCTTAACTATGTTAAGTTGGACTATGTTAAATATATTTTTGAGGACTCGTCCGTTGATGTTATATGTGTGTCCGAAACTTGGTTTAGTAGTGACGTTATTGATTCCGTGCTGTGCCTTAAATATTTTACATTATTTCGAAATGATAGGGTTGATAGGAAGGGTGGTGGGGTTGCCATTTACTGTCGACAAAACTTAAGTGCTCAACTTGTTAGTAAATCCAATGGTGATAGTGTAGAATACATAAGCATCTGCGTAGCCGATAATATGACAAAAATATATCTCTCATGCGTATATAATCCATGTAAGTCAAACAGTTTAACCTCGTTTTTCTCCAAATTATCGGAGTTGTCAATAGATTTTAACTATTTTATTATATGTGGTGATTTTAATGTCAATTTGTTATGTAATGATAGTCTTACAAAATCAATGTATGATAATTTCTCAACTGTCGGTCTGTGAATTGTAAACGATACTATGCCCACACGTTTCTCATCTAATGACAGCCCCAGTCTTCTGCACTACTTTGAAGTGTCTGATGTGTCAAATGTATTACTGTTTGACCAAATATACTTCTAATCTGATCATGATTTAATTTTTTGTACTTTTAATATAAACTTGTCTCGTTCAATTAAATCTAATATGTTTTCTTACCATGATTTTAAATCTATCGATTCACATGCTCTTTTACGTGATCTACTAAAAACATCCTGGAATGACATATTGTTCTGTTCAAGTGTTGAAGACAAATTATCTGTATTCACAAGTCAAGTAAATAAACTTTTTATGAAGCATGTCCCTGTTAAGAATGTCACCATCAAAAAACTTTTTAACAAAAAAAAAAACCGACTTCAAAATCACTACAAAGTAAAAAATAATTTTAAATAACTATTCCGATTCACTTCTTGGTCATATTTTAAAAGCTATTTATATGTATTATATATAATATTGGAAATCTTATCATTTTCATTTTTTCTATTTTGTTTTATTATCATCAATATATTAATTGCTTTATAAACATAAAAGCTTTGAACTCGGCGCTTATCTTACTATGTCGAAATCTTTTTCTTTTAATTTTTTCTAATTTCTTTTATCAAAAAATATTATTAACTTTATGCATATTAAAGCTTCTTAGCGATTTTTTTTCTTTCAGTTGGCAATTTTTGAGTACGCTGAATGTAGCCAATGTGTTCCATGCATTATTTGTGCAGCTGTTACACACTATGTCATGTTCAATATGAGCTTTACAAGCTCACCCAAACCAGTTTAGTGAGAATTTTAATGTGTACAAAGCTTTTAAAATTACTACAGTGTCACAAAGGCACCAAATAGTGCACGGATGTTAAAAGATCATGATTGTGTGTCAAAGATGAGCGCCGACTTCAAAGCTTTTATGTTTATAAAGCAATTAATATAGCTATTGATGATAATAAAACAAAATAGAAAAAATGAAAATGATAAGATTTCCAATATTATAATACATATAAATAAAAAAAAAAAATAACTGGCCATTTCAGCCCTTGAAAGGACTTTGACCTAGCTTCTTATGATCAATTGTGTTGTGCGTGTTATTAAGTTTGAACACAATTGACCGAGAACCGGACCTACATGCTTAACGCCGACTCCGAACGGCGATGAACGGAAAGTTCTCGTTCTCAAGAAGCTTTACATGGCATTTTGATTACTCTCTGAGGTTTGCCATTGTCTGCAGAGAGGTGGCGACCGCACAGAAATATTATTTTAATTCAAATAATTTTCTGTCGCTGCTGGGGTTCGAACCTGGGTTTCCAAAGTTCTTTGACATAGCGGCCACGCACTTTAACCAACTACGCCACGGACGCCACAATACATATTAATAGCTTTTAAAATATGACCAAGAAGTGAATCGGAATAGTTATTTAAAATTATTTTTTACTTTGTAGTGATTTTGAAGTCGGTTTTTTTTTTGTTAAAAAGTTTTTATTTCTTCCTTTTAAGAGAATATGAAATATTTTATGTAATAGTATTCTTGAGGAAAATTTCAAACATGAAACTTTGTTCTTAAAAAATTAGTTTTATTAATACCTGAAAGTTTGTTGGGTATTTTCCATTTCTGTTTCTTTACAATTTTTAGTGCCATCCCTTTCTCTAATCCCGCCCACATTATTTACCGTACCTTATAATGATTCTACCTAGCCCTGTGCCAAATTTCAGTTTCCAAGTATCAATATTAACCGTAATATAGTACTTTCCTTAAAGTGCCACACCTTATGTACAATCCCGCTCACTTTTTTAATGATTCTACCTACCCACCTACCTGCATACCAAATATTAGTACGCTTGTGTCAATATTAACAAAGATATAGTATTTTTATAATATTGACACGACCCTTTGTTGGATAACGCCCACTTTTTTTGCCGTAGTTTTTAGTAACTCTACCTACCCATGTACTAAATTTCAGCATCCTAGTGTCAATATTATTCGATATATAGTGTGTTTCTAATATTGCCACTCCCCTTTGTCAAATAACGCCCACTTTTTTAATGTAATTTATAATAACTATGCCTACCCATGCACTAAATTTCAGCACCCTAGTGTCAATATTATTCGATATATAGTGTGTTTTTAATATTGCCACACCCCTTTGTCGAATAACGCCCACTTTATTTACAGTCCTTTTTAAAAATTGTGTCTGCCCCTGTGCTAAATTTCAGTACCCTAGTGTCAATACTATTTGAGATACAGTGTTTTTCCAATATTTCCACACCCCTTTTTCAAATAACGCCCACTTTATTGACTGTAATTTGTAATAACTATTCCTACCCATGCACTAAATTTCAGCACCCTAGTGTCAATATTTCCTTTGAAATTAACCCTAGTTTCCTTTCCTTTGAAATTAAAAACATAATATCTCCGAATCAGCACGGTTTTATGCCGAATAGATCAACAGTCACAAATTTAGCGACCTTTACAGACTATTGTATTTCTGCTTTAGTAGAGGGCTTTCGGGTTGATACTATCTATACGGATTTTTCTAAAGCGTTTGATAGGGTTTCGCATCATATTTTAGTAACAAAATTCTTGCATTTAGGATTCCATCCAAAATTCGTATCGTGGGTCAAGTCATACCTTAGCAATAGACTCTGCATGGTGTCCGTTGAGGATTCCGTGTCTGAACCGTTTATTGCTTCCTCAGGTGTTCCTCAAGGGAGCATTCTAGGACCACTCTTTTTTATAATATTTATAAATGACATTAGTTCCTGTTTTAAAAACTCGAAGTTTCTAATGTTTGCCGACGATTTGAAAATTTTTTCTCGAATAGAAAATAGTAGTAATATGCTTGCTTTGCAGTCTGATTTAAATAATCTTTACGAATGGTGTTCCCAGAACCGTTTATCTCTAAATATCAATAAATGTTTTCAAGTTTCATATTCGAAACAAATTAATAATGCTTTTTATCAATACAAGTTAAATAATCAAAGCTTGAAATTAGTAACATTAATAAAAGATCTTGCTGTTATATTTGACTCAAGTTTTACTTTTATTCATCATCTAAATTATATTATTCCTAAGGCTTATTCTTTATTAGCATTTATTAAGCGCAACAGCAATGAATTTATTGATCCATATACGCTAAAAATTTTGTACACTAGTCTAGTAAGGTCCAAGTTGGAATATGCGAGTTTTATTTGGAATCCTTATTATAATACACACGTGAATCCTTTGGAACGTGTTCAACGCAGATTCCTCAAATATGCACTTCGTGATATTAACTTTGCAGATCCCCTTCCATCTTATGAGGCTAGATGTAAACTGATTAACTTGAAAACTTTGGAAAACCGAAGAACTATATTATCGCTCTTATTTGTTTTCAATATTATTTCTGGCAATACTGATTGCTCGTATCTTCTAGATCAAATAAATTTTAATGTTCCTTCCAGAACATTAAGAAATAGTGCTCCTTTTAATATTGGAATGTACAGAACAAATTTTGCTTCCAATTCTCCAATCGTGAGTCTCACGAGAATTTAATAATTTATCAATTGTATATTCTATAGATTTTTCAGTCACCAAGACAATAATGTTTAATCAACTAAATTCAATTTATTAAAGTGAAATATTTAATTCTTTGCATGTACATAATTATATATTAAGATATAGTCAGTAAGGTAAACATACCATTGATGAAATAAATAAATAAGTAAATTATTCGATATATAGTGTGTTTCTAATATTGCCACACCCCTTTGTCGAATAACGCCCACTTTCTTTACAGTAATTTTTAAAAATTGTGTCTTCCCCTGTACTAAATTTCAGTACCGTAGTGTCAATACTATTTGAGATACAGTGTTTTATTAATATGACCACACCCCTTTGTCAATTAACGCCCACTTTATTGACCGTAATTTGTAATAATTGTGCCTACCCCAGTATTTTTACTGTAAATTTCAGTACCCTAGTGTCAATATTAACTGAAATACAGTGTTTTTCTTATATTGACACGCCCCTTGTCGAATATCGCCCACTTTTTTAAAAAAGGACCTCCGCGTTCATGGTATCTATCTGTTGACAAAAAATTATGGAAATTGGGCAAGTGCTTTAGGAGTTATCGATGTACATACATTTAAAAAAAAAAAAAAAAAAAAAGCGGACAAACCAACGAACTTGAGAACCTCCTCCTTTTTGAAGTCGGTTAAAAATACATCTTGTCCTTGGTTCACAAAACCCGTTAAAATTGCATTAAAAAAAAAGAAATAGATTACGGACAATCTGGAGAAAGAACCCCACACCAGAGAAATGGGAAAGTTATAGGTGTGCCACAAATGCTTCTATCCTCATGATAAGGCAATCTAAGATTATATATTGTTTCAATAAACTAAAAACATCTCTTCCACCGAAGGTTTTGTGGAACAACTTGAAAAAATTTAGCATTGGTAATAAAGAAGCTGATCATTGTCAGTTAGATCAGGAAGTTCTTAATGATTGTTTTTGTCTAACACCCATCTATCTCAAAATATTTCGACAAGTTCTTTTGAATTTTCAGAACTTTTTCAGCCAATGTTTCAATTTCCTGCGGTCACGGAAGATCAAGTAGCAAAGAAAGTAATGAGCATTAAATCTAATGCTGTTGGTGAAGATGGTATAAACATAAAATTTATAAAAATTTTATTAGCTCACATTCTTATATTAGCTCACTTCTTAATCAAATAATTAATCACTGCTTTACTTCGTCTTCCTTTCCTGCATTATGGAAAAATGCCTTAGTGATCCCAATTGCGAAAAAAAATACAGCTTGTGATGCCAAGGACTTGAGGCCTGTAAGCATTCTGCCATTCTTATCTAAGGTTTGTGAAGGCCTTATGGCTGATCAAATTTCTTCGTTTTTTACATCTAATCATCTTTTGTCACCGCTCCAGTCTGGATTGGAGATGATATAAGAGCATTTTATGATGAAGGAAAATTAACACTACTTTGCTTGCTCGACTTTTCTAAAGCATTTGACACTGTTAGTCATACTCTTATTTGTCATAAACTTAAGTATTTTTATGGTTTTTGTGAAAATGCAATTCATCTTATTAGTAGTTACTTAAAAGATAGAGTGCAAAGGGTTAAGGTTGGAAATTATTTTTCACAGAGTAAGGTTATAAGTAGTGGTGTGCCCCAGGTTTCGGTTCTTGGTCCACTGCTATTTTCTATATTTGTTAACGACATTTTTCTTTGCTGCAAATACTCGTCATTGCATGCTTCTGCTGATGAGAAAATCTATTGGAAGATCTAGCGTTCAAACTGAATGAGGACTTGAATTCTATTTACCAATGGGCTATAAAAAACCAACTGCAATTAAATGCTCAGAAGACCTTTGTGTTACCTATATCAAAAAACAGAATACTTTTTGAGGATATTCCAGACTTATGTCTAAATAATTCGAGACTTCCAATTGTAAGTAATGTGAAAAGTTTAGGTTTTAGCATCAATTCCTCCTTGACGTGTACGGACGATATTAATGCTGTTATTCGTAAAATATATTTTACTCTAAGTAATCTAAGAGTGTCGGCTGAATTCACACCCATTGATACCAGACGTAAATTGGTAATTCAACTTGTTCTACCTGTGATCGCTCATTCCGAAGTTGTATACAGCAAGCTTGACTCCAGGTCCCAACTTAAATTACAGATTGCATTTAATCATGCAACAAGATATGTTTATGGCTTACGCAAGTTTGATCACTTGGCCGAATTCAGGAACGCTATACTTGGTTGCGATATATTGAGTTACCTTAATGCTCGGAATTGCATATTTCTTCACAAACTCATAAAAATAAGTCGCCAACATATCTTTATGAAAAATTGCAATTTGGTCAGTCGCAAAGAAGTCAAATGCTTTTGGTACCGAATTTTAACTATTTAGGTTAGGTTAGGTTAGGTTAAGAGGGAAGGGCAACCCGATGTTGCCTACACGGGGGCCTATTGGTGTATTGTGGTTCCCTATGTTTGTGGACCTAAATGTGGCAAAACCAAAATAAAAATCTTAGTCACTTGAGCAAGGTTGGTCGAACCAACCGGTGCTCCGTATATATCTGAAAAGATCCATCAGTGGTACGTCCACGAGCTCTTGCAGTTCTCCGTACACTCTGCTTCCCATGTGGCGAAGCCGGCGTTGTTGGATATTGGGACACTCGCAAAGTAGATGCTTGATGGTTTCTGTTTCCTCGACATCTTCACAGCTTCTGCAGAAGTCTGGGTGCGGGATTCCTATACAACAATGCCCCGTGAGGAACTCTATTAAGATGCGAGTTTCATTTTTACTCATTGAAAGTAGGGATTGGGTCCTTTTTTCGCAGAGTTTAGGCCAGAGATGGCGAGAGATAACACAGACGTCTCTATTTGACCTAGAGTTATTTGTGTTATTTCTGGCTTTGTAATTTATTTTCTTCTTGAATTCTCCGATTGGAGCCATGATCGACCCAATCACAGAACTACTTTCCAGTTCAGAGCCCTCCCTAGTCAGTCTGTCTGCTATTTCGTTTCCCTCTATGACCGGGGAGTCAGCAGATATTGATCTTGTGGGGAGGACTGATTCTGGTGAGAGCTTGCCGGCAGCTCAGTACAGATTTCGATTTTGTTGTTTCGCTGCGGAGTGCTTTTATCGCAGTCTGGCTGTCCCCAAAAATTATAATCCTTGATGGATTGATGTTCCTTGATTGGATTGTCGTAGCTGCTTTCTCGATCGCAAACATTTCTGCTTGAAAAACACTACAGTAATCTGGAAGTCTGTATTACAGAAAATAATAAAGTAAAGTAGTGTATTACAGTAGACTCCGGCTCCCGTGCCATTCTCCATTTTGGACCCATCAGTGAAGATCTGGATATCGCGTTCACTTAAAGGGTGGTTCGAATCCCATTCTTCTCTTTTTGGAAAGGATAATGACATGTTCTGCCGAAAGTCTATTTCCGGGGTGATGTAATCGGAGGTGGTGGCGAGATCCTCAGGACTATACTTTGTGAGTACAGAGGCGTGTCCATGCGTCCAGTGCCTCCAAAGTTTAGCTTCCTTAAGTCGAAACGCCGCTTTGGTTGCAGTGGTTTTAATGAACTCGTCCAGGGGGAGGAGGTTCAATATGACCTCTAGGCCTGCCTGAGGCGGTGATCGCTGCGCACCTGTTATTCCTAGACAGGCCAACTCTGTACTCTAGAGAGAGAGTTAAGGTAGCTTGTCTTCTCAGTGGCTTTCCACCATACAATCGAGCCATAGGTTAGTATGGGTCTAACGATAGCCGTGTATATCCAATGGATGACATTGGGTCCCATCCCCCATTTGGTGCCGAAGGTGTTCTTGCAGGTGTAAAAGGCACTGGTTGCTTTCTGAATTCTTTCTTCTGTGTTGCATTTCCAAGTGAGCTTTGAGTCAAGGCTTACTCCGAGGTATTTTGCTTTATTGGATAGCTGCAGGGTTTTGCCATTTAATTTTGGGAGGCAAAAATTTTCAATTTTATTTCTTTATGTGAATAGCACCAGTTCGGTTTTATCGGGGTTGACCCTTAGGCCGTTTGGTACTGCCCACGAGACAGTTTCTTTAAGTGCTGTTTCTATCATGTTGCTGATGGTTGGGAGATGTTTCCCTCCCATCAGAAGCACGACGTCGTCAGCGTATGCCGTCACTTTAAAGCCTTTTTCGCTGAGGGTACTCAGCAGTTCGTTGGCAACTAGGATCCAAAGCAAGGGAGATATGACTCCACCTTGAGGTGTTCCTCTTGAAGTTGTTTTCCTTATTTTACTGCTACCGATTTGTGTGTTGATGATTCTGCTTTTCAGCATTTCAACAATCCACTTGGTTATCTTTTCTTCCACTTGTAGATTTTCAAGAGCTGCCCTTATTGAGTCTGTGCTTACGTTGTTGAAAGCCCCTTCGATATCAAGAAAGGCAGCTAGGGTGTAATCTTTGAAGTGGAGTTTTCTCTCAATGACCGAAACTACCTCATGTAGGGCTGTTTCCACCGACTTACCTTTAAGGTAGGCGTGTTGTTTGCTACACAGGTTTCGGTCATTGAGGAGCGATATTATGTGTTGATCCAGACTTCTTTTTAATGTTTTCAGTTAGAAAGAAGAAAGACTAATGGGTCTATAATCTTTTGCGGTGGAGTGAGTAGCTTTACCAGCTTTTGGTATGAAGACTACTTTCACCTCTCTCCAATTTACAGGCACGTAACCTAGCCTTAGGCAACTATTAAAAATTTTTAAAAGCCAGGTTGAGATAGCCGGTAGAGCGGCTTGAAAGATTTAATCGCCCACTCTATTTGGTGCTCTGTTATTAAATTGGGTATATCATTGTGGGTTTCTGGGAAGATACTTCTGGATATGTACGGGTTCACATGTATTGCGAGATCAGTACAGCCAGGGAAGTGGGCTTCCATGAGTAGTGTCACCGTGTCCTGGCAAGTTTCCGTCCACGAGTTGTCTGAGCGTTTAAGGTAGCCCGGGGCTACCGGATCCTTTGATAGGATTTTGCGTAGTCGGGCCGCCTCGCTAGTGTTCTCAATGGATTCACAGAAAGATTTCCACGATTGCCTTTTAGCTCTCCTTAGGTCTCTAGTATAGGAGTTGAGAGCAGTTCTATAAGAGTCCCAGTCTCCATTTTCCTTGCTTAACCTGGCCTTATTATGCAGACTTCTAACCTCAGTTCTCCTTGCTTTGAGATCGCTGTTCCACCAATTTTGTTTGGGTTTGTGACTTCATGAGATTGGGCAGAACTTGCAGAAAGCCTTATTCATTTTCTCTGAGATGAAATCGACTGCACAGTCAATGGCTATATTATCAGGAAGGTCAGCCTTACATGAGTGAGTGATCTGAGTTTGTAGCCATCTAGTGTATTCAGTCCAATTCGTTCTTATTGGGTTTCTAAATGGTTCTGTGCGAGTTGTATTCTCAAAGTCAATATTAAAGAGTATCCTAAAGTGATCTGAAAAAGAGTAGGTAGAAGATACCCTCCAATTTCTGACTATTTCCCTGTTATTTCCTAGCGAGAAAGTGAGGTCAAGAATCTCTTCTCTGATTCTATTATGAAATGTAGGATGGTCCCCCTTATTGCATAATGTCAAGTCAGATGTAAGAAGATATTCAAAAATGAAGTCACCTCTACTATTTACATCCTTGCTGCCCCATTGTATGTGGTGCGCATTGGCGTCACAACCCAACACCATAGAGATGTGCCTAGTGCTAGCGTATGTCGCTAGATCTCGGACGGCCTTCGGTGGTGGGTCTGCTTCCTCGTATGGCATGTAGGACGAGGCCAAAATGATTGGGTGCTCACTTGAATCCGCCTTTATGGCCACCGTGTCTATGTCGCTGAATCTGCGAAGAAAAAGAAAATTTAGAGATTTTCTGCTGCAAGAGATGCAGCTTCTTATCTTGTTACCTTCAGTGGAGTGAAACAGGTTTAACTGATTCGCCCCTAATCCTTGTACCCTATTGGCTATTATCCAGGGTTCCTGGATTAGAGCTACGTCCATGTCCTTCTCTTGCATGAAGATCATCAGATCTTCAGTGGCTGCTTTGCAGTGATGCAAGTTAATTTGCACTGTCTGCAGCATCAGTGCCTTTTCCCTCCCCATGGAGTCTCACCTTTACCACCCCGAGACCAAATTTCAGCGCACCTGATCGACTCTTGATCAGGTCTGCTGAGCTTTTGTCCATGGCAAAAGTAAGTTCTTTACCGATGCCATTGCAACTCTTTTTGGACTCGAGTAGCTTCCACTCCTTAACCTTTGCCCAGTCGTTCTGCTTCGCCAGCAGACCAATTATGGAGCTTTCCTCGTGTGCAGTAGGAGGTGGGATCCATATTTTGGCCAGTCGACGAAGCGGAAGTGCTGCACGGGGTAGTACCTTGAGTTTGGCCCCCTCCCAGAGTTCTCCTATGTTGGAGATGGTATGGGAGAGGATTTCAAGTGACTTCCCGTTGCTGCACCCGACAATCTTCACCCCCTTGGCCCACCCAGCACCGTCAAACTTGTACTCCTCCGAGTCGCCGTTTTCGGTGTTGGCCATCATCACCTTGAGGATTTCGTTCTCCACAAGCAGCCATCTGTCCAGCTATATGCTACCGTCCGGATCTTGCTGATCGATGATGGCAACCTGCAGGTTACGAGGCGCACCTTCGAAAACAGGGGAAGTTCTGTGCCTTTTGGGTCCGTTTTCTCTGGTTTCATCCTCGGATCTTTGCCGTTTGGCCTGCAATCCAGAGCTTCCGGCGCGCTTCCCGGTGGAGACTCTGCTTGCCTGGTCGCGAGATGTCCTAGAAGGAGTTCCCGAGTGTCCGGCAAGCACAGCCTTGTACGATGGCTTCACCTTACATGGAGTAGGTGCGGAGACGTTCTTATTCCCTTCTTTGTTGTTCGTTGACTTACGCTTACGGTTCTTCCTAGACTTGGAGATTTGTAAGGGGGAGTCCGATTTTCTAGGTGCAGTCTATCCCTCGCTGTTTGCCTTTGGGGCAGTAGCTGGGGGAGGGATTGCGGGGTTTTGTGGGGCTCTGGGTTCGAGAGAAAGCCCAACTTCCTTTCTCTCGAAGAGCTTCACAAGCCGTTCAAGCTTTTTTATTAGCTTTTTGTCCCTGACTACCAGTGAAGCTGGGTCCCGGGCCATCATCCTTTTCAGGAAGCGCTTCGAGCTCCTGTAGTTGGAGAGAGCTTTGATAGTTCCTGGGGACAGCGGAGTTTTCACCTCTATTGCGGTGGTCTCCAATTTGGAGTCATCCAACAATTCGTCCTCTGTGTCGGTGCCGATACAGGTAGCGGTTGAGGGAGGATTTGAGTCCTCATCAGTGCTATCCAGGTAGAGGCGTCCGATGAGAGCACTTGAATCGGAGGATTCCTCCGAAGGGGGAACTAAGATTGCGGACGGAAGGCGAATTGCCGGACATGGGGCTACGAACAAGCTGAGGTTGGGGTTGGACACGGCGACGGACACGTTTGGGTTGGACTGAGACAAGGGCACGGAAAAACTGGAGCTGGACAGGATGCTCGCTGTCACGGACGAGGTTGCCGCAGGCATGGAGGGTTGCCTCAAGAGGCTTGATTTTATTATTTTTGGTTTTGGTGTTTCATGTTTGGACCCACGAGTGGCAGAGAAAGGTTGGTCGATCTGCGCAGAGATAAGCAGTACGCAGACAAGGCTTATTACATCCGGAGGGCGCCAGATATTCGGATGGCTCCGTTAGCGACTTGGCTTTTTAATGCTGGGCCCCCAGCCAGGCTGATTCTCGGTACGGGTCGCATGACTCCTTAATCTGGCCCAGACCTCTGTCCGATGGTTGGAGATCTGAAGATTGAGCGTCCAGCTATGGAACAGCTTTGTCCCCCCAACTGTAGTCTCCAACCTTAGCTAACCACCGTTCTTGCGAACACTGTAGCAGTTATTTCCAGCTGGCACCCACGTGGAGGGTTAGGAAGACGATTTTTTGCCAGCCTTAACTATTTAAATTCAACAAGACTTTTTTTTATTAATGCTATCAGATTATGGAATACATTACCATCTAGCCTAAAATCGATAGTTGGAGAAGCAAACTTCAAACAGGCCATCTTAAAACATTACTCCTAAACAACAAAAAAAAAAAAAAAACTTTGCACAGTTCATTGACCAGTTCTATTTTTTTCTTTAAATTTTTTCTCTAATCTATTTCTTTCGTTTTTTATTTTTCCTCATTTATATCTTTTACTCTACTTATTCTTCAAAAGCTTAACTTTACTCATCAAAAGCTTTAATAAAATGATTTTGTATTTTGTTTTAAAAAGTTTTTCTTTAATATAATTTAATATAATATATATAAAAAAGGAACTTATGTTTGTAAGGCCGCAATAGACTCCTAAACTATTCATCCGATTAGCATGAAAATTTGTGTATAGAAGTTTTTTGGTACGGTGCGTGCTTGTGGGCTATCAATTTTGATCCACCTTGAACACCAGAGGGCGCTGTAGTACAAATTTTTTACAAAACTGTCTAAGACTCATAAACTGCTAATGCGATTAGAATGAAAAGCGGTATACAGTGGGTTTCATGTACGTTGAGTGTTCTGCTGCTATCGTTTTTTACCTATCTTGAACACCAGAGGGCGCTATAGTAGAAATTTTTTACAAAACCACCTAAAACTCCCAAACCGCTCATGCGATTAGTATAAAAATTGGTATATAGTAGTTTTCAGGTACGATGAGTTTTTTAACACTATCTTCTTTGACCCACCTTGTACACCAGATGGTCCTGTAGTACAAATTTTTTACAAAATCGCATATTTTTAGTTGTTTTCTTAGGTTACATGTGCAAATATTTACAAAATATAAAATATTTCTTAAATTTAGTAAAATTAAAAAATTTCCGTTATTTTGATATCAAAAACATGAAAATTTCTTGAAAATTATGAAAAATTTTACTACAACGATATATTTAATGCAACATCGTTTAACAAAATTACGAAAAAAACAATCAGAAATTTAATTTTGCGACTTTCGAGTCAAATATCTCCGCTGCTTTTGTATACATTTTGTTAAATTTTTTTTTGTCTTAAAGCTTCATCAAAGTACTATGAAAACCTTATTGCAAAAATACCGTTAGTTGAGTATATATATTTTAAATATTTTTTTCAAAAAAGGTCTGAAATTTTGGAGTTTTCCTCACAAAAAGGCTGAAAATTTGTTTTTATTGTAAAAATAATTTAAATTCAAATTCGAAAATTTAACTCTATTTAAAAGGTATAACATTTAGAAGCAAAAGTTATTTCAATTTTACGCAAAAATTAAAAACCAATTTTGTGATTCAAAAAGCAAGGCCCCGATTTTTTTCGAACAAGATTTTTTTTCCAATATTGTGTTTTTATAATTTTGAAAAATAAACAAGCTAAAAAATTAATTTAATAGAAAAATTTATCTAAGTATCTCTTGCCAATCAAAAGTTATAGCCAATAACGTTTATCCAAAATATATATACAAAAAGCAAAACGCTGTCTGTGTGATGGCTGGAGACTTCAAAATTACTTAGCCGATAGAGCTGAAATTTTGGCAGTACATTTTTTTCAAGTACGAGATGGCTTAAATTTCTGTCACACCCCCTTTTACCGCCCAAAAATCAATAAAAAGGCTATATTTCCTACGGTTTTCGTCGATTGGGCTACATTTTGGTAATTTAGTCTGTATGCTTACTATCGGCAACTGTACTAAAACAGGGCAATGTCCATCTACTAGAAAACTGGGATGAGCATTATATAAGAGGGTGTGGCTCCGCCCATACAGTTAAAATTTGTATTATCGAATAGCTTTGAAAGTAAAAGTAGCAATACTTACATACAAACTCAAAATGGAGTTACTATTTGGTGATCTCCTGATACTGGGAAACTGTAACGGGCAGTGGAAAATAACAGTGGTGTCAAACAAAGAGTCTAAGAAAAGTTTTGAATACACCTATTATGTTCCCATATAGTTGCAGGGTGCAGCAACGCGCGCCGGGAAAAGGCTATTTAATATAATAATGTAAAATACCTTCATCTTACGTATTTATTTATTGTGTTAAATCTTAGTTACTTAATTATATTTAGTCTTTAAATTATGATTATCTACTTATGTATTCAATATGTGAAATCTTTTAACTTTGTACCTTAAAAGAACATAGTTCTTGTATACTTATATTACATTAATAAATTAAATTAAATTAATGGCGTCATAAGGCCTCTCAGGAAGTAACCCTTAAAGTAACCTGAATGCTTCAAATGCAATAGCAAAAGCAAGACAGATGATTCCATTGCTGCGTACGTGAGCCAATAGTTCTGCATCTTGCTTGGATTAATGCAAATCACGAAACAAATCATTAAGCTCAGCTTGCGTCAGTGAATGCTTTTCATAGGAATCGTTGTATTCACTAAAAATACTACCAATACCTTCGCTGACAGAGTCTTCACTACTCATAGAACTTGAACAAATTGGCGTTTGATCAGTTTCTGTCCGAATTATTGGCTTTGATACTGATGTAACATCGGCGTATTTTACAGTTTTTCGGGTCTTAGCATTTGTACCCGTAATGTTTGTCAAACAAAAGTAACAATCAGTTGGATGATTTATCGGTTCTCTCCAAATAACAGCAACTTCATATGGTAAATATAATTTTTACCATTTTACCATTGATAAAGGCAACTTCTACAATTTTGGCAAATCTTTTTTGGTACCCAGTCCTTGTCTTGGTTCTTGACAGTATACCCAAAATAATATAAATACGCCAATTTGAGCTTTTTGAGATTTTTCGACCATATTTTGCAATTATATATTGCCCACAAACATAGCAAAAAAGATTAGAATCACCTTTACATAATTTTTTCGACATTTTTAAAAAGTGAAGAAAATACTTAATTTTATATATAATATACAAGTCACGACCACAACCATTATATTAAAAGATTGAAAAGCGATCAACTGATCAGCGGACTCTGCTCTGCGGAATAAAGTCTTATACATACTACTCAGCCCTATCGTGAATAAAATTTCCCCCGGAATTGAAAAAGGGAATTTTCATTTTTTAGACAGGGGAGGCTTTTAAAGATTGTTTTTTTCTGCTAATTTTAAAAATTGACGATGATTGGAAATATTTGTGTTCAAATTTTTCAAAAGTTCAGTAAACATTGCTAAAAATACGAAAATTCCCTTTTTTAATTCCGGGAGAAATTTTATTCACGATAGGGCTGATTATTTCTCTTGCTCCTACTGTTGTCGAGTTCTCCTACGTTTTACGCCAAAACTTTTGAACCCTTCAAGAACACACCTTAATTATATATCGATGAAAAGGTATTAAAATGTATAAAAAACCAAAATAAAGAAACTGAAAAAAAATTATAGCGTCTTTTGTTGGAATGGCATTAAACTTTGAAATTAAGAATGGGCCAACTTACTGTAATTTTTCCAAAAGTTTTATATTTTTCCCTTAAAAAAGACAAAATAACCTTTCCAATGATACCTTATTTACGAAAATCGGAATTAAATTCACTGAGCTACGTCGTTTCAAAATACACCCTATTTTGGCCTTGAGATGTGGTTCTAAAAATTTATAACTTCGGATTTGATTTTCTGAGTAATAAACCAATCTAGGAACAAAATTTGAGCCAAATCGGAGATGGTCAGTGCGACTGATAGGTCACCTCAATCTGAAATGGGCGATATTTACAATAATTTACTTATTATCCTTGCAACTCTTTCAGTAACTTCATGTGAAAATTAATGAACATTTTCAGTACTTCGCCGACTCAAAACCTAAAAGCACAATGTTGCAAGATAGACTAAACGGCCTCACATTGCTTTATCTGTATAGAAAAATTACACCATCAGTGGATATTATTTTAGATAAACTCGCTGAAAGTAGGCGTAAACTGGATTTAAAAATATAAGTTAGTTTCTTTTATTATTCTTAATCGCCTTAATCCTGTAACTAAAATCTTTTTAATGTAAAAATAATAAATAAAATTTTTCTATTCTAAAAAATATTTATGTATACAAATTTTATCATTATGGGGGCATGCAGGTTACAAACTTTTAAAAAAAAAATTTTTTCCGGAATTTTTTTTTTTTCATAGAAGGAAAAGAGATATCGTTCTCAAATTGTGTGCACATATTTATTAACATTTAAAAATACAAAAAAATTTCTTTCAGAATTTTTGAAGTGGTGTTTGACGTTATTTGATTTTTTTTTTAAAAAATGCAAAAAATATGAGGTGTGCAGGATATAACCAGTCTGGAACATCTTACGAAAAATTAAAAAAAAATCAAATTAATCCTTGTTTAAGTGGCTATCGCCTGAAGTAGGATAAAAAAAATCGATTTTCGAGGTCACAAAATCGGTCGGTTTTTTTAAAATTTGTAACCTATATGCCCCCTTATGTTTGCTGCCATTGTGGTAGAATTAACGTTTTGAGTGCAATATTTGGACTCATTACACCATAGCCGCTATA
Organism: Pherbina coryleti; assembly: GCA_943735915.1. Taxonomy (NCBI): domain Eukaryota; kingdom Metazoa; phylum Arthropoda; class Insecta; order Diptera; family Sciomyzidae; genus Pherbina; species Pherbina coryleti. Next base: position 81,679,880 of record OX030948.1, read on the forward strand.
GTTAAGTACATTTTCTTTTATATACATATAGTTATAAAATTATTATTATTATTTTATTTTTATAAATAATTATAAAAGAATTATTTCTAAAATTTTGATTTTGCTGCCTATTACTATAAAAATTTTGGTTTCTGTGTTGGAAACTATTTAAATTTTTCAAAATTAGTGCTTGGATTATTATTGTTTTTAAAGTTATTTAAGTTGCCATAATCTAGGCCTATGAAATCATTTACAATATTTCTAATTTCTGTTCAATTAAACTTCTTCATTATAGTATAAGCTAAAGTACCCGCCACTAGTTCTTTAACTTTTTGAACAATCATACCGCTAAATATATCTAACATTGCCTTGCTATTTTCTTCATAAGTCACATATTCAGTTATATCTTCTACTAATTGTCTTAGCTTATTGTCTAATTCTAATATACTGATTACCTTTAAATTTAAAATGTTCCTTGTTGTTTGTAGTTGATTCTTCGCTGGTTTATAGTGCTGCTTTAGTCGCCGCTGGCATTCCTCCCATGTTTCAGGAGTGTTGATGCTGAGAACGTTCCTCGCTCCCCCTTGGATCTTGTTATTGAAGATTATTTCGTAAACGGCGGCTTCGTTGCCAGTGTGGTCCTTAAGAGTCCGAGATACCGCAGAAATAAATGACGGTAGAGTTCCTGTCTCCCCCTGGAATACTGGCAAGTGATTAATATCGGGCTCTATCCGCGCCCTGTTGGTTTGTGTCTGGTTCTGTTGATTTACTATTGCGGTTAGCGCCACCAAACATTGGGCAATTTGTTCATCTGCCATATTTCTTTCTCTATTTTGATCAAAAACAGCTTCTCTTCTTCTCCGATCAATTTTGGAAAATGTATTATTGTTTATATTTTTAAGAGAGTTTTAACAATATTAAATGTCCGTTTGTTCACATTGTATCTTGGTGGCTGGTAAATTTTACTTGAGCTCACTTCGTTGCCCGTATTTTTTTTTTTGTTTTTTTTTTTAAGACGTCGCTTAAAGTTGTGTGTCAAACACTAAGTGTTGTTTCTACAAAATTTTTATATATCTTCGTTTCAACACTTTCGACCGAAAAATAACCGACTGCGCCAGAAATGAATCACAAGAAAAACGTCTTTTTGGTTTAACGTTACTTTATTGATTGATTGCTTATTAATACTTAAAATTACCCTACACCTTTAGTTTGCTGAGTTACCTGCAAAAACAGAAGTCATTGACTTATTTAAATTTAGTAACTCAGCAGTTTCTTATTATTTGCATATTATTAATATTTGCTGAGCTGCATTAAAAATAAAAGTTTGTTAACTTATATAATACTTAAAATATTGATTTATTGATAGCTTTAGTTGGCAGCTCAACTTTAGGGCTTGATGAGGTTTTATACGTAACTCGCGCGACAAAATTTTGATATGTAAAAATAAAGACACCTCTAATGTATATTGCCTATTGGTCAGCTCTCCGAAGAGACTCAAGAAGCCAGAAATCTTAATTTTTTTTTTAAAGCATGCATGAATCCACACATGAATTTTGGTGAAATATCATCAAAATAGTGCCTGTTTGTATTGTTTGGTGGGAGGAAAATCTAAAAGTTGTCCGATCTTAATTTTTGCCATGGTGTTTATTTTGTTCTTAAAAAATTTAAAAATTATTTTTTAAGTTCACATATGAGCAAAATTAGTAAGATTTTTGCTGTTAAAAAAAGTCATTTCTTATGGGAGGTAGGCTTTGCAGTTGGCCTAAAATGTATATATATTTTTATCAAGAAGTGTATTTTAACTAGTGTGGCCATATGTCCCGTATTTCACGGGACGTCCCGTATTTCACGGGACGTCCCGTATTTTACACAATTTTTTAAGTGTCCCGCCGGGACAAACTTCGTCCCGTATTTTGACTATGTTTTTAAATACGCATTCACATTAACTGATGCATTCAGAAAAAAAGTGTAACCCGACCATAATATGCATAGAACTATTACATAGTACATACACTTAAAGCAATTTATATTAAAGATAAGTAACTTTTCACTTTATTTTGTTAAACAAACTTTATTGTTTACATATTTATTTACATTTTAAGTGTTTCTTTTGTTTGCTTTGTTTATCTGCAGTTTAAGACATCTGCCTAGTTACAGTGTTTCTTAAACTGTGGAAATTATTATTACCATATATTAAATAAAAAAAAAAAAAACTTTGCATACTTTTAGTCACTTTTGAATTAAACAGTGTTGGCATACTGCATAGTTCATTTTAAGTCGCTATATTTACTTTTTATTTACTTTTTATTAAATAATTATACATCAATATTATTCTTATTATTTATTTTTGTTTTTGGTTTTCCATTTTTTTTTACAATTATCTCTTTAATTTCAATTATTTTTACTTAAATTTTAAATAAATTTTCATATCTTCATTTAAAATGATTTGTACCAAACCTGGCTGCTTTACGAAGGGTGATACCGAGTGGTTTTTGTCATGTTGGTTATGTGACAACGCTGTTCATATCAAGTGTGCAGGCGTGTCAGGTCGAGTAGCAGACCACATTACGTTGGTCTTGCGAAAAATTTAGGTTGGCCGACATAAATTTTTACAAATTATTCAAGCAGGCGAAGCAAGGTTTCTCTGAAATGAGTAGGGAACTTTCCTCGCTTTCTGCTAAATTTAATAAATACCAAACTCTTTTCAATGAGTTTAAATATATTGATGAGCCAAATTCGTCACCCAAGCGAAAAAAGAAACACATGACCCTTCGAAGCAAGCAGAAAACTGACTTGACACCACCCACCTTCTTCCGAAAAGGACCTTGTTGAAGACATGGACACTTGTACTATTAGTACCCCTCTTCCTACTGTTGCTTCTTCTTTAAATTTAACTCATTTAACTGTTTCTGCTCCTTTGCCGTCGTCGGCTCCATCACTTACATTGCCAGATATGTCGTATGCCCAAACTTTTTCTATTGCTCCCACTGTTGTCGATGCTCATCAGGTTGCACTTACTTCGGAGGCTTCTGTTCCAATCTCACCTAAACCATTGATTGCGGTTCCTCCAAATAAATCAATCTTTGTTTCGCGCTTAGCTGCAGATACAACAGAAAATGATATAGACTTTTTTATCACAGCAAAGTTGAAGTGCTCTTTGTCTCTTTCGATCCAAAAATTCAAATATTTAAATCCTAGACTGACTACTTCGTTTAGATTGACTGTTCCGGAAAATTTATTTAATACTCTTGTGGATGTAAATTTTTGGCCTCGTAATACAATTTTTCATGAATTTGAATTAAAAAACAAACCACGTATTGCAAATGTTGTACACTTGCCTCGTCCTTCTAACAGTCCTCAGTACCATACAAAAAACGATTAAAAAATCACAAGTCTAAATTAGAGCTTGCGTATCAAAATGTTAGAGGTCTCAATTATAACCTTTCCGATATTTTCATTAACAGTTTTGATTTTGAATATAACTTTATAATTTTTACTGAAACTTGGCTTCGCTCTAACGTATTAAATTCTGAAATAATGTGCAATAAGTACTAAATTTTTCGTAAAGATCGCTATGATAAGATCGGTGGTGGCGGTTCTGATAGCTGTCCATAACTCCTTTGCTTCTGAGGAATTAACAATTCCTGGCACCAACGATCTGGAGTTTATTTGTGTTACAGTTAAACTTAATAATAATACTATTTTTCTTACTTGCTCTTACATTCCACTTAAAAGTGATTTAATAATTTACTTAAACCATATAAATGCCATCGAAATTGTCCATAATATGCTTAAAAATATGGATACTATCATTGTTTTAGGTGATTTCAACTTACCTTCCGTGTCCTGGATGATTCCATTTCTTACTCCTATTTCTGCCTCTGATTCGATAAATGATTTCTTAGATAAGTTGTCTGATCTGTGTCTTCAACAGGTTAATAATATTCTTAATAAAAATTATAGATCTCTTGACCTTGTATTTGTAGACAGATGCACTTCTGTAAATCTCCATCGTTCGAACCCAGTTTTTGTTCCGGAAGATGATTATCATCCAACTCTTGAAATAACAATATTACTTGCCAACGAAAGTGAAAATAAATGAGCTCCTGATAAAAAAAAAAATAAATAACTGGTCATTTCAGCCCTTGAAAGGACTTTGACCTAGCTTCTTATGATCAATTGTGATGTGCGTGTTATTAAGTTTGTACACTATTGACCGAGAAATGGACCTACAGGCTTAACGCCGACTCCGAACGGCGATGAACAAAATGTTCCTATTCTCAAGAAGCTTTACATGGCATTTTTATTACTCTCTGAGGTTTGCCATTGTCTGCAGAGAGGTGGCGGCCGTACAGAAAAATTATTTTAATTCAAATAATTTTCTGTCGCTGCTGGGGTTCGAACCTGGGTCTCCAGGTTCTTTGACATAGCGGCCACGCACTTTAACCAACTACGCCACGGACGCCACCTGATGAGCTCCTGATACGCGAAATAATAATATTTTTAACTTGAAAAAAAGAGATTATGTTAAACTTAATGCTCTTCTCGCGCGGGTTGACTGGTCCCCAATTTTAAATAATAGGTATTCGTACTCTTTTTATGATGTCGAATCTTCAGTGCAGTTTTTCAATGATACCTTGCAAAATTGCTTTTCATTATCTGTGCCAAAACAAAATAGTAATTTCAAGCCTTTAAACCCTCCTTGGTTAACTAGTGAGCTTAAGTCTTTAAAAAATTCCAAAAATCGCTTATTTAAGAAGTATAAAAAGTCAGGCTCTAATTTAGATTTAGCTTGCTATTCCTCTTGTCGTTACAGATATCAACTATTAAATAAGCAATGCTACTCAGCCTTTATAGCCAAAATAAAAACTCAATTTAAAGACAATCCGAAAGTTTTCTACACTTTTGTCAACTCAAAACGAAAAACCTCCGATTTCCCACCTCTTATGAAATTCAACCATGAAGAAGCATCTTGCGACATCGAATTTTCCAACATGTTTGCAAACTTCTTTAAAACAACCTACTCCGATATACCATTGAGCATGAGTCTTGAATATCCTTACCTACCACTTGTTAACTCTTTTGAAACCCCCGTAATAGATTCTAATATAGTTATGCATTACCTTCGACAAGTTAAATCTTCTTTTACGACTGGTCCTGACGAAATACCGAGCTGCATTTTAAAACATTGTTCTATTAGTTTGTGTTCTCCCCTATCAATAATTTTTAACACATCCTTGCACAGTGGCCATTTTCCCTATATATGGAGAAAATCTTATATAATACCTCTTCATAAATCCGGCTCAAAAATTGATGTTTCCAATTACCGAGGTATCGCAAAACTAAGCGCAATCCCTAAGTTATTTGAGAAAATTATAACTGATCAAATAACCCACGTCGTATCTTCCTCCATTTCCACCTCTCAACATGGTTTCTTAAAGAAAAATCTACGATAACTAACCTCTTGGAGTTTACTACGCGTGTCATTAAAGGTTTTACTTTAGGACGACAGACTGACGTTATTTATACAGACTTTAGCAAAGCTTTCGATAGTGTTAATCATTATCTTCTTCTGAAAGAGCTTCATCTAATTGGGTTTCCCGTCAAACTATTACACTGGACTTGTTGAATCGTTCGCAAAAAGTTTTATATAAGAATTCTATGTCAAAAAATATTTTGGTCACATCAGGTGTTCCTCACGGAAGTCATCGTGGTCTGGTTTTATTTTTACTGTTTATAAATGACCTTCCTTCTGTAATAAAACACTGTAACGTCTTAATGTACGCCGATGACGTAAAACTTTTTCTAACTTACAAATCGCCTGAAGAACAACAACTCTTACAATCCGATTTAAATAGTCTAGTGGAGTGGTGCAATTTAAACCTTTTAAAATTAAACTTAAAAAAATGTAAGCAAATGACATACTCACGTCGAATTGCTAATAGTATAAATTACACTATAATAACACTAACTTAGAAATTGCACACAGTTTTCTTGATTTAGGTTTAATTATGGGTCCTTAACTTCGTTTCAATCTTCAAGTTAATTTGGTCGTAAATAAGGCTAGAGGTGTCCTTGGTTTCATTAAAAGATGGTCTAAAGAATTCAACGATCCTTTCACTACTAAGATACTTTATACCTCTCTTGTTAGACCAATTCTTGAATATGCATCCGTAATATGGAACCCTCAATACAATGTCTACATCGATGCATTAGAATCGGTTCAAAAACAATTCTTATTTTTTGCTTTACATTATCGTTGGAACCCTAATATTATTCTTCCCCCTTATGAAACCCGCCTTAAAATTATTTCCCTGCTTTCCTTAAGAAGCAGAAGAATTAAGCTCAATGTTTCCTTTTTATACAAACTACTCAGTGGTGACATAGACTGGTTACATAAATAAATCCGAGCATATCATCATTGAATATGTGGCAACCTTTTTGATCTCAACTGCGAAGAGCGGAAAAGTTCAACGGAAAAATACTTAACGGAAACTATTTTTTTTGTTATCATCGCTGCCATAGTTTTTTGTTCTGGACCCCCCGTGGATATAGCCGCGTTTCCATGCTATCTTCTATGATCTTCTCCTATCCCATATCACAAAACACTTGCTATAAAGAGCGAGATGTATGTATGGCATTCTAGCTATAAAAGTTTGACATTTCACAGTAAATAAATAAATTTGCTTATCAAAACCTTTTTGTTTTAGAATTTTAATCAATTCAATAATAAATGAAAAATTTCAAAACAAACAGTATAAATATGAACTCTTTGGAAGACGAAGAAGCCGCTGCTGCTTTGGAAATTATTTTTTCAAGCTCCTCATCTTCATCGGAAGACGAAGAACCATTGCCTCCAAAACGTCATCGTCGTTCTTGGGAAAGGCCGTTTTATCAAGAACGCAACATAGATGGTGCCTTCGTAACCCATTTCATTCGCCTAAAAATGTCGGATCCACAGCTGCTTCACCAGTACATAAGGATGAGTGCTATTCAATTCGAAGAGCTATTACGCCTTGTAGCACCTCTTATCAAAAAAATGTGGTTGACAAGGGAGCCAATCAGTGAAAGTTGTCGGCTTGCTATGACCCTGAGGTAATTTTTTTTTAGTTAGATAGCATGTCGAAATAAGAACAATCTTATTACTAAGATACTTGGCAAATGGCGAGTCTCAGCGCAGTATAGCCCTAAACTTCAAGTGCTCACCAACTGTGGCTCACCGAATTATTCCGGAAACCTGCTCAGCAATTGAAGCTTCATTAAAAAATAAAGTTTTTAAGAAGATATCCAAGGCATCATTTTTAAAAATCGCTGAGGAGTTCCAGAATAAGTGGCAATTTCCCCACTGCATTGGTGCTATAGATGGGAAACATATTCAAATACAGGTAAAATGCGGAGAAGTTTTTGTACCTTCCATACATCAACTATTTACAGGCACCACCATGCTCTGGGAGCGAGTATTTCAATTATAAAAAAACTTTTTCAATTGTTTTAATGGCCATTAGTGATGCAAACTACTGCTTCATAATGTGCGAGCTTGGAGCAGCAGGCAAAGAAAGCGACAATGGAGTTTTCCAACGTTGTAATTTTGGAAAGCTTTATTACTCAAGAAAACTACCGTACATAAATATAATGAAACATGTAAATGTATCTATTCATATGCTTATCCTTACAGAATTCCACAACCATCCGATGTAAGTGCAGAGTTCCCTAAAGTTCCTTTTGTTTTCGCTGGCGATGATGCATTTCCATTAGAAACAACACTAATGAAGCCATTTTCTCATACATACTACAATGGATGAAAATGAACGCATTTTTAACTATAGGTATATATGTCTTGTTTTATTTACTTGCATATTAAATTGAAAAATTCAAATTAATTTTTAGACTAAGTCGTGCGCGCCGTGTAGTAGAAAATGCATTTGGCATTTTGGTTTCGAAGTGGCGTATTTTCCGACAGCCAATAATAGCAAGGGTCGAAACTGTTGAGAAAATTGTTGCAGCTAGCGTCTGCTTGCACAATTGGCTTCGTTTACAAAAATGCCCGCAATACCTAACTCCAGATCTTATTGATAAGGAAGTGAATGGGACTTTAAAAAAAGGAGAATGGAGGTCCTATTCTTCTAATATGATGAAGCTCTCAGCCAGTGGAAGGCATGACACTTATTCTGTTGCTAAGGAAACAAGAAAAAAGTTTATGCATTACTTTTCTGGACATGGCAGTGTGCCCTGGCAATGGGACATCATAAATAACACAGCTAGACAGAGCTAAGAACTGGAGCGAAGAGATTGCAGAAACATTAGAAATGCAGCGTCTGTTCACCAGGTTAGGTGCGGCTGTAGTGAGTGTCTGTTCTTGGATCAAGCGGCTCACAATCCCTTACTTGGTAGTCACCTTGACGTGGTGTAAGGGCTTAAGTTGCAAAGACTTGTCCGATTATATCGATTGGAGTTCCTGCCAAGGTCTTCCAAGCCGAAAAAAAGGATAAAAAGCAATTAACTTATCAAACGCGTGCTTGATTTCTATGTATTGCAAAAAAAGGTAAAAAATGTTATATTCCATGTTACTCATCAAGTCTGACAACAGTTCAATTACCTTGCTTTAGTAAATCAATAACGCGGCTAATAAGTTTACTGAGAACTACATTGCCCATGTAGTAAAATCATCGCTTCGTTTGTCTCTTACTTTAATTTTTGCATTTTATAGATATGAAATACTGTGATATTTTTTCAAATGAATTAAATTTATTAGTATTATTAAAAATTATTTTAATTAATGAAAATTGAACAAATTCTATTTAAAATTAAAAACAAGGTTAAATGTAAAAAAGGATTAAGAAATAACAATAAAGAAAATTAAACAATATTACATCAAAACTTGTCAGCATTTGCTTCATCAACTAAATGTAAAATTTTACTTCTCAAAATACGAAACTATCCATATAAATATCCATGTCTTTTAAGTCACCATAAAGCATATCGCAGAACATGCGTTTGGTGTCTGTTGGATCAATTTGTTTCCTCGAGTTCATAAATTGCTTCTTTAACTCCAGACCTTCTCTTTTAATTTTGAGTTTTTCTATAATAATTAATAAAAGAATATAAATATAGTTATAAATGCCTTATGGCATATACGGAAGTATATTAAATAAAAATAACAAATATATCTCTTTTTTTACTTTGTACTAGACTTCTGCATGAGAAAGATTGCGCTGTGTAAGCATTTAAAACAGAATAAAGCAGTACAACAAAATGACGAACCTATATTTTTTTTTTGAGCAATTCCAAATAACTTAAAAAAAAGTGGGAGGAGTGGGACAACGCGAGTTAGCAAATATTTAAAAAAAATTCCAACACTTTGTGACAGAAAACGAGTGCAACTGTGCAGAAGTCCATTTCATACATATCTTATAACCTAAAAATATTTTAATATAACACTGCGGAACTATAGCAAAGTAGATTTGGAACATCATGCGCGTTCGCAAGATTTTTTATAGATGGGTCCAAAAGTCTAAAACTGTTCACAATTTTTTTTTTACAATCATTTTTGTTTCGCTGAAGTATGCGGGGAGCATTTGCTCATGACTGCCCCTACCTATGGGCGCCAATTTGGTATATATGAAGTCTTAAAGATACGTTTATTTTTTGATTTTAAACAAGGATGTAGTTAGAAACTTTCATCCAATTTTTGAATCAAGAGAAAGCCCAAGACAAATTTTCGAACTAGGGTTAAACCAAACAATATCACGTTTAAATTTATTGCTTTAAGTGATTAAAAAAGGCCCGGTAAGAATTAGGAAAATTCCAAACACCTCTCTTAGACTTGGTCCTGCATAGTTTATGGATTTTGAAACTATCCAGTTTGTGTTTGAATAACTGTTCAAAGGATTTTCTTTGAGGCTGAGAAAAACACCTAGAAAAGTTGTTCACATATCTCAGCAGAAGCTTTCAGCTCAAGAGATATTCCTGTATAATCTATTTTACATGGGAAGTTTAAGACACACTATTCGAAGACTATTGTTTAATAAGCCTTTGAAGGCTATTGCATGCACAATTCTTTTAACAGTAAAATCCTAAAACAAAACATTATTTACAAGGTTGCTATCGGTGGAATGATTGTAATGAGAAAACTCATTTTTTAGTTCTTCAGTAGGTTTAGTAGAGTGTTGAAATTTCGAATTAATTTCATTATGCAAAAAAAATTACTAACATTTACACAACTCCAATATATACTTTTGAGATGATACAGACATCTATAGCTACATCATGCTAGAAGAATCAAAGAACCCAACTTTTATAGTAGCTGCGTTCGATTCGCAAGCTTATACTCAATTACGAAAAAAACGGCTACTCACTTAGCTGTTGCTTACTGAATAGTTGGCAACACTTTTGCTTTGACAGACCACAAGAAGTCTGTCAATAAATTAAATTGAAAACGAAGAAACTGCTTAAGGGGGGAGATACCCCTAGACAGGGTGAAATTAGTTTTGTTTAATAATTTTTTTTTCAAGTTGATAACATAATTGGATAATTTTTTTATTTTTCTTTATTTTTAGTAAATGGTGGGTCTGCAGAGGTGGGTCCACTTATATGAAACAAGAGGTTTTTTTCTTCGAGTACTGATATATTGAAGGGAAGGATAAACCTGTAATATAATAAAAAAAGTTAAAAACTAAAATTTATATAGGCTGTTTAATCGAAGGTCCAGATTCGACTATTTTTTCAACAGTTTTGACTCCAAAAAAATTGTTTATTCACACGATATCTTTCAACTTGTAGGTACATCCTTCCGGAAGGTACATCCGAGCTGTTCGAGCTGCTTTTGTCTTGGAGAGACTCTTTCGGTTCTGCTTACCTACACGTGACTTATCGGTATTTTCGGCGAAAACTTTGCAATAGGTGTCAATAATTATACCCAGTTCGTTCAAAAGCTTCAAAATGGAGGTGTAACCTTCACTAAATATTCCAGCAGCAAAGTTAGCTGAAATTTTGAAACCCAGGCCTCTCGATCCTGACTCACCAAAACTTATTTTGTGCTTGCATACAGAACAAATAAAAAATTCTGATAGTGCAGTAAAAACTTTGAAGATTTCAATAATGCTGTAGCCATGCAAAGGATTTGTACGAATATGGTCACTACAAGCAGTTTATCATTTTTTTTTTTTAACCCTACTCATGTCATGCTGTATCTTTGGGTCATTATAAATGACTTAAAACTTATTTTAAAGAAAAATTCGAAAAAACATTTAAAATTTTTCCGAAACTATGAGGTATCTCCCCCCTTAAAGGAAAATAATTTTTTTTTTGTACTCACATCACATTTTGACAGAATATATTACATTTTACTTATTCCGTACACAAACCAACTAAAAAATTAGAACTTGGCAACGCAACTTTACTCAATTCAACTGATAATTGACCTACTCTATACTCAACTAGCTGTAGACTTTGTTGTTGTTTTCACATACAAATTTTGAAATAAGCGACATGAATTGAGTATAGGCAGGCGAATCGAACGCAGCTAGTATTGTACAACAAATAAAATACCTAACATACAAAAAGCTGTAGAAAATAGACCAGGCAAAACTGTGGTATATCTCTAAAGAAGATGCAAAAGAATATCTCTAAATTTCTCTGTTTAAGAACTTTTACTAAAATACCTTTTCATTTTCTAATTAAAAACAAAAAGAAAAGTTTCGACGGGGACTGCTCTAGTATATATATTTAATAAATAAGACTAAATTAAGATTAATTTAGACTAATTAATTCCGCAGTGTTAGATTTATATATTTTTTTTTATATACCGAGAGAATGATCTTCTTCTTGCTTTCTTTTTAAATCTTTTGTTTTTGGAGGTGATATTTTTTTTTACTTGAATTTTGAGTGCACGATTTACTTCGGTTTTGTTCATTTGATATTTCTTCTTCAGTGATAAAATTGTCTCCTAAAAATATATTATATTTTACATCAATTTTATCAGACGTGTCAAAAATAAATCTATTCTAAATCCAAATTAATTAATTGCGATTCTAAATACTTTATTTAATTATTAAAGTTATAGAAATACAAGGATTGTATTATTAACTACAAACACATTGGGCCAGAACAATTTTACAGGTTTTGCGAAAATACAGGTTTTTCATATTTACCTTGCAGTTTCTTCGCTTGTGACTTCAAATGTACAAAAATCTTCCATAAAATCGTCCAGGTGTTCGACATCTTCATATATTATTGCAGATGTATTTGTTGTTGCTGTAAATGAATTGTTAAAATAAATCTGTTCGAGTTTAATTTGTGATGTAAATATTACTTTCATCTTCTATATTAATTTCCACCGAATTCCATAATGATGTTGATCTACAAATTTTTAAATAACATGATTATTACATTAGCGAGGATTTATATAGATAATTCAATTTTCAAAATGAAACAACTCACATAAGAAGCCCAAATCTACATATGTTTACTTGCACAAGTCACAAAATATGGTGTAATGAGCTACGCAAGCCACCTACTTGTCATTTAACTATATACGGTATAATAGTATACGGTAAAAATATATCTCGCTTTTTACATTGTTTTCATTGTTCTTGTTTTATTTCTGCGATTTTGTGCAAACACACCGTTGTTGTGTGAATGTTTCCAAGTACTATGAATGTTTCCAAGTTCATACTATCCAGCTTTGCAATGGATGTCATTGAAATCACTTTAATATAATATAATTTTATTTATAAGTAAAAGGAGTTTGAAGTGAATTTATGATATTTTTCTGTATTTATGCTACACAGGTTGTCACTCGTAGAAAGGCGAGACACTACAACAAACAACATGCACAATACTTTGTCTTGTATTTTATTATTTTTGCACTTGTTTTATGGATGTGAAATTATAAGGCCGCATATGAGTGCTTTTGCCCACCGTACTATGCTGTTGAATCCAAATACTTACACGAGTTACTTTTTTTTTGTTTTCCAGCTTTACGCCAACAGAGCGAGCTGATGAGTTGGGCATCACTATCATAAATCTAAAAAAGCATATACAATAACCAAGCAAGTGCACTGAACTATTTACGAATATATATTTAAATATTAATACGCAATCAGAAACAATAACAAAATACATAGCGAAGAGCTCTATTAAAAATCGTTGCGGTAGTATACGCGATCTAAATAAATAAATAATCTATCTATCTTGTCTATTGACAAGATTTTAAAGAAGGTATATCCACTTACTTTCTAGGCCTGAGCGAGTCATTTAGAAATGACAGTAACCGGGCACAGGGGAATTCCTTTGCAGCTCCTCCTGATCCTGATGCCGAAGTTCCTTGGAGCCACTGCTGGTACCTATACTTTAGGCTTGTAAATTTTTTCGCCAAACTCTTTATGTTTTCTTTTGAGTGTTCCAATCCTAGAATATATTTTTTATAAGATATACTTTATTATAACGCCTGAATTGGTCTTAAATATTATCTTACCCAACTCAGTCAATACTTCCATCCAGAGGCGTCGGCGCATGTGTACATTTTTGTAGTTGGCGGTCGACATGTCCCACAGCTCAGGCCTTGACCGCACTGCTTCGATAAGTTGTTCTAAATTTATAAAAAAAAACACATTCATCATTTTAATGGTATTCTTTTCAAAAGTAAAATAAATCAAGTATACCTTTTTCAACAGTTAAATGACTGCAGTCCATGGTAGAAATACTCAATTCGGGTTGATTGGCTGCTGCTAGCTAGTGGAAAATTTGTAGCTTCTGGTTGCGGTATTTGGGAATGTTGTGGGTGCTGGCAATATTGTGGCTGCTAGCAGTGGCTGTGGAGGTTTTTGCTAACACATGCAACTCTTGGTAATTTTCATAAAATCATATATAATAAGTATATACATATAAGAAAGGGGTTTGAAAGGCTTACCCTTCAAGTAATCGAAGTCGTAGTAAATGTTGTTGCTGCTGGCAATATGGTGCTGCTGGCAATATGGTACTGCGGGCAATATTGTGGCTTCGGAATTTTTTTTTTGCTAGATGAACCTGTAGATAAATGGCATATATATATTTGATACATGATATAAGTTTGAAAAGCTTACCCTTTAAGTACTCGAAGTCTTAATATTGTTGTGGCTGCTGGCAGTATGTTGTTGATGGCAATATTGTGGCTTCGGAGATTTTTGCTAAATGTCATACTATATATATATTTGAAATATAATATAATTTTTAAATGCTTACCCTCTGAGCTGATGTTTAAAATTTATTTTTAAAATTATTTTCAATTCACCGCCACAGTTTTTTTTATTTCAATTTGACAAATAATTTTCGTTTTTGAATGTTGACAAAAAAAACAAAAATACTACCTATAAAATATATGTTATTTTTATGGCAAGTGATAACCTTTTATAGCAAAAGTTCAAAAAGTTGAACTTTTTTTATCTTCTAGTATTACATGAAATCACAGGGGATATCACTTGCTATAAAAACAAAAAATTAATGCCTGTTTCACACTCACATTCGTCAATCCCATATGGTGAGGGTCACATGCTTTTTCTTTCTAACAAAAAAAAACTCAAGCCTGTGTTCGATAACACGGGCGCATAGGTCAGACGTAGAATACGTTCGTCATTAACAGCCTTATTCAATAGATTTCCTTAAACAAACTTTAAACGCTTGTTTAGTTACGCACTGTTTAAGGCTTTACGCAGCTTCTATGCAACCTTGCTAACATTGTTATTCATAAACATTTTTTCATTTTCTGCGTATGATTGTAAGGTTTGTGTCTGAACTATAGAAAATCTCTACAAAAATTAAGAATTCCTATGGATTTACAATGGCCGCCGCATAAAAAAATGCTGCAAAGGGCGCATATGGAGCATGTCTTTGATATTAAAAGAAAAGACAAACAAAAATCATGGTTGTATTTACGTAACCTTTAAACGCCAATTTCGGCGTTTAAGTTACGCAGCTCTTAAACAACTACGAAAAATTTTTATGAATAACGTTTTCTTGTTTAAAGCCCGTTTAAAGTTACGCTGCCTCTAAAATGTGTTTATGAATAAGGCTGTAAGACATTGAGGATGTCTTAAAGACGTGGCCAACTGGGTAAGCACAATTTTGTTTCTCTGCTTCGCTTATCAATGTTGTGTATGTACACATCGTTCGCTACTTGGTCATTATACTTCTTCTCTTTCTCACACTGGTTCTGTGATGAACACACAGATAATCGTACTGCTCTTACACATGATGTTATAATACATAAAATACAAAGCATATGAAAATTAATACAAAATTTGAAGGTGTTAAATTTTGATTTACCTTTAGAATCAAAAAAATTATATGAGCAATATGATTATTTAAATACAAATCAAAAGAAGACATATTAAATATGTTACGACCATACTTGAATTTTCTTCAATGCATGCATAAAGTATTAAAAACTTATAATGAAAGTGACAAACATTTTCTGAAAATTTTGTGCTCCAGATTAACACCCCCGTATAACGTATTCTACGTTAAAATGTGATTGTGGGAGATCGTAAGTGATAGCATGGAAACGCGGCTCAATACAATAAATTGTTTAACTAGCTGAATAAGCTTTAAGGCAATGCCCTCTAGTAGTAGCCTTTTCAACTAACTAAAAATCCGATCGAATGGTTTAAAGCTTTTTTGAATTCGCCTATACATTTTTAAGCTTCTTACATTTAGCAGTATTGTGCTATTAACATATGTGATAACTAGAGAAGGTAAAAATATGCAAATGCATATTGCATATATATTTGCATATTTTGACACTTTTTAGTTGTTTTTGCATATTTATAACCATCGTGCTTATGAAAGCATATTGAGAACCTAAAATTAGTAAAAAAAGTGTAATTGCGACTAGATAGCAATACATAATATATTTGAAAAACTCGAAAAGTATGCAAGTGTGATTGTATTAGATAAAAAGAAGGGTGTGCATGGAGTTATTAACGCTTTTTTGGTGGTTTATAAAAAATGGCAAAAATTAAAGAAAATCGTGGTTCATTCTTGAACCATGGTACAAGAAAATAGTGGTAGTGTGCTATATTGCAAATGTTGTAATATTTCCATAACTGCAAATAAAACATTTAATATAAAACAACATTTCTCAACTGTAAAACACAAAGAAAATTCTAAGAAACGGCACTTAGTGTCAGCGCAGCAGCAAATTTCAATAAAGAAATGTGCGGAAAGATCTACTAACCCGTTTTGTATGGGTATATGCAGGGCCGGCCCTAAAGCCGAGCCAGTAAGGCCAGGGCTCGGGGCGCATACAGATAGGGGCGCCTTACATATTTAAAAAAAAAAGATATCAACCAATATATATGGAAACATATATGGCGACCGTGGCATGCATGTTAAGTGTGTTGTAGCTTGCATGCCTGGAGCGAGAGATTGATTCCCCCTCACGGCAAATTTTTTTTTAATAAAGTTTCTGATCGGTCATCACCTCTTTGCAGACAATGTCAAACCTCAGAGTAAACCATGCCATGAAAAGCTTCTTGAGAACTCTATAAAAATCGCATTTGCGGTATAAATTTGATGGTCATCACAAAAAAAGCGCTTGCGTAATAAGAATATCGATTTATTAGAAAATAATTTAACAACCGCATTGCTAAATATATATATTGCATTACGATCGTCTTGATGGCTTAGCTACCCTTTCCATCGAACGCGATATAGTAGGGAATTTGGAACTGGATGATCTTATCAACAATTTAGCAGCTAGTAAAGCACGGAAAAAACTGTTGGTGTAAGTTAAAATAAAATCATTTATGGATAATATAAGTTCTCTCTTTTTTATCTAGATAAAAAAAATCCGCCAATATAATGAAGGGCATACTTTAGATAGCGGTTTGAGATATGTTCATTTTCTTATTTTGATTTAAGGAAAGTTGTATATATTTAATTGTATGCCTTACTTGTTGTACTTAAAGTTCGAATAATACCGACCAAAGCCCAATTTTATCAAATATTGAATTTTATATAAAGATAAAGTTGGGAGTTGTATACATAATATGTAAATAATTTTGTCTTATTATTCCAAATTTAACTTAAATAAAATTAAAAAAAGGTTTCTTACTCTTTTTTTTTTGCTTGTTAAAAAATATGGGGCGCACCCTTGGCCTAGGGTGCAGCAAATTCTCGGGCCGGCCCTGGGTATATGTCGAGCTTTCTTGAAGTCAGATATTCCGCTCAAGAAAATCTCCATTTCACTAAACTCATTGAAAAATATGCAAAGCAGAAAATACCTAGTGAAAGTGCATTGCGCCAGAAATACGTGCCCATACTGCTCAATGAATGCATGCAAAATATGTGCAATAAAGTGGTAAATAAGTATGTTTGGATATCCATCGATGAAACGACAGATGCAGAGCTGCGCCTAGTCGCAAATTTTATATTCGGCATTGCCTTCTTTGCCTTCATGTTGTCTTGTTGTCAACATGCTTGGCATAAAGCTTAAATTTGTTTGCAACATAAATTATGAAAGGTCATATTCAAATTTTAAGATTTCTGGAAGAGTACGCCCATATTAAATGTTAGACCACAAAGTTTTTCATAACAAAATTATCGCCACACCGTTTAGGTGTACCATCAGTTAAACTAGCTGAACCCTAAAATGGAAGTGTGGAAAAAGGGAGGAGCTAACAACAAAAAAAGTTTTAATAATACAACCTCAACATGCTCTGAAAGCGGTAAACCACTATGATCGAATTTTCGAAAATGCACATAAGTTAAGGCTATGCCTAAAAGTATGATACGATCAAGGTAAACCTTGACACAGGGTGAATCATAAGTAGATAAGAACTATGTTACTAATGTAAAAGCGTTCTCTATGTCAAAATAAACTTCCGGTTAACTTTCTACGCATATTGGCAGTATAAGTAGGACCTTAGTAGCTTGAGTGGATCACAGTGAACAATCATGCAAGACTACTGATGAGTTGGTGTAGCGGCCAACGAAACAGTCTGTCTAATCTGCTGTGTGATTTGCTCTTTACAGAGCCGCTGTTGTTGCCTTCTTTGTCTTCATGTTGTCTTGTTGTCAACATACTTGGCCTGAAGCTCAAAATTGTTTTATTTTAACAATGTACTAACCCCTTCATTAAAACACTCGAAGCATGTTCCTGAAGATCTTAATTTTTTACTTTATGTTAATTTATTAAATTTTTAACTAGTCATTGCTGGTTATTTTATAAAATGATTTATTTTGTACCTAATATATACGTAAGATATGTGATACATAAACAAGCTTCCAGCAAATATTATTTCATGCACAATATATAATATTGAATATATAAATACATGTTCCGTTTCGCAAACGAAAAACTTTGTTTTATTTTGACTTATATAGTATCTCGATAGAGCATATTTTCCAATTTATCGAGCATATTTTAACGATGTTTCAAGCATATTAATGCGCTTAAAATGACTTCTATCGTGCATATTTTTATCTTCTCTAGTGATAACAGAGCTAAGAAATCTAATATTCGCCGCATGGGGCGAAAACGATTCTAACTTTACACCGATGATAAATCGCTGAGTCGCAGCATAAAAAAAGCATAAGTGCGACGGGAGGCGGACCCCTACCAAAATCGTCAAGATTCCAGAATTTGAAGTGGATTGTAATCCATACGATTGTGACGCAGTTGTGAGTGTATTAAACATAACTAATTTCAAATACGTTTTTATATATCGCAGATTTCAGATTGAGGTGACCTATCAGTCGCACTGACTATCTCCGATTTGGCTCAAATTTTGTTCCTAGATTGGTTTATTGCTTAGAAAATCAAATCCGAAGTTATAAATTTTTAGAACCATTTTTCAAGGCCAAAATAGGGTGTATTTTGAAACGACGTAGCTCAGTCAATTTAAATCCGATTTTCGTAAATAAGGTATCATTAGATAGGTTATTTTGTCTATTTTAAGGCAAAAATATAAAACTTTTAGAAAAATTGCAGTAAGTTGGCCCATTCTTAATTTCAAAGTTTAATGCCATGCCAACAACAGACGCTATAATTTTTTTCAGTTTCTTTATTTTGGTTTTTTATACGTTTTAATACCTTTTCAACAATATAAAATTAAAGTGTGCTCTTGAAGGGTTCAGAAGTTATGACGTAAAACGTGCAGTGTTAAAGAATTTTCAATACAAATTCAACTAGCTATCGACATTTTATATTTTTGTTTGTAAAAATCAATTCAAAAAAATTGGATGAAAATTGAATGTGTGGTCGAATTTGTATTGAAAATTTTTTAACACTGCACGTTTTACGCCATAACTTCTGAACCCTTTGAGAGTACACCTTAATTTTATATCGTTGGAAAGGTATTGAAACAAACCAAAATAAATAAACTGAAAAAGAATTATAGCGTCTGATGTTGGCATGGCATTAAACTTTGAAATTAACAATAGGTTAATTTACAGAAATTTTTTTAAAAGTTTCATATTTTATCCTTAATATAGAGGAGAAACATATTGCAATGATACCTTAGTTAATAAAATGTGATTTAAATTGACTGAGTTACGTTGTTTAAAAATAGGCCCTATTTTGGCATTCGAATGGTTGTGGCTCCGCAAAAAAAAATTGTTGTAACCTTAAACTCCGGAATTGGTTTTCTTAACAAAAAACCAACCTAAAAACAAATTTTGAGCCAAATCGGAGATGGTCAGTGCGACTGATAGGTCACCTCAATTTGAAATGGGCGATATATATATATATATTTTTTAATAGAACAATATTGAATGCCTAATCGAAGAAGTTGAGGAGCCCGTCTTTGTAGCAACAGAAAATGCAGCTACTGCTACAATCAATGATGTTAAGGTAGTCCCTGATCAGCAGAAGAAGAGGAAAACAAAAAATTATGCAGTAAGTATTGTTGTCGAAAAGCAATGAAATGATCTAATAAATTTTTTATTTCAGGCAACATCGGAAGAAATGAAGATGGAAATTTTCAAGCTCACAAAGAGTACTATGAACAAAGAGCATGAGGTTAGGATGAAGATTCTGCAGATGGAGATGGTGCATAAAGAAACAGAAAATTACCGTCGAGAAAAGGAGCATCTGGTAAGTATGAAAAATCTTTTGAAAAAAGGTAAGGAAATTCTGTTTGTGTGCTGCGGGATATATTGTGGTTACTATTTTGTTGCAGCAATTCATCTTCTTTTGATCTCAACATTGAAACTATCTTCATCTATAATTAAAAAAAAAACTCATTACATTAACATATACGATAGAATTTTATGGAATCCATACCTATGGAGCTGTCCTGAAAATCAATTGCTAAATTGTGCAAGACAGATAAAGTTACTACTGTCATCTTCACATTTTTCAAGGAGCATCTCATTCCCATAAGTAATATTCTAAAACGTTGCTTCCACACCCCAAAAAATTTTTCTACCGTATTTGGGGTTGATATGTGAGCACCGGGATTCAGCATTAGTTCCCGGATTCAACAAAGGTGTAAAAAGAATATTTGAGAAAGCGTAGCCTCCATTACCCAGCAATCGTCCCTTAAATTCGCCATTTTCAAGGCGTTCTTTGATGCAACTTTCTCTAAATATTCGAGAATCATGTATGCTTCCTCTCCAATGACAAACTATGTCCCTTATTTAAGTGATGAGTCACATACAACTTGGGTATTTATAGAATAATATCCTTTTCGGTTGAAGTAGTACTAACCAGCCGATCCACCAACTTTTTTAATTTTTATGTGGGTGCAGAAATCTTAAATTAAAGTGTTTAATAAAAAAACATTTTTTCCGCGATGCCGACCTCCCCCAAAAACTTTTTCACTCCGCTTGTTTTCCAAATTTTAAACTTTAAGGTGATATAGCATCTAAACCGTTAATATAAGATGTTCATGTTATTGTAAGATATTATTTTAAAATTATTTTGTAAGACAATGAAAAAAAAATTTACAAAATTAAGCTGCCCGTTTCGCTATTATTTAAAAAAATTTGAATGAACCTTGTGCATTCTGCAACAAATTAATAATTATTGCATAAGCGATGATAGCAACTTTCAAAATTTACTTGAGTGTACTTTTAGGGATTATGCGAAACCTGCTATCAATCTTCATATCCATAGTTCATGCTGTAGCTTTACCATTTTTTATACTGCATTAAAAATAAACTGTAAATAAACAAAGTAACATTCTGCTAAAAAATAAATTTACGTTTTTTTTTTTATATCTACGTTAAATTTGAGTTTTTTAAAAATAGAGGTAAACAATATATTTCAAATACGCAGAACTGTTTTTGAATATTTTCTTAAATAAATAAAAAAAAAAGAAGGGGAATATCTCTTCCCGTTTTTTTGTAGTAACTCTGTAAAAATATCAACTTTTTACATAATTTTTCCAGTTTTTTTGCATTGTTCGAGTTTGAGGGTCTCTAGACAAAAGAACCAATGAATATTATTCAAAAATATTTTGGATTTATGCTAATTGCACAGTTCTTAAACGATGCAACGAAATTAAAAAAAATGTTAAAAAGAGAACATCAATTCTGATATTTATTTCCACCTTTCAACCACTGTGTGCCGTAGCCACACGCTCAAATATTCAGCAAAGGGTCGGCTGGCTGAATCAGTGGATAATTGCTCCATTATCTTGGATCTAAAAGAATGCAGTGTTTAAGGATTCGAAATTGCAACTATACCTAGCAGAAGTTACCTCGTTTCGACCCCAATATCTTACAGCGGCCATTACTTGCAGCTCAACTGGAATGTGACCACCTCTTTTGTCAACACTGATGTCCGAGCGCACAATATTTAAGAGTTTTTCCACATTTAATTTGGAAAAACGATTTTTTTGCCTAAACTCTTTTTCCCTTAGCTCCATACGATTAAAAAGCTTCTTGTAAATTTTTGTTTTCGCCACAGGATTATCAAACCGCAAATCGATCATGTCAACAAAAGCCTCAAAACCAAACGGCATAGTAATGTTTGTTTATAATATAATCTTTGCAAATAAAAATCACAATATTTTTCAGCAACAAAACAGAACTGACGTTAGGAAGTTACAGAAAACAAAAATACAGAAAAATAAATATGCTAGATTTACACAGCCTTTTAACACACATTTTGGTGTTTAAGTTACGCAAGTCTTAAGCAACCTTGCGTAAACCTGAAAAATCTTTATGAATACACAAAATTTGTTGTGTAAAGCCTGTTTAAAGACTGCTTAAAGTTATGCAGCCTCTAAAATACGTTTATGAATAAAGCTGTTAATATTTAGCTTAACTTAGTAGTTTGGGTAAGAAAGTAAATCACCCAAACTGAGGTTAACCCATATTTATATTAATGCTAATTCAATATATTTATTGCAAAATTTCGAATTATTGCAAATTAAATATATTTAATCAATTATTGCAAAATTAATTTTTAAGACTTGAACAAGCAAAAGTTGACCCAGTTTATGCGTGCGAAATACGTATAAAAGCTCACCAAGCCCTAAAGTTGAGCTGCCAACTAAAGCTACCAATAAGTCAATATTTGAATAAGTCAATATTTATGACACTGCTGAATTAGTTTATTTATATAAGTTATCAACCTTCAATTTTCAATGCAGCTCAGCAAACGTAACTATTATTTATTAATTATTGCCAAATAAGTAAATTACTTCTGTTTTTGAAGGTAACTCAGCAAGTTAAAGGTGTAGGGTCATTTTAAATATTAATAAGCATTCAATCAATAAAGTAACGTTAAAAAAAGACGTTGTTTGCATGAATACATTTCTCGTGTGTTGCAGTATGCTGTCAGCATAAACGCAGGTACAAGGAAACTGGGACAATTGTGTATGTTTGTCTTGCGATAAATACAATTAATACACTCAAAAAAAAATGTACTCTAGTTAAAGAAAAATTACTTAAACTAAGTAAAAAACGGGAATAATATGCACTAAAGACATGAGTTCTTTAAAACAAAGGATGCATTTTACTTAAAATAAGTAAAACAATTTTCCTCAAAACAAGAAAAAACGACTTATTTTAAAGACATGTTACTAGAAGAATTTCCTCAGTTTAAAGGATTTTGTCTTTAAAATAAAAGTAAATTATTTTTAATTTAAATTCGCCCTATACTTAAAATAAAAATATTTTCCTATTTTTAAAAACCTTTTTTCTTTAAGGTTAAGGATTTTTGGTTTTATACTAAAAACCCTTTTCTTTGATTTTAAAACCAAATTTCTTCATTTCAAAAGCTTTTTTACTGCATTTCAGTAAAAATTTCTGAAATGAGTTTAATTTTAAAATAAAAACCTTTTTCTTTGATTTTAAAAACCAGTTTTTAAAATAAAAATACTTTTACTTCATTTAAGTAAAAACTTACTTAAATTAAAAATAGTAGAAAAATGCAAAGTAAATGAAATTTTCAGTTTTTTGTTTAATAAAAGTTCATTAATACAAAGTTTACTTAAACATTAGTACTATATATATGGAATATTACAAAATTAAACTAGAAGAATACTTTTGGTCTTAAAAAAGTTTGATTATTTAATTTATAGAAATGTGTTGGTGGAAACTTCAAATTTTTTAAATTAAAAATTTTGTAATCAGTTTCTGCGCTTCCAATAACATATGATAAATAATGTAGTTCATATTTAAATACATGAAATTTTTGACATAAAACATATACCTCTTCATGAAGTGCAAAAGTTTCTTTGATTTCGTACACCATTAATTCTGGATTATAAAGCCATACTACGAAATTTTTTTTATATTTTGTGCCATTTCGTTTACAATATGAGTAACACATACTGTTTTTAATATCTTCATCTGATAAAATATTTTTGATTTCATTTAAGAATTGCGACAGTTGCATAGTATATGTTTTTTTGCTAAAAATATAGGTAACATCTTCGAAATTAATAATTTTTTCAGAATATATCATTGAAAATTTTATTGCCAAGGAATAAGGTATGTTTCTTCTAGAATTTATGTTTTTAGCGTACGTTTTCAATTGTCTATGTTTTGATTCAAAGGGAAATGTCCATAAGTATTTTAATGGACCAGATTGTTGAATAATTCCGTAATAGTGATTCAACAAATGGTGTTTTGGCTTTAGTGTATCTGAAAATAAGTTAGTATACCCCTTGTTATGTATAATTATATGTTCTTTTAAAGTAATCAAATCAAGGCTTGTGTATTCAGATAAAAGCAATAAATCTAATAGTTCAATTAAATTAATAAGAAAATTCCATATCTCATCTTCTTTGGGAATTTTATCTCCAATGATAAGGGGGAAAAAATGTGTCAAAGTTAACATTTCCCTCCCTGATAGTTTAATGTTAAAATTTTTCAGATGATGTAACAGTAACGGTGGTGACGCGTTCCCAATTTCTGTTTCTCCATAATTAAAATTTTGTTTACGAATATTAAAAAACTCTAAATCGAAAAATGTTTTATTAATTAATTTTAAAATTATGTGGCAAAGATCGTATTTTAATATTCCCTCGAATATATCATGTAATAAATCAACCGAACAATTTTCTACAACATGAAAACCGCGTACATTGTTAAAAATTGAGTTCTCTCTGACTCCTGTATTTTTTTCGTCATTAAGTTCCACGTCTTTTAAATAATTATCTCTATTACGTAATTGGTGAGGCTTTTCCTCAAAGTCGACTTTTGTGCACGATTTATCTGATCTACAAAACCTACAAAAATGCATTGCATTAAACGAACGTGAAAATCCTAATATTTGATTTAGGGCCATATTATCGCCGAGTATTAATCCTAAACTGAAGTTAATTATTTTATATCCACTTAGAGTATTGATTTGTATACCATTTTCTTCGATGTCATTTAAAATATCAATTAGTTTGTAAAAGCATTTATTATTGCCGAAAGTTTTAATATCTTTGTATTTAAATAACGCTGCTAGGAAGAATCTAGAATCTAATTTATACCTAACGGATACAGGAGCAGTTGGGAAAAAATAATATGCTGCTAGGAGTGGTGGTTCATTAAGTGTGTTGGATTCCTTTAAAAATTCACGTCTACAATTAAATGTCGTTTTCCACTTCATAAGAACGTCCTGATATGGTTCTATATTGTATTTAAGCCAATTTTTGGCACTTGTTACATCTGCGTTGGTTTGAGTTCCGTGTTGTTGAGTATCTGCATAATGAAAATATTGAGTATGCAGAATGATGCGATTTGCTTCAAGTATGCTCACCTATATGGGAAATATTTTCTTTATTTTCAACGCCAAATTCTTTTTTGAAAAACCATCTTTCCTTAACTTGAAGATTGAATTATGGTACTTGAAGTAGAGAGAACCTCCGGGCTTCTTTCCTTTATTTTGAACGAAATATACCTCCTAAAATACAAAGTTTTAAAATTATTAAAAATAGTAGACGGATGAGTTGTACTATGGCCCTACGTAAAATTGTTATTTTTTTCAAATTTTGCTCTTATAAGAGAAACTTATAAGTAGAAATAAGTTACATTACCTTCGTTTCGTTAGGAAATACTTCCACTATTTAGTGCGGAATTTCTTTAAAGATTCGTGGTCTGGCAGGAATGGATTGGTGTAAAAGGTATTCAACAATAGTAGCAGCAAGCAATTTTCTATATTGGGCGTTTAATATTTTGTTATTTTCGTAATATTTGATAATATTTTTTTCGTTAATCGACGCATTTAAAACTTTTAAAACTGCTGTCTAAACAAGTTTCTTTTAGAAGATAAATATTTCAAAAAATTTTCATAAACTTACGTCTTCATAGGTGTTTTCTATGGTACTAAAAAAACTGGAACCAACAGACAGCGTGGATCCTGACGGTGATGAAATATTGCAGGAATTGTCTTCCTTAAAGGAGGAAAAATATCAACAATTTACAATTTTAGTTTATTTGCATGAAACCATTTTCACCTGTTTTTGCTTCCACTCAGCTAAATTATGTTCGAATTACACGTTGTCCGAATAGTTGTTTTGGTAATAGTTGATCCAAATGCTTCGCGGTGACGTATTTCAGGCTTGTTTTTGAAAAACCGTGCTCTATAAAATACGAGTTTTTTTATTCTTACAAAATGCATTTTTTATATATATTCATACCTTTAAATATTTCATAAAAAATTTGTCCTTTCAGGATCTCCAAAATTGTTAGCAGCTCATCGTCTTCATGTTCTTCTTCTGGCAATGCAAATGTTTCTTCGTCACTGCTCATTTTTAATGTTTAAACGAAGCTTGTTAATGACCGACTGCGCAAACAAATGACGCTGACAACTGAAAAAATAACTGTTTCCCAATCACTACAACAAAAGCAAAGCAACACTTCAACTGAAGACAAAACTTTACACAAACAATTTGTTCGCTTCTTTCTTTTCTTTGCCTTTACCAAAGAACAAAGCAACAACACTTTCATATGCTTTGTTGGTATACATTGGCGACAGTGATTTTGAATGTAGATTTTGTTGTTGTCTAGCGTAAGATGACGTTTAAAAAAAGTTTGCAGCTGTATATTGAGAAGCACTGAGAAGAATATGTGTTTGTGTGTATGTTTTGTGTGTGCTTTTTTTGCGCACAGTGGAACATTTCACAAATTTGGTTGATGCGTTACAAATAAGGTTGAATTTTGTTATTTCTCAGATTCCCAAGCGAGGTGTAAAAAAACGCCCGCTTATCATATGAATACAATTATTGTGTACTTTTTCTATGAAGGCGGCAACTGTGACGAATTGTCTGTTAATAGTGATGCATCAAGGTGTAATAATAATAAGGCGTTATTATATATAATTTATATTTTTATTTGATATTTATTATATATTACAATATAAAATATTATTTATATTTTATTTATATTTTATTGTTATATTTGTTTTTGGGCTTTGACCGTATTAAAGAAAAAACAATAGTTGAATTTTCTTTTTTATTTTTATTTTGTCCAATATTTCGACTTAAGTTTTAAGTCTTCTTCAGGGACTGAAAAATACAAATTCACATTTAACACTTACATTTAATTTACAAATTTAACACAAAGTTTTTACCATTTTGACAAATTTTACTAACTAAAAAATATAAAAATATAAGCTTGAAGCTACGTCTGTCTGTTTCGCGGCTTCATCGTCAACTATGCTTTTGTCTAATTATATGTTTATAAATATGCGCGCAGTTATCGGTGTCTGTTTTGTAGTTAAGTCTAATGTTTGTTGGTGTGTTAATTATGTGCAGCATTTCAATTGTATATCTCCTTCGATAGTTTGACTCTTGTTGTAAAATTTTTGCATTTTCAAAGTCTGGAGAGTGATTTTGCTGGATACAGTGGGCCGCGAGTGCTGTTTTGTAGTCAAGTTTCGATTTAAGATCCGATTTATGTGAAGACAGTCTAGTTTTCAGTTTCGATTTTGTTGTGCCAACGTATACTTTATTGCATACGTTGGACCCGTCACCTTTACAATTTATTTTATAGATAAGATTGCATTTGTCCATGTCATCTATTTTGCTTTTTGTTTTACTGTGGAACTGTCTAAGTTGATTGTTTGTTTTTGGAGCCAATAAAAAGTTGTTTTTGTTGTAAATGTCAGACTTTTTAAGTTTTTCCGTCAAGCCCGGAATGTAAGTGATTCCCTTGTATATTTTTGGTTCTGTACTATCTGTGGTTTTTGGAATTTTGTTGTTTTTGACTTCTTTTATTAAACGTGAAATAGTGTGGTGTGGAAAATCGTTGTTTCTTAGTACTAGTTTGATACGCGTTTTGTTGTTTCTATGAAAAATTCTATCACTAATATTAAGGACTCTATTTATAAAATTTTTAGCCGTGTTGAAAATTGTTTTTTTAGGATGTTTAGAGAAAAAATTTATAAGTCTTCCTGATGATGTTGGTTTTTGGTACCAGTCTGTCTTCATTTTGTCGTTATTTCTTATTACGACCGCATCCAGATACGGCAATGTTCCTTCTTGTTCTACGTCGACTGTAAATTTTATATGACCGTTGCATTTGTTCAATATTTTTAGTGTGTCATCTAATTTGTCTTTTTTAATTGTCGCAAAAATATCGTCTACATACTTAGTTAGTAATCGTGGTTTATCTTCCGCGTTGTTTACAAACGTGTCTAGTACCTCTTCCATAACAATGTCAGCAATAATTGGCGAAATTGGTGAACCCATTGGCATTCCTTTGAGTTGACTGTAAACTTTATTGTCAAAAGTGAAATAATTGTTCTCTTTGATGCAGAATCTGAGAATATCCATGAAAAGTTTTCTTGGAATTTCCGTTTGCGTTTCTATTTTGCTCCATTGTTTTTCAATGGTTTTGATTGCAAACTCCACTGGTATACTAGGGAACAAAGAAACTACATCAAAGGAAACCATAATTTCATCATCGAAAATGTGTGTGTTATTGATCTTGTTCTTGAAGTCTATGGCGTCTTTTATATTGTATTTGGAATTTAGTGTCAAGGTTTTTAAAATGTTTACCATGTACTTGCTAAGTGCATACGATGGCGAATTTATGGACGAGCAAATGGGACGAAGAGGCATGTCATTTTTATGAATCTTGGGTAGACCGTAGATTCTTGGTATCGTTGCCGTGTGTGTTGTCATTTTTAACTTTTCTTGTTTGTTTATAATTTCTTTTTTAAAAAGTGATTCTATAAAGGTATTGTTTTTTTGTTGTAATGTTAGTGTCGGATCTCTTCTAATAGTTTTGTACGTCCAACCGTCCCTTAAAATAGTCTTCATCTTATCATCGTAATCTTTTTTGTACATGGCCACTGTCTTATTCCCTTTGTCCGCCTCCACAATAATTATGTCTTTATTTTGTTTTAAAAAGTTTTTCGTTGTTTCCGCTGTGTTCATTATGTACGTATCTCTTTCTGTAGGTTTTAACTCTCTTAAATGTCGATCCATTAATGTCGTGAGCTTAATTCTTGCTGTCTCCTGTTCTTCTTTCTCAGTGATTGTCTGTATACAATCTTCTCCTTCTGCGATGATGGTAAATAGCGGAAAATGTTTTTTGGTGAGCGGGAGTGCAAACTTGGGACCGTGTGCAAGTAACCACTGTACCTCTCTAGGTATTATTTTGTCTGTTTTGTTCACAAACCAGGGCAAGATGTTGTTGTTTAGGTTTAGTTTTTTCATCTGGTTTTCCCTTAACTTTATAAATTTTTGCTCCTGTCTACTTGTCGCTTGTTGCCTTTCATGTACTTCGAGTTTTTTGTTGCTTGCTTTTATAAGTTCGGCCTCCTCCTTTGTAATTGTTATGTCTATTATATTTTCAAGATCCGTTTTCTGTTGTGTGATGTCTCTCAAACATTGATGCTTGTACGAAATTAGTTGATTTAAAATTTTTTGTTGATATTTTTGAGTCTGTTTTTCTATTGAATTTGATAACTTTTCTGGAAGCTTATTGTTGAAGTTGTTATGTGTGAAAAATAGTTTAGGTACATTTTTAGTTGTGTTTTTAAGAAAGTTAGGTATAATTTGAAATTGTCTGCATTTAACTAAAAAATCGATGATTTTTTTTTCTAAAAAATTTTTTCTCTAAACATCCTAAAAAAACAATTTTCAACACGGCTAAAAATTTTATAAATAGAGTCCTTAATATTAGTGATAGAATTTTTCATAGAAACAACAAAACGCGTATCAAACTAGTACTAAGAAACAACGATTTTCCACACCACACTATTTCACGTTTAATAAAAGAAGTCAAAAACAACAAAATTCCAAAAACCACAGATAGTACAGAACCAAAAATATACAAGGGAATCACTTACATTCCGGGCTTGACGGAAAAACTTAAAAAGTCTGACATTTACAACAAAAACAACTTTTTATTGGCTCCAAAAACAAACAATCAACTTAGACAGTTCCACAGTAAAACAAAAAGCAAAATAGATGACATGGACAAATGCAATCTTATCTATAAAATAAATTGTAAAGGTGACGGGTCCAACGTATGCAATAAAGTATACGTTGGCACAACAAAATCGAAACTGAAAACTAGACTGTCTTCACATAAATCGGATCTTAAATCGAAACTTGACTACAAAACAGCACTCGCGGCCCACTGTATCCAGCAAAATCACTCTCCAGACTTTGAAAATGCAAAAATTTTACAACAAGAGTCAAACTATCGAAGGAGATATACAATTGAAATGCTGCACATAATTAACACACCAACAAACATTAGACTTAACTACAAAACAGACACCGATAACTGCGCGCATATTTATAAACATATAATTAGACAAAAGCATAGTTGACGATGAAGCCGCGAAACAGACAGACGTAGCTTCAAGCTTATATTTTTATATTTTTTAGTTAGTAAAATTTGTCAAAATGGTAAAAACTTTGTGTTAAATTTGTAAATTAAATGTAAGTGTTAAATGTGAATTTGTATTTTTCAGTCCCTGAAGAAGACTTAAAACTTAAGTCGAAATATTGGACAAAATAAAAATAAAAAAGAAAATTCAACTATTGTTTTTTCTTTAATACGGTCAAAGCCCAAAAACAAATATAACAATAAACGTTAAAGGCCGAACAATTTTTCAACATATAACCATGGAGGGCACGCCAGAAGTTAGTACTGAAGTACCAACATACAAACAACTCAAAGGAAAATACGATAACAACATGAAAAAGATCATAAACAAACACCGACATGTGAGCAGAATTTATACAAACACGAAATGCGCCATCGATTTTTTAGTTAAATGCAGACAATTTCAAATTATACCTAACTTTCTTAAAAACACAACTAAAAATGTACCTAAACTATTTTTCACACATAACAACTTCAACAATAAGCTTCCAGAAAAGTTGTCAAATTCAATAGAAAAACAGACTCAAAAATATCAACAAAAAATTTTAAATCAACTAATTTCGTACAAGCATCAATGTTTGAGAGACATCACACAACAGAAAACGGATCTTGAAAATATAATAGACATAACAATTACAAAGGAGGAGGCCGAACTTATAAAAGCAAGCAACAAAAAACTCGAAGTACATGAAAGGCAACAAGCGACAAGTAGACAGGAGCAAAAATTTATAAAGTTAAGGGAAAACCAGATGAAAAAACTAAACCTAAACAACAACATCTTGCCCTGGTTTGTGAACAAAACAGACAAAATAATACCTAGAGAGGTACAGTGGTTACTTGCACACGGTCCCAAGTTTGCACTCCCGCTCACCAAAAAACATTTTCCGCTATTTACCATCATCGCAGAAGGAGAAGATTGTATACAGACAATCACTGAGAAAGAAGAACAGGAGACAGCAAGAATTAAGCTCACGACATTAATGGATCGACATTTAAGAGAGTTAAAACCTACAGAAAGAGATACGTACATAATGAACACAGCGGAAACAACGAAAAACTTTTTAAAACAAAATAAAGACATAATTATTGTGGAGGCGGACAAAGGGAATAAGACAGTGGCCATGTACAAAAAAGACTACGATGATAAGATGAAGACTATTTTAAGGGACGGTTGGACGTACAAAACTATTAGAAGAGATCCGACACTAACATTACAACAAAAAAACAATACCTTTATAGAATCACTTTTTAAAAAAGAAATTATAAACAAACAAGAAAAGTTAAAAATGACAACACACACGGCAACGATACCAAGAATCTACGGTCTACCCAAGATTCATAAAAATGACATGCCTCTTCGTCCCATTTGCTCGTCCATAAATTCGCCATCGTATGCACTTAGCAAGTACATGGTAAACATTTTAAAAACCTTGACACTAAATTCCAAATACAATATAAAAGACGCCATAGACTTCAAGAACAAGATCAATAACACACACATTTTCGATGATGAAATTATGGTTTCCTTTGATGTAGTTTCTTTGTTCCCTAGTATACCAGTGGAGTTTGCAATCAAAACCATTGAAAAACAATGGAGCAAAATAGAAACGCAAACGGAAATTCCAAGAAAACTTTTCATGGATATTCTCAGATTCTGCATCAAAGAGAACAATTATTTCACTTTTGACAATAAAGTTTACAGTCAACTCAAAGGAATGCCAATGGGTTCACCAATTTCGCCAATTATTGCTGACATTGTTATGGAAGAGGTACTAGACACGTTTGTAAACAACGCGGAAGATAAACCACGATTACTAACTAAGTATGTAGACGATATTTTTGCGACAATTAAAAAAGACAAATTAGATGACACACTAAAAATATTGAACAAATGCAACGGTCATATAAAATTTACAGTCGACGTAGAACAAGAAGGAACATTGCCGTATCTGGATGCGGTCGTAATAAGAAATAACGACAAAATGAAGACAGACTGGTACCAAAAACCAACATCATCAGGAAGACTTATAAATTTTTTCTCTAAACATCCTAAAAAAACAATTTTCAACACGGCTAAAAATTTTATAAATAGAGTCCTTAATATTAGTGATAGAATTTTTCATAGAAACAACAAAACGCGTATCAAACTAGTACTAAGAAACAACGATTTTCCACACCACACTATTTCACGTTTAATAAAAGAAGTCAAAAACAACAAAATTCCAAAAACCACAGATAGTACAGAACCAAAAATATACAAGGGAATCACTTACATTCCGGGCTTGACGGAAAAACTTAAAAAGTCTGACATTTACAACAAAAACAACTTTTTATTGGCTCCAAAAACAAACAATCAACTTAGACAGTTCCACAGTAAAACAAAAAGCAAAATAGATGACATGGACAAATGCAATCTTATCTATAAAATAAATTGTAAAGGTGACGGGTCCAACGTATGCAATAAAGTATACGTTGGCACAACAAAATCGAAACTGAAAACTAGACTGTCTTCACATAAATCGGATCTTAAATCGAAACTTGACTACAAAACAGCACTCGCGGCCCACTGTATCCAGCAAAATCACTCTCCAGACTTTGAAAATGCAAAAATTTTACAACAAGAGTCAAACTATCGAAGGAGATATACAATTGAAATGCTGCACATAATTAACACACCAACAAACATTAGACTTAACTACAAAACAGACACCGATAACTGCGCGCATATTTATAAACATATAATTAGA
This sequence comes from Pherbina coryleti, assembly GCA_943735915.1. Classification (NCBI taxonomy): domain Eukaryota; kingdom Metazoa; phylum Arthropoda; class Insecta; order Diptera; family Sciomyzidae; genus Pherbina; species Pherbina coryleti. Next base: position 81,712,876 of record OX030948.1, read on the forward strand.
CAAAAGCATAGTTGACGATGAAGCCGCGAAACAGACAGACGTAGCTTCAAGCTTATATTTTTATATTTTTTAGTTAGTAAAATTTGTCAAAATGGTAAAAACTTTGTGTTAAATTTGTAAATTAAATGTAAGTGTTAAATGTGAATTTGTATTTTTCAGTCCCTGAAGAAGACTTAAAACTTAAGTCGAAATATTGGACAAAATAAAAATAAAAAAGAAAATTCAACTATTGTTTTTTCTTTAATACGGTCAAAGCCCAAAAACAAATATAACAATAAACGTTAAAGGCCGAACAATTTTTCAACATTTATATTTTATTTATAAGTAAAAAGATTTTGAAGTGAATTTTTTATATTTTTCTATATTTACGCTACACAGGTTGTCACACATGGAAAAGTGAAACAACTTAAAAGAAACAACATGCACAATTCTTTACCTTGTATTTTATTATTTTTGTACTTATTTTATGGATGCGTAATTATAAGGCCGCATATGAGTGCTTTTGTCCACCGTGCTAAATTGATGAATACAAATACACACACGCGTTGCTTTGTTTTTGTTTTATGTGAAGCAGGAAATCACAAAATAGTAACTTCATTCTGAATTTCCATGTTCTATGACTTACTTTCAAATCGATTCGATGTCAAAAATTTGGCTTATATATTCAGAGCTACTCCCCTTTGTCCAATACCCGCCCACGTGCTCTACTTCCCATATCCATCTATCGTAGAAGGATATCGCCAACTGGGAACTCAATATTGAGTTTCATTGTTATACGGAATTTACTTCCAAAGCTATTCGATACAAAAACTTTGGATTGTATGAGTGGTGCCACGCCCCCTTATCTTATGTTCGTTCAATTTTTCCCATCGAAGAACACGACTAAATAGGTAGTTCCTACCGAGTTTTATTGTTTTGTGACTTATAGTTCGAAAGTTATACCGAAAATTTTTGATGCTGAAAAGTGCCAAGCCCCTCTTTCAATGCCCATAAAATGTAAGCAGTGGAATGGTACGCGTGATTTGAGGTCGAATACCGATTTCCGAGACTGTGTGACCTATAACTCTAAACCTATTCGATATCGCAAATTTGGGTTGTATGGGGTATGCCACGCCCACCATATATATTCAGTGCACTCCTTCTCCCTACTCTTATTGATTAAAAACAAAAAATTATCAAAATCGGTTGAGAAACACGGAGAAAATGGTTCTTGATTTTTTTGCCTACGCCTACTTATATATAGGTTATTGGAATTCGCCCCCGACACGCCAATCCCTCATATGAACCAAAATGGTTCAAAACTGTTTGAAATTATGTATCAATCCCATATTAACGGACCGATATATTCGATCCCCTCCCACTATACCTTTTCATTTCTTATTTTCTTATTTTTTTATAAGAAGTTGCCTCAATTTCAAGTCAAAATGCTTTTGAAAAAAAACTTCAAACACTTCTTAACTTTTAGAGCTGGTTTCACGACCATTAGTTAACCAATTGGTTAATTAACTAAAGGCTGTTAGTTAACTATAACTTTTTATGATTTGGGTTTCACAATGCTTTAGTTAACTAATGGCAATTTTGTTAAGAAAATATGGCAACACTATATAAAACATATGTTTTTGATATATGCATTAAATACGTTTCTTTTGCAAAATGGACAAAATTAATGCAACAAACGCAAGATGTTCCAATTTTGCACAAAAATAAATTGATTTGCTTTTGGAAGTCGTGCAAAAATACAAATGCGTAATTGAATGCAAACAATCCGATAAATATCATGCGGACGAGAAGGAGAAAACATGGGAAAAAATTTAATCAGAGTTCAATTGCCAGAATGAGGAACGAACATACATGAGCTTGAAGGCTCTAAGAACCAAATATTACAACCTGAAAAAGTTATTAAAACACTCCACACTTCCTCATTGTTCGAATCGCTAACAACACCGTGATCCCTATCGGAATCCAATGTTATTTGTTTCACGTTTCTCTTTTTGTTTTTTATAAGCTTTTTTTCTATTACAGAAATCAGCTGTTCGTTAACTAATGGTTTAAACCACCACCACTGGTGGCTTAACCTCTTGTTAACTTTGATTGTGAAATTCAAATCTGTTAGTTAACCTCTGGTCAGTGGTTAACTAATGGTCGTGAAACTGGCCCTTAATGTTTTGTACTAAAATGAAGTAATAATTTACTTAAAACAAATTACTTTTCTTTAAATTGTATTAAAAATTATTTTAAATTAACGCTAAAATTGTTTTTAATTTTAATAAATTTAACTAAAAGTAAGTAAAATTTACTAAAAAATTTTAGTAAGAAAAAATATCTTTGAACTAAAGAAACTCGCTTTGAAATTAAAGAAATATGTACTTAATATGAAATTTTCTTCAAATCAAAGTCCTATATTTTAAAAACAAGTAAATAATTATTCAAATCTAGTAAAATTTATGATCTTTAAAACAAAGAAAAATTAGTCTTTATTTTAAAAACGACATAGCTTCAGATATAGTAAATTTTCGTTAATTTAAGGACAAATTCTTTAAATTAAAGACAAAAACGTGTCCTAAATTTAAAGAAAAAATGTACTCGATTTAAAAAGGGTTTTTTTTTTGAGTGTAAAACAATCGAAAATCTATACATATAAAAATGGTGTGAAAAATGTATAGTAATTCATCAATTGAGAACGGCGGGGCCGATTTGGCTCAAATTTTTTTCAGTTGCTTGTAATTGCTAGGAGAAGGTATGTACGAAAGACAATTTTTGGAAAACCCTACGGGAAAGGCGGGAAATTGGAAAAATCGAAAGTTCATTTTTTTGTATGGGATTTTGTGCGCAATTGTTCCGGAATGGCTTTTCGAATGGAAAAATATAAAATTTGAAGTGGAAAACTCGGAAATTTCTGGTAAAACGCATAAAATTAAATTTATTCTTTCAAAAATTTTGCTTTTTATCTCATGATTTCATGATTTTTGGCGATGTAAAGGTGTAAAATTCGTTGTGTAGATTGGCAAATTTCGGATAATTGTGAATTTTATTGTAATAAAAGAAGTTTTGCGTGAATTTTGGGTGGAGAAGTTAACGTGATAAATAATAGATGTCGCTGTGCTACGACCAATGCCACAGCCCGAGAGATGGCGTTATACATTGGCTTAGGCTGTGCGCAATTAAACAGGTGTCCTTTTGGCATTGTTATTTTCTATTGACCAAATGTGCTATTTTTCTTGCTGCAATTGATTTAAGCTTTGCGTATTATTACATTCATTCCGGATAGTCGTTGCAGTGTATATGTCCAGCAAACCAAACTTGACGACAATATCGAAATTTCGACTAATTTGTTACTATTTCGAACTGTCGTAAAGAATTCGTTACTATATCGTTACATCAAATTTCAGAATAGTTTCGATTTTGAAACGAATTTATATCGAGTTTCGATATGTGCCGGTTTGTAAAATTTATTCTTTATCATATGATATCACTGTGCAAATAAATAAAAATAACAAAGTTGTCTAGGCAAACAACGTTCATTTTTTTAAATAAACGTGTAACAGTGCAACATTAACAAGTGCGTGTTGCGGTGATTGAGGTAAAATTTGTTTTAATTTCTAAAATTAATTGTTTTCCGTGGTTGTTCTTCAACAAATGTGAAATGTCGAATTAAGGTTTTAGAAAAAGTGTAAAAAATAAGCTGCAAGGCTTATGGACTCTCCATTCTTTCACAAATACTACTTTCAACAACAATACCAACAACAACAACAACAACAACAACAACAACAACAACAGTTAGTGTTTTAATGAGTGACAACGAGGAATTTGTTAATTTCTATTACTTAACCGTTTTGATTATTACATTCCCTATAGCATAATCGTTCCATATAGCATTTCTATTGAGCATGCAAAAATATCTAAAATCGATGCAACCATTAAGAAATATTTCAACACTGCCAAAGACCGCTTTAAAAAATTGGAAAAAGGGCAGAATCGAAAGGAACTGATAACCTCTGAAATATTGAACAAAAATTCGACATTACTTTCAACATTCCTTTTATTCACATTTTATTTTATAACAAAGTCTCATTATATCGTTTAAAATTGTTCAATAACATGAAATTTAAATAAAATAAAATTTTTAATTTTCGTATCTCTAAATTACACCGTTCTTAAGTTATATGCATTCCTTCCTTTCGCTTTCGTAAATACATTTCGTTCCGATTTCGTTACTACATTTCGTTACGATTTCATAACTACATTTCGTTACGATTTCGAAAAGATATCTCGTTCCGATTTCATAACTACATTTCGCTACGACTTTGAAACGATATTTCGTTCCGATTTCGTAACGAAATTTAGTCACAAAATAGTTATGACACCTCGTAACGAATTCGTGTCAACCCCTTCATACGATTTTCTTTACAATTTCGTAACGAAATCGGATTCCGAAATCTGAAAGATACCGATATATTCGAAACGAATTCGTTACGATTTCGGAAATTTTGGTTTGCTGGGTGCTAACAAATGAAATATTATAATATTTTAATTTAATTTACTTGATATTATATTTTAAATTTTATAAGTTTATAATTTTAAAATATTGTCAAAAATAAAAAATGTATTTAAAAATTTTCATTATTATAAAATCAGTTTAATGAAAATATTCAAACTGTTTCAATAAGAAAATAAATTTATTAATTAAAAAATGAAAATATCATTACAACCAAGGTCGTATATCGCGCATCACACCCGCAAACGGTACAAGCATTAATATCAATTGAAATTCAATGCGATTTATTAATTTGATAATTTTTCCAGAAAATAAGTTTGCGTGTAAAAAGTGAAGTTATCCAATTCGATTGCGGGTATTCATTGCGAAACATTCATTCGGTAAGTTTTTTTTTATTTAAGAGAATTTTCTTTCGAATAGAATTTGTCAAAAAAGAGTTTGTTGTTTTTAGGGAGAGTTATTTGCTTGACTACTTCCTCCTATTAGACGATCAAACCTTAAGGCCTGACCAAAATAGACAGAACGAGACATAACGAGTAAGTTTGAACAAATGGAAGACAATTTTAAAACCCAAAATGCACATACGTAACTGATCGAAACTGAACGAAACATTGCGACGAGACGTTTTGTTCCGTAAGAACCGAACTTTAAACGTCTGCACTCGTCACAACAACAATATTTCATGTAAATTTCTGCTATTTCAGTAGATAATTAAATTTTCTGCAATTCCACTCACTATCAATGATTTTCTAAGTGCAAAATTTTTTTTATACATTTTAATTTCACAAAAGAGCTGATCACCGCCTTATGTTCGATAGCGTTTTATTTTGGGTTAAATGTCAAAACAGCCGTAACGAGTACAAACGTTCGTCAAGTTGCTAACGTCTCGTCTCGTCTATTTTGGTTAAGCCTTTAGACGACGTACACGTCGTGCAATAATTAGTCAGAATGTCCGTGATAATCAAACGCAAGAGAACGTGCAGAAGAAAATTAATGGAGACGTGCCCATATTGCACAGGTTCGCGCTGCACAATCACCATCTCAAATTCGACAAAATGTTACAAGAAGAAGACCAGTCGTAAATGTAGACTTGAATCGCGCTGCTTTCGAATACGATCCCGCAATCGCCTACAAAGATCTTCGCTGCGTTGATATCGGTTCGTTGTATGTCGTATGCCAGCATTGCAATGCATTAAAGTTTCTATCGGAAACTCCCAGATTATGCTGCGCTAACGGCAAGGTGAAATTGCCCGTTTTAACTCATCCGCCAGAGCCATTGTATTCGTTTCTCTATGGAAATACAATCCAATCAAAACTTTTCCTGACGAATACACACTAAATATAACGGATGCTTTCAAATGACGTCATTTGGAGCTGAAGTTGTTGATCAAGCCGGCTACAATCCGAGTTATAAGGTAATGTCTCTTTATTATCAAAATGAACAATTCTTCTCATTCTTTTCGAAATTGCTTCAAAACATTCAGATTCAAGGGCAAATTCACCATCGAGATGGCGCTTTGTTACCACCACCAAACGAAGATCATAAGTTCCTTCAGATCTATTTTGTTGGTGATTCGGCAATTGAACTAGATACGCGTTGTGCAATTTTTACTGCGACTAAGCGTGAAATGACGTGGCGTCCGTGGCGTAGTTGGTTAAAGTGCGTGGCCTCTATGTCAACGAAGTCGGAGACCCGGGTTCGAACCCCAGCAGCGACAGAAAATTATTTAAATTAAAATAATTTTTCTGTACGGTTGCCACCTCTCTGCAGAAAATGGCAACCCTCAGGGAGTAATAAAAATGCCATGTAAAGCTTCTTGAGAATAAGAACATTACGTTCATCGCCGTTCGGAGTCGGCGTTAAACCTGTAGGTCCGTTTCTCGGTCAATTGTGTACAAACTTAATAACACGCACAACACAATTGATCATAAGAAGCTAGGTCATAGACCTTACAAGGGCTGAAATGACCAGTTATTTATTTTTATTTTTTTTTAAACGTAAAATGATCGAACAATTGCAAAATCTTCTGCATGAGCATAATGAATTGGTCAGATTGTTCAAAACCGCTTTGGATACAATGCATTCTGACGACTACACAATCATTATCAGAGCAGACAAAAGACCCGCTGGAAGCCATGCAAGACAATTTAATGCTCCAACTATCAATGAAGTCGGAGTGGTGATTGTTGGCGAGAATGTGGAATCACGCGATATTGTTCTCAGGCGTCGGGATAGTGGACAATTGCAGCGCGTGTACTAGACTCATCGGTCATATGATGCACTTCAATACCCATTGATGTTCTGTCGTAGAGAGGATGGCTATCACTTCAATATAAAGTTGGTCAATCCAACGACAGGTTTGCTTACAAGTCATCACTTATTTTTCATTCTACAACTAAGTTCGAATTCATATATCAGGAGAAGAAACGAATAAGAAGGTCAGCTCAATGAATTTTTATGCATATCGATTAATGATTCGACAAGATGTTGACAATCAATTGTTAAGATATCGCCGGTTGTTTCAACAGTACTGCGTCGACATGTATGTCAAGATCGAAACGGAGCGTCTCAATTTCATTCGTTTCAACCAGTCGAAATTACGATCAGACGAGTACATCCACTTGCGTGACGCCATCACTACTGAAGAAGACGTGACCAACTTCGGCTACTTGATCATTCTCCCAGCTACTTATGTTGGAAGCCCGCGCCACAGGCACGAGTACTCTCAAGATGCGATGACATACGTGAGGAATTACGGACGCCCGGATTTATTCATCGCGTTCACTTGCAATCCGAAATGGCCCGAAATTACAAATCTGTTGCTGACAGGGCAAACATCCAGCGATCGTAATGATATCACTGCGCGAGTAATCAAACAAAAGATCAGAGGACTACTACATGGACTACATCGTTAAGCAAAAGTTTTTTGCCGAACTTCTCGTTGGATGTACTCGGATGAATGGCAGAAGCGTGGTTTACCACATGCACACATTCTGCTTTGGATGTTCGACAAGATCCGACCAGATCATATCGATTCGATCATTTCTGCCGAAATACCAGAACCAGAAACTGATCTGGAGCTGCATTCCATTGTGACGACAAACATGATCCATGGTCCTTGTGTCGCTCCCTCCAAAGGGAGCGACATGGCGGTGTTTGGCATTGTCAATCCGAATGCAAACGACGATATGAAGAAATTTCAACTTGGACGTTACGTGAGTTGTAACGAGAAAATTTGGTGGCTGTTTTTATTCCAATTCATGAACGTCGCCCGACTGTCGTACATTTGGCAGTTCCCTTGGAGAACGGCCAGCGTGTCTACTTTACAGACGCAAATGCAGCGCAAAGAGCAGAAAGGCCACCAGCGACAACATTGACAAATTTTTTTTCGACATGAAAAAGTGATCCGTTCGCAAGGCCTTTACTCTGTTCGGAAATGCCATGCTTTTATACATGGAACGCTGCATCGAAGAAGCTTCAACGCCGGAAGAAAGGTGATGCTGTTGCTGGGTTCGCTGATTTCTATTCGACTGATGCCCTCGGACGAGTTTGACTATTCAAATTCAAATCTCTGGAGAACTGCATTCATACAAATCCGTTGACAGCGACAGGCGAGTATGAAGCGACCGACTATCAGACTGAATTTTTGAACTCGCTTGATGTGCCAGGAACTCCGCCGTAAAATTTACAGCTGAAAGTGGGATCAATCATAATCAAGCTGCGGAATCTGAATCATCAAAAATTGTGCAACGGTACGCGGTTGTCCGTCAAGAAACTGATGAAAATGTGATTCAAGCGACGATCATCAAGGGCAAATTCAAAGGAGAGGAAGTCCTTATCCCACGAATTCCAATTATTCCAACTGATCTTCCATTCCAATTCAAGCGTATTCAGTTCCCTGTTCGATTGGCTTTTGCGATGACAATCAATAAATCGCAAGGCCAATCGTTAGAAGTCTGTGGAATTAATCTCAAAGTTCCTTGTTTTTCGCACTGTCAGCTGTACGTTGCCTGTTCGGGTGTTGGCAAACCGTCCTCGTTGTTTGTTTTTGTACAGGAAAACAAATCGAAAAACATTGTTAATCAAAACGCTCTCTACTGACTTAGATTCTTTTCAAATAAATCGCATTGAAATTTGAGCTATCTGTATTTTATTATCATTCTGGAGTTTTTCTGAAGGCGTTAAATTGGGGCGAGACTAAGTTCGCCGGGTCCGCTAGTAACCTAATAAAAATAAAATAATTTTGTTGATTTTTTCAACATATAATATAAAAATATGTTGATAATGTATATGAATATAAAAATGAAGAGTTAATAAGAAACTACAGACCCCAATTTAAAGAGTGTTTTTTTAGCTGCATGAGAAGTTTCGGTGGTTGTTGTCTATGGTTTGTCAGTTGAGAATGTCAAGCTGTGTTGACATTTCTGTTCATTAAGGTTTAGCAATTCATCTTGAATCGTTTAACCCCAGAACAGCGCTTCCAAATTGCGGAAATTTACTTTGAAAAAAAACAAATTAATCTGTTCGCGAAGTTCAAAGAAGAATTGTGTTTTGTGATGAAGTTCATTTTTGGTTAAATGGCTTCGTCAATAAGCAAAATTCCCGCATATGGAGCGAAGAAAATTCTCAAACCTTTAACGAATCACCATAACATCAATTAAATTGACTGTTTGGTGCGGTTTACACCATGGCGGCATTATCGGTTTTTATTTCTTTCGGTTTACGGTGAATCGCGAGCGCTATCGATAAATGTGTTTCCAAAAATTAATCAGCTAAACATCGACGACATTTCGTTCCAACAAGACGGCGCAACTTGCCATAAAACGCACTTAACCATAAATTTATTGCAAAATCAATTTGGTGACAACTTTATTTCCAGAAGTGGTCCTGTTAACTAGCCCAGTGGTGTTATTAGGCTTGGTGACACCCGATGCGGAAACCAGTGGTGTCACCCTCACTAAAACCCCACATGCTATAGAGAATAGTAAGGAGTGTTATTAACAATTCTAGTACTTTAGTGAACAAATTTCATAACTCAGGTCCTTTGACTGTCAGGATTCTAGACCAGGCCCTTGCGCACGGAGGGTTTTGGGGGTTCAAACCCCCCAGGAGGGTTTCGTACTATACTTTTGAAATCCACAGAACTGTCTGATTATGAAAAATTTCCATGAAGTTATATATATTATTATTTATTATAATTCTTCATCATTGAGGCTTCCTTACCACAGTTTAAACTAAACATGGCAACTCTATTGAAAAGTAAATCAACTGATGCAACGTTATTTTATAAGATAAGTAGTTTTAAAGCAGTGTCGGGCAGTGTAGAATATTATTGAATTTTAGATGTCTTTTTCCATCAAAAAATTCAACCCTAGATGAAGAAGCCTGCAACCAATAATTTGAGAAATACTCCACGATTTTGCATGACGATTCTTTCGAAGTATGGATCAATGAAGTGAAACTTTGGCGAAGACGGATTTTTGATAAAAATATCAACAGTCCTATCGAAGCTCTTCGCATCTGCAATACAACTGCTTTTCCAAATGTTCACCAAATCTTGCTGGTAACATAATGGCTGCGTTACCAGTAACGACATCATCGAACGAACGTTCCTTTTCAACATTACTCCGGTTAAAAAATTACTTGCGTTCTATTATGAGCGAAAATCGCTTGAATGGATTGGTTGCACTTAATATTCATCGGAACGTTCAAGTTCGTGTAGATGCAGTATTGGACGATTTTTTTCTGTACCCCGACGCATTAATTTATTCAGGGAATAGTTTTGTAAAGAGTATTTGTATTTACTCGAATACTAAAAAATAATCTGAAAATGTATAATTGAAATCTTATAGTTTTGTTCCAATATATATATAATATTTTCTGTACATTCATTTTTTGATAGTTTTCTTTGTACTTAGAATTCCTTATTTTTTAGTCAAAACCCCCCCGGACCAAATCCTGCGCACAGGCCTGTTCTAGACATCTATTGCGTTCAATCCAGTAAGTTCTACTTGGGTTTCAAAATTCTTCAATTTTAATGTTACCGAAGTTATCAAGGCTGACGAGTTTTTTTGTTAAAAATTTTCCCATTTATGCCTATTTTTGTGAATTATTGAAAAATTATTTGTTTGCAATTACAAATTTTAATATGTTAGTGAACAGATGCTTTTTTAACCAAGATTTTCTTAACTCCTAATATAGCATGCGCCTCACTTTTTTATGAGATCTAAAATCCCCACTCTATCAGAAATTATTTTATACTTTTTAGTTCGTTTTAAAAACGTGGTATATCAAAAATTTGTTTACCTAAATTATTTAATGGTTTTTAGTCTTGTGTAAAATTTGACAATAGATATTGAAGGTTTTATGTTTTTATCAGTACAAAATTTGTTTTAAAAACCGAAATGGTTCCATAAATATTATAAATAGAAACTAAAGAAATTCATTGACATTCTCGAGGCTCGAACTCTAAACCTCACGATTATAAAGCAATCGGCGTGCTCTACTTTTTACAATTTTTTTTTCCACCTTCTGAAGTGAATTTTTTAAAATTTTTATTTGTTTCATAAAAAACAAAAAATTCGTCAACATAGTCGAGGCTCGCTTTACGCTCTGAGCTACAGAACTCACACCGAACACTCACAGAACTCACTCACTCACACAGAATTTTTGAAATTTTAAAATGTCAATGAGCTTTTAATTTTTTTTTTTTTTGATTTTTAATATGTATGTATGTATCAAATAAATTCGTATTTTAGCCAAACAAATAAACGTACAGACATGAAAGTTAATATTGTCTTGTCATCCAGTTCTGAGCTAGATTTAAAGATTCAAAACTCTAGCTCATCGGGAAGTTAAGGCCCAAACATAATAGGCTCGAGCTGGCTGAAGTTAATGTCAAATTTTTTACGAATACAAAGAAATGATACATACAAACCAAGAATGATAGATAAAAGGATTGCACGGTCCAAGCGTCGAGAAAAACATCTACTGCGCAGCCTACGTCATCCGGGTTCTCAACTGTGACACTTTATGAATACATACAAAAGAAAATATCAAAAAGCAAATAGCAAGCACAAGCAGCGCAAGCATTTAAGAACCGCCGCACACTACAAACTTTTAGTCGGCCGATAGTTTGATGCTTGATTGGCCGCGACTGACAAGCCAACTATTAAGTTGGTTGTAGGTGCGCACACTGTGCCCGGATATTTTGCCAATTTCTGGGTTGCATTTGAGAAACATTCTCATGGGGAGTTTTAAAATTATTTGGCTGTTTTGAGTTTTATAAAATTTTCCGTTACTGACATATTTTTTGTTGATTTTGGCGGGGGTATGAATATTAAACAATTTTTTTATTAGGTTATTATGTAACCGGGCGTCTCGACTAGCAATAATTCATTGCTGCCATCTGTCAAAGATCAAATGTTGCCAATGGAGACCACTTAATTGCCGAATTTGACAATTTGCAAGACATATATTGCCAACACGAACTTGGCAATGAGCTGTCCGTTTTCTTGTTTGGCAGTCATTTTTATATGTGTTGAGAATTCAAGCTACTAAAACAATTAAAAAATTAAATTAAGTTCTTGAAAATGGAGTGGCGTGGAGAAGAAATTTATAAAATAATATATTTATACCGGCAATTTGAGTGCTGATTTAAAAAATCAAGCACGCGCGAGCAGCGTACTAATTTGTTCAGCACCATTTTAAAAATTAAATAGCATAACATCAAAAACTCACCCTTGAAATATTGCTTGCAATGGATTTTGACAAATGGCATGCAATGAATTATTTCTAGTCGAGACGCCCAGTAATAAGCAGCATTCAGCATTTTGCTGGCACTAACGCTATCTTATCTTATAACGCAAATCAAATTTTGTCCGGCGTAAGGATTTTTAAGTACAAGTCCAATTTTAATAAATTTAGTATGGTTTGATAGGTTTAGACCTGTAGATGTGCAAACTGGACTTTTTATTTCTTAAAAATTTATATATTTTAAGTTATAAATAAAAATAAATAAATAAATAACTGGCCATTTCAGCCCTTGAAAGGACTTCGACCTAGCTTCTTATGATCAATTGTGTTGTGCGTGTTATTAAGTTTTTACACAGTTGACCGCGAAATGGACCTACAGGCTTAACTCCGAAGGGCGATGAACAGAATGTTCTTATTCTCAAGAAGCTTTACATGGCATTTTGATTACTCTCTGAGGATTGCCATTGTCTGCAGAGAGGTGGCGGCCGTACAGAAAAATTATTTTAATTCAAATAATTTTCTGTCGCTGCTGGGGTTCGAACCCGGGTCTCCAGGTTCGTTGACATAGCGGCCACGCACTTTAACCAACTACGCCACGGACGCCACACATAGCTTTAAGTTATAGCTTATTAAAATTTGCATATAATTGCATATAAATGTTGTTGTTATGTTGTTTTTTCTTTTGTTAACAGAGCAGCTGAGAACAACGTTATCAAACTCAGAGCAAAACTATTCGCTGCTCACATTTCGCTCTCTTTTGTCTCTTCTTAATAGAGCGTCTTTTAACAACATTTAATTTTATTGTTTGACAACTATAAAGCTTTCGCAAGCCGCTCGCGCTGAACGCTCGCAACCAAGATACATACAAGTTTTTTTTATTGCAATTTTCCGTTTACATTTCAAAAAGCAGCACTTTTCAACGAAGGCCGTGTGCTATTCGGAATCTTTTCACTCGGATGATGAAATCTTGACAGTCTGAAAGAGAATATTTGGCACTTGTGAGGTGAATATGATTGTCAAAATTTCATCGTCCTTTTGGCAAAGCAAAAATCACAATTTTATTTCAACTACAGAAATTGTATTCATCTCAGTAAATTCTTTCCTACCACGAGTGAAAAGTTTCCGAATAACTCGGCACACTGCCGAAAAATAAAATTACAACAAAAACAAACAAAATGTCCACCAGTTGGCAAACTAGATCGGCTAGTGTGCGGACTTCCATAGCACGCCATACCCACTTGACAGTCTGCAGATAGTTGCCAGACTTTAAAATCAAGTGGAAATCTGACCTCCTATGTGATTTTTTAGTTGGGTTTGATTCAATCGTAAGGTGTGCGCACTTCCATAAGACACCATGCCCACATGAAAACAAATCAAACTATCAGCCAACTAAAAGTCTGTAGTGTGCGGCGACTCTAAGTCTTTACGAAATAGCAAACAAGAAGAACATAACAAAATGAAAATAAAGAATAATAATAAAGAAAATAAAGCAATAAAAGTGCTGTCAAACACATCAAGCAACGTAGCTGCTTTTTGTGTGAAACGGTGCAAATGTGAGAACACACCCATAATATAGGTGCATTTTTTAGGGAATAGTACTGAAAAATATAAATGTATACTTTAATTTATTTATAAATATATTTATAATGACATTAATTCCACTTCAAGTCGCCATGTTTCAATAAGAAAATGTCGACTTTTTTCATTTTTACAAATAAATTACTCCCTATAAATAAATTGTGACTACGTTTACATTCAGCCACAAAGATGGACGACATGCGCAATGCGCAATCTGGTAATATATCATTCTTGAGAACACCTTAGGGGTTTTCACAATCCAGTGCATTTTGCTGTGCATTTGAGCATGAGCAAAAAATCCATGCTTTTTTTCTCTTTACACTAACAAAATGTACATACAATGAGAAAAAAATCATGGATATTTTGCTCATGCTCAAATGCACAGCCCAATGCACTAAATTGTCAAAACCCCTCTTATATTTATTCTACCATGGTTGCAAGCACAACGGCTGTTTCTTGTTAAATTAAATTTTATCAAATTTTCTGGCTGTTTCTTGACAAATAAATTTTATCAAAGGAGTGAAATTTCAAGGTCAATTTACTTCATTTCGTTACTCGATAGAGAAGAAAGATATGTTTTACAGTAGAGAGAATGAGGGAGATATACATTGTATAAAAGACTTAAAAAATTTGCTTGTCACCGCTGAGTATCGAACTTGCGAACTAAAGATTACAAAGACAACGCTCTATCCAACGAGCTAAACTCTTCACATAAAAATTGTCTCTATATACCAATTAATCAAACTACTTTTGCTGTAGATGCCCAGCGGGAAAATAAAAAGCGTTCCTAGAAATAGCGCTTTTTATGCGCATTTTTGAAATGCTTTGAGGATGTGCTTTTCAGAGTTCAGAGTTGTGGAGCTCATATTTTTATACACATTTTGTTCACAAGAAAAACGGCGGGAATAGCACAGCAGTAAGACATTTGATTGTAATGCGAGCGGTCCGATTTCAATCCTGGCATCTTAAAAAATTTTCTCGCTTTGTTTTTTTAAAGAGCTTTTAAACTATTTGTTTGTGTTAGATATGAATATTTTAATTTAACGATTATCTACAACCATCTCTATCCTTAGTATTATATCAATACCTCGTATAAAGCTTTAAGCGTATTTTAATGTTAAACGATAATTAATAAAATAGTCTTTAAGCAATCATTGAAGTGGTCTTTTCAATATACTACAGTTTGTTAAGAAGCGCTTTCATCCTAGGATATAAAATATGAATTTTAATATGAATTTAGTTTACTTAAAAAGCGCTTCAGATGTGTGAAGCGCTATGGCAGAGGCGCTTGTTTAGGGCTTTTGAAACGCTTCCATTACCGCTGGGTGGCAAAAGCCGCAGATTGTGTGCTGACTGCGTTCTATGTGTGGTAGACAGGGGGGTTTCCATGACTCGGGTAGAAGAGAGAAAGATTCAGCGAAGCAGAAGTGAATAAGAGAGTTGCCCTAAGCGCATTATGATTTTCGCAAAGTAGACTCTCATACTAGGGCTGCCATGCCAATATTTTTTTAGAATACCAATGTTGGTATATCTTTAATTCAATATGTTAATATAACCTCTATGAATTTTGCTCATATTACACATATTATATTATTATTCATAATATTGCGATATAAAATTATATAACAACCCAAATTCATGAAGCATATGCTGTCGCCCATAACGCTAACTTGACACTGTGCGCAAGAAAAGTTGGAATAAGTTCTTTCAATAGATAACTATTTTATACATATTGTAGTTATATAAATTTATATCGAAATATTATTAATAATAGTAAGTATAATATGTTTGATATAAGTAATAATAAAACGTACATATGTTGAATTAAAAATATATCAAGTTGTATTCTGTATTCACATCTATGATATATGTAAATACGACGCAAATTGGTTATCAAATTAATTGCTTTTCGGCCATAGGTCCATACCAATGAATATTAAATAAAGAGAATATTTTTTTTATAAAAACTTTTTATTGTATTTCTTTTGCTTAAAAAGTTCTCTCTTTGCCTTTAAGGTTCGATTATGCAATCGTAAAGCAACGCAACGTAACGTGACGTAGAGTTCTATCTTATGAAAAATAAGTGTAAGTGGTTAGTGAAATCGTAACGTAACCTAGCGCAGCGATGGGTTCCATTCCAGATAGAACTCTACGCCACGTTACTTTGCGTAGCTTTACGATTGCATAATCGAGCCTTTACACTAAAATGGTTCTTATTCTAGAAGAGAAAGAGTGTATACAAAGAAGAAGTTTCACTTCTTTACTGTATACACGGTATACTGTATCTTTTTTTCATAACAATTTTATTTTATCATTTGACAATCAGCTGTTTGTAGCTTGAGATTCGTACTCGAAGAAATTTTATTAAGTAAAGTTCAAGTAAGGTTCCAGTAATAGAGAGTGATATTTTGCTTGTTCTTCTTCTCTCTCGTACTAAAAAAAATGTGTACGGGAACGCTTTCAAGTAGCTTCAAAGTACTTCAAACAAGTAAGGAAACAGACCTAATAAAAACTTTTTAAGGGTACCGCTAGCTTAGCAAATATACTTTTAATCTTTTTTTGAAAAAGATCCAAAATATTGACTTTTACTCAAAAAATTACACAAAAAGTGTTTTTTTATTTAATAATAAAAACTCAAAATTGCATTTTTGACTACCTTTAACATGACCTAGCATTTAATAGCAAAAGTGGTTCCAGATTTAAGGAAAATTTTATTAGATGTTTCTGTCATCACAACCCTGTAATTTTTTTAAAAAGTTTATTTTTTCCAATGCTGCTTTTATTCTTTTCATAGAATAGTTAAGCTCCAAGAATAGTTTATCGTCGTTGCGCATACAAAAAAGGTTCTGTGTAAAATTTCGATGTGTGTAAATAAATTTTTTATTTAATAGCCATATGTATGACCCATCTACTCACCAAATGGTTTTTTGATATTTTTATTCGTTCAGAAGTTAGAAAATGTGAAAGTTAGCTGGCTATGTGAAAACAGTATTGAAATTCTTAAAAAACAAAAAGATTTTTTTCGTCTCCTGAAAAATTGTTAAAAAACACATAACCTTTTTTGTATGCGCAACGAAGTTATGTGACAAAAATTTTACCAATATCTCTTTCCGATCAAAAGTTATCGCTATAAATCTATTTTCTCCAATCTATATCTCTTAATTTTCATCCGATAGAAAAAACATGGACCTTTCATATAAGCTCTAAAGTAATTTAATAAATTAAGTGCTGTTTATTTTTCATTATTTGGATTTTTAAAAATATTAAAGCGAGGACTAAACCCAAAATTTTTTCACATTTCACCCGAGTAAAAAATTTTCAAAACTTCAAGATCTCCTTCAATAAGTTGATGGAATCGGAAAGCGTGTTCGAATACATACTCAAATCCGATTGAGCTTTTCACTTTCCTATCGGAATCTAGAACATATTTTCAAATCGGAAATGAAATCCGATATTTATTCTCTTCCGAGGTAGATGTCCTCGAGCATGACTTTTTTTGACGTAGAATACGTCATTCTCGGAGGTAAGTAGGGTGGTTGATAGTGATCAGGTGTCGGTATTTATATAACTTTTTGAGCCTTTGGTGGGCCTAAAGTACTGATCGTACAATGTTGATGTTAGCACTTGTTGGTCTGCTTGATCCTCAATGCGACAAAAATTCATGTTAGAACTCTCTAACTTATATAAATTTTACACAATTACATGAAATATAAAGCCAACATTTGATGTTTTTGTTTGCTGAAACTTGCTACCTATTTATCCACAGTTTCCGGTTTTATCGACAAAACCATAAAATTTGTATGGGAGCCCTCCTAAGGAGTGGTCGAAGGGAATAGGTGTCAAAGGCAAAAATGTTCCTTTTGCAAAAGTAATGGGGGTCGGTCATACATATTAACCCTCTCCGGCACTCTCTTAAAGGTCATATGCTCAGGTGTATGGAATAAATAAACAAAAACCATAAAATTTGTATGGGAGCCCCCCTAAGGAGTGGTCGGAGGAAATAGGAGTTAAAAGCAAAAATGTTCCTTTTGCAAAAGTAATGGGGGTCGGTGATATATATTAACCCTTTCCGGCACAAACACAATAAAATTTGTATGGGAGCCCCCCTAAGGAGTGGTCGGAGGAAATAGGAGTTAAAAGCAAAAATGTTCCTTTTGCAAAAGTAATGGGGGTCGGTAATATATCAACCCTCTCCGGCACTCTCTTAAAGGTCATATGCTCAGGTGTATTGAATAAATATACAAAAACCATAAAATTTGTATGGGAGCCCCCCTAAGGAGTTGTCGGAGGGAATAGGTATCAAAGGCAAAAATGTTCCTTTTGCAAAAGTAAGGGGGTCAGTCATACCTATGAACAATTTCCGGCACTCTCTTAAAGGTCATATGCTCAGGTGTATGGAATAAATATACAAAAACCATAATATTTGTAAGGGAGCCCCCCTAAGGAGTGGTCGGAGGGAATAGGTGTCGAAGGCAAAAATGTTCCTTTTGCAAAAGTAATGGGGGTCGGTCATACATATTAACCCTCTCCGGCACTCTTTTAAAGGTCATATGCTCAGGTGTATGGAATAAATATTTTGCTAAATAGTTTTTAAAAAGATGTCATCAAAAGCGAATTGAGTAATTCTACGTCTTGTGTTACGACATAGTCGAAACTACTGTATCTTTTATGTTTAAACCTTATGTTTAAGGATTTCAGGTGTTACACGAACTAAGCCAAGTCTGCCTTAGCTCGAAATAGGGTAATAAATTAGTGAAGATGGGACAATCAAGTGGTACATATTTTGGATTTTCTAAGCGTGGCGGGAAGTAGAAACCGTAGAAAAGTGTCAATTTGAATCTAAGAGACGTGTTATTTATTTATTTATTGGCCAAACAAGGCAATTTCTTATTCTAACAGGTTTTACTTATTCTAACAGGTGTTTGTATTCTATTTTACACTGAATCAAAAAATTGCACAAACAGCCTATGTTGCCAGAAAAGGACGATAAATAGTACTTATGGTATTTTTCAAAGATTGTGGGATGTGGGAATTCCCATGGTATTTTGTGGTAAAAATCTCTCGCGTGGGAAAAAAATACCACATGTGAGATGTTTACCACGCGTTGGAAAAAAATACCTCAAATTACCTCAAAATACCATACAATACTTCGAATTACCACAAAATACCAAAATACCTTAAAATACCTCAAAAGAAAATTTGAGGGATTTTGTGATAATTTGAGGTATTGTGGTATTTTATGGTAATTTAAGGTATTTTGTGGTATTTTGAGGTATTTTGCGAGTGTGGTAATTTGTGGGAATTAAGTGTGAGAAAAACAGAATTTTGGTGGTAATTTCATCTGGCGACACTGCATACAGCCAAGAATGATAGATAAAAGGATTGCGCAGTCCAAGCGTCGAGAAAAAAATCTACTGCGCAGCCTACGTCATCCGGGTTCTCAACTGTGACACTTTATGAATACATACAAAAGAAAATATCAAAAAACAAATAGCAATCACAAGCAGCATAAGCATTAAAGAGCCGCCGCACACTGACTTTTAGTCGGCAGATAGTTTGATGCTTGATTGGGCGCAACTGACAAGCCAACTATTTAGTTGGTTGTAGGTGCGCACGCTGTTCCCGGATAGTTTGCCAATTGCGGGGTTGTATTTGAGAAACATTATCATGGGGAGTTTTAAAATTATTTAGCTGTTTTGAGTTTTATAAAATTTTTCGTTACTGACATATTTTTTGTTGATTTTGGTGCGATTATGAATATTAAACATTTTGAAGTGATATCTTCTTTAGGCGCGTTTGGCAATTTCTGCTCAGTGATTTTCTCGTTCAATCGTCAGCATACAGTTAGATTCTGCCGCTGCTTTTGTGATATTTTTCGAAAATGTACGCACTTGCATCGTAGTCGTTGCTACACACTATCTTACGTTTGCATTTTGTTGTTGTTGTGTTTCAACACCCACAAAAAAAGTCCAAAGGCGTAAAATCGCAGCTCCGAGGCGGCCAATTGAAATTGCCAAGACGGCTGAAAACACGATTTGGGAATTTGGTGCGCAAAAGATCGATTGTGGCATGGGCTGAGTGGCCCATGAAACTTATAGAACAGCATCTTATTTTTTTTTTCGTGAATCCTGTGCACCTATAATCGTACTAAGAACTTCTCTCGAATAAATCAAGAAAATAAAAACCAAACATATTAAAATTTAAAGCGTGGTCAGTTGCAGTTATTAAGGTAACTTCTTTTCATAAGTTTCGAATTTATTTAAGTTTAAATAAATATTTAATTCAATTAATTGTACCGTGTTGTGTTGACAAAAAGTTATTGCAGTTGTCTTCACCTATTTGCCAAGTTCGCCATTGAATGGTTTTGCCATTTTATCAAAAACGTGCGCTGGAAGGTGCCACTGGCATGAAGCTTTGGCCAGCATGCAAATTGTCTTGCATTCACATCGTCTGCTTCAAAAAAATATCGAACGCCATGAAAGAATGTTTAATGCCCCAACTGATAATAGCCATCACAAGAAGTGGACATGGCATTGAGTTCCGTTCGATTGTACGCTAGCTGATTTATTTTTACTCCAATTCACCATCAGCTGTTTTTGACAGGAGCGGGGCGAAATAAATAATCATTTTGAGAGAGAAGTGTCAAACTTACTAACACCTTATTATTATTACACCATGGGCTAGTGTGCGGACTTCCATAGCATGTCATACCCACTTGGCAGTCTGCAGATTTTTGCCAGACTTTAAAATCAAGTGGAAATCTGGCCTCCAATTTGATTTTTTGGTTGGGTTTGACACCATGCCCACATAAAAACAAATCAAACTATCGGCCGATTTAAAGCTGTAGTGTGCGGCGGCTCTAAGTCTTTACGAAATAGCAAACAAGAAGAACATAACAAAATGAAAACAAAGAAGCAATAAAAGTAGTGTCAAACACATCAAGCAACGTAGCTGCTTTTTGTGTGGGGCGGTGCAAATAACGGAACAGACCCCTATTATAGGTGCATTTTTTTAGGGAATAGTACTGAAAAATATATATGTATACTTTAATTTATTTATAAATATATTTATAATGATATTAATTCCATTTCAAGTCGCCAAGTTTCAATAAGAAAATGTCGACTTTTTCATCTTTACAAATAAATAACCCCCACTTTGACAAACCCGAGCTACGTCACGATTTTTCGCAGCCAACTTCATAACAAAGATGGACGACATGCGCAATGCGCAATCTGGTAATATATCATTCTTGCATACAAATAATAGCTCGAGCTAGATTTTTCGTCAAGTTTCGTTAACTTGATCTAGCTGCAACCAAAGCGATTCAAATCGAATGCTCTGTAAGGAACCGTCTGTTTTCATTTAGTTATAAATTTATTTTCGCAATCCATTTTAATCTTATATATATGACGCAAACCCAAATTTTGTCCGGCATAAGGCTTTTTAAGTACAAGTCCAATTTTAATAAATTTAGTATGGTTTGATAGGTTTAGACCTGTAGATATGCAAACTGGACTTTTTATTTCTTAAAAATTTATATTTTTGAAGTTATAGCTTATTAAAGTTTGCATATAATTGCATATAATTGTTGTTGTTATGTTGGTTTTTCTTTCATTAACAGAGCAGCTGAGAACAACGTTATCAAACTCAGAGCAAAACTATTCGCTGCTCACATTTCGCTCTCTTCTGTCTCTTCTTAATAGAGCATCTGTTAACAACAAAATGAAAGTCAAAAAATATATAAAGCTTTCACAAGCCGCTCGCGCTGAACGCTAGCAACCAAGATACATACAGGTTTTTTTTATTGCAATTTTCCGCTCACATTTCACTTAATTCTGCCTCTTCTTTATATAGATTATGTTATTATAGTTATAAATTATTATAAATTATTATAAATTCAAACGAACAAAATGAATTGATGTAGAAATTGTTGAATTTTTCAAAGCAAATGTGAAAAGTAGTTATGACATAAAGGCGAGAACTGCTCAAGTCATTTTGGTAAAATTAAGCATTTGACAGAACTTGAGCTAGCTTTTCGTTTATTTTGGACATTAGCTGCAGCCAGCTCGAGCCTATTATGTTTGTGCCTTTAGATAAAAATGGATTCAAAGATTTGTACGGGACAGACAAATGAAGTAAAGCTAATAAAAACTTTTAAAAATATAACAATCTTCAATATTCTTAAAACTTCATAAAAAAAGGAAAAAAACCCTCTCTTTTGTTCATTTTAGATACGAGAAAAACAATTTCTTTTTTGTTAAATATAATGTACTGTGCATTCAAAATATTGTATCGACGCAACTCAAGGCTCTAGTGTATGTTGCTTCGTTCATCCTGTGGAAACTAGACAAGACCATTTCTTTAAATCGAAACTTTTTCAAGAGTCAATCCTTTTTTTTTCAGGTAAATTTATGTAGCGTCAGTTTCTTTTTAGACATCAGCCCATATGTAAAGAAAGCAGAGGAAAGTATAGTCATTTGTGGAATTTAAAAGGCATTGAGTATACAATTCAATTATTTTAACGATTTTATTTCTATCAAAATAAAAAAAAAATACTCTGAAGGTGTCACCAAGGGCGGAACGCCCCCTCCCCCTCCCCATAAGAACGCCTCTGAACTGGCCCCCTCATTCGTGCGACTTAACACTTCTCGATTACTTTTTATGGGGCTATGTTAAGTTATAGGTTTATGCCGACAAGCCAGCAACTCTTGCAGCATTGGATGCCAATATTCAAGCCACTATTAATGCCATACGACCAGTTTTATTGGAAGTAGTAGTGAGAAATTGGACTGATCGAATTGACTATATAACTCGTAGCCGCGGTGGACATTTGCCGGAAATCATGTTTAAAAAATAAATGAAAACTTTCAATTATGAAGTTGAATTCTCAAATACTTAAAGTTTAATTCTTTATGAAAACTTTCTTTCTTTGTTGAAAGTTCTTTGTGAAAACTCATTAAGTTTGCTAAATTTGTCTTAGCTATAAATTTATAAAGAACATAAATTATTTTTATTCATATTTCGGTGAAAGATGTAATGAAAAGAAAATTAAAAATATAGGTTGCAAGCCTATTCTACTTAGCAAACTACGGACTCTAGCGCTCTCTCTCAAGTAGTTCAGTAAAGTAAACGAAAATTGAAAAACTGAACGAAAGGAAAGCTTACGCAAAACTTGGACGACTCCACATAATGCTGCACATGATGTAATTAACAAGGTGGTAGTGAATTTTTCACCACACACTCAATTTTGCTGAATCTGTCAAAAAATTGTGACATAAAGAGAGGACCTGTTGGTAAGTGTCAAATCGTTCTTAGTTTTGTTTGCTTGCTAGTGGTAGTTCTAGCTAATAAGAATTAAACTGCAATTATATGTAGTTTTGTTGGATTTTCATAAAAATCATTGAAAACACTGTGAAAAACTAGAGCCGAATATGGAAACACACTGTAATTGGCTGCAAACATGGATGATCTGACCATGTAGTTTCACAATACCAATAGCAGCAATAAGCTGATCCATTTAAAATCTTCGAGGACATCTACGAAAGCTGTATCACAATCTGTACGAGGTTGTACATAATGCTTCAAGAATCCAACACTTTTATCTTGAGCTGCCGGAGAAGTAGTTTAATCAATTTGAGGTTAAGTTTGATATTTGTTGGTTTTTTTATTGGATAATAGCTTTGCATTAGTTAGCCAGCGCAGTCCGTCGCGCACATCTTCTCAGCAATTTTTTATTCTTATCCATGTTTTTTGCACGTTTATAATCAATCAAATTATACTTTCGTAATAAGCAGAAATTTCACAAACTATGTTTTGCTTAAAATATGCAATCAGCTGTTTTTGACAGATCGAGAGTTCATTTTTGTGAGAGAGGTTGAAAATTCACTACCACCTTGTTAATTACACCATGATGCTGCACAAGTTCGTACTTTTGCTCTCTTGCTTTTGTTTGCTTACGCACATGGTAGAATTATAAGGTAGGGCCGACTCGGAGAAGAATGAAGTGGAAAGCAGCGAAAAAGGGGGCTAGTTGTCAAAATCAGCTGTTCATATCGAGTTTCTTTATGTTCATGTTTCGCAGTTGATTTTAGGTTAAACTTTTTAAAAGCTTTTTTTCAAATTTAACACTTCCGCGGCATTTTATAGATTTATTTACAATGTTTTTACAATATTTTCACTCAAATTAACACAAACTTAACACTCGTGTCCGCACTATTTACAAATTGAAAACATGATATTTCTTTTTTCATTTGACATTTCCACCAACTTCGTAATTTTGACAACTACCCAACCTTTTCACTATCCACTCTTCGTTGACGCGTGAGGGCACTGAGCGACTCGGCCCTACCTTATAATTCTACCATGCTTACGCATAGCTTGGTTGAGCCTTTAGTCAATCTTTCAAATTTAAATAATTTATTTTGTTCTTTTATAAAAATTTCTTTAATTTTTTTATAAAAAAGAAAAAAAAGCAAAGGATAAATCTTCACACTGCTCCTGAAGCAGCTTCAAGTTGACCTAAAATGGCAACGTAAACTGAATGTCTCCAAGTGTTTGTTATGTTTTTCTGATGAAATATCACTTTGAATTAAAATCCCAGCTGATTTCGTTTTGAAAATATCTCAAAATTATTATATATATTATTTAACTAAATAACATATACTATTTAGTATGCTTAAGTTTTGTGCGCGTGCTAACATAAAAAAAAAAATCCGGAACAAAAATATTTCAAAAGGTAAAAATAAAAAATATGAAACGCAAATCATATAAAGCAAAAGTGAGGCATCTAATAAATTTATATAAAAACAGACTTAGTGAAGGTGAAAATATGCAGGAAAATCTCAATAAAGAAGCTGGAAATGAACGCATTTCGAAGAATTTTTAGAAGCGTCACCAAAGCCGAAGTTTCGCGAAAAATTGAAGAAATGAGTTTTTGAAACAAAATTTATCAATTTATTAAGAGGTAAACAAGTTCTTCATTTAAACGTTAAGGGTTTATTAATCCATATGTATTTTTTTTATTTTAAGATGCCATATCTGCTTTTACTGATGAATCGGATCAAAAATTAAGATCAGCTTTTCAACGTCAGAAGATAAAATATTTTAAAAGCAAGCGAAGTAACAAAATCAAGTCAAAAGAAAATATATCTGAGTGAAATGTAATTTTTAATGTTTTCAATGTTTTGTTAATTTTTTTTTTTTTTTTTTTTTTTGGATTCGCCCGGAGGTAAGAAATCTTCATAGATACGTATGACCCGCGCCATACGCATGCACGATTTACATTCTAAGAAGTTCCCGGATCAGCCGGACTGATAGAATGCACCTACGTGCTAAAACTTACCACCTGTTGGCAAATAATAGCCTCCACTAAGCACAATTGCTTGGCCTTTCAGCGGAAATTAAAATTAAATAAAATTTGAGAATTTTTTGTGCTTATGTAAACTTCATAAACATCATCGAATAAAAGCACATTCTTCATAATACGAAGCAATACAAGACAACATCCAAAGCTATTTATTAGACCATATATAACCGCATTTATAATTGTTGTCGTTCGGCTTGGGGCCACTGTCCAACCCAAGATCCTACGTGGAAAAGAGATGCAACTCTCAAACACCAAACCAATACCAAACATAGCACAGATATACAAGTATATATTGTGCAGGCACAATATATTTATATATTCGGGTCACTAAAATAAGGGAACACCGAGCTAAAGTTATTATTTGGATATGCATTTGGGCCAACGCAGGTAAAAACTTGTATGGAAAAGAGATAAACTCTGACACACCAAGCCAAGAGACACGGTATACATGGTCAAATAAGGAAGAACTAAAGATCTAAAATAATTTCATGAAAAAATAAAGCAACGAAACTGAATAAAACGAAAACTTAAAGTATCTATCATATTCGATGATGCTTATTTGTTAAATCGTAAAATCTACACAATTATCGCGAGTTATATTTGTTATCACAAGGAATGCGTTAAGTATTCATATGTAATATAATTTTGCGTTTTAAGACATCCACCGAGTCAGAAAAATTTATCAAGTTCAAGTTGCCATTAAAATCACTACACATACATCGCAAAGGGTCGTGAAGGGCATAATTAGAAGTGCAGTGACTCAACTTAAAAAGCTGGAAATGTCTGGCTCCGCTCCTGGGGATGTTGAAGTTTAATGAAGAAAGGAGGTATTGTGAGTCTATATCACCACTGAGTAATTTGTATAAAAAAGAGACATTGAGCATAATTCTTCTGCTTCTTAAGGAAGGCAGGGAAATAATTTTGAGGCGTGTTTCATAAGGGGGAAGAATAATATTGGGGTTCCAACGATAATGTAAAGCAAAAAGTAAGAATTGTTTTTGAACCGATTCTAATGCATCGATGAGGACATTGTATTGAGGGTTCCATATTACGGATGCATATTCAAGAATTGGTCTAACAAGAGAGGTATAAAGTATTTTAATAGTGAAAGGATCGTTGAATTCTTTAGCCCATCTTTTAATGAAACCAAAGACACCTCTAGCCTTATTTACCACCAAATTAACTTGAAGATTGAAACGAAGTTTAGGATCCATAATTACACCTAAATCAAGAAAACTGTGTACAATTTCTAAATTAGTATTATTTATAGTGTAATTTATACTATTAGCAATTCGACGTGAGAATGTCATTTGCTTACATTTTTTTAAGTTTAATTTTAAAAGGTTA
Source organism: Pherbina coryleti (assembly GCA_943735915.1). NCBI lineage: Eukaryota > Metazoa > Arthropoda > Insecta > Diptera > Sciomyzidae > Pherbina > Pherbina coryleti. Next base: position 81,739,417 of record OX030948.1, read on the forward strand.
AAATTACACCACTCAACTAGACTGTTTAAATCCGATTGTAAGAGTTGTTGATCTTCAGGCGATTTGTAAGTTAGGAAAAGTTTCACGTCATCGGCGTACATTAAGACGTAAGAGTGTTTTATTACAGAAGGAAGGTCATTTATAAACAGTAAAAATAAAACCGGACCAAGATGACTTCCCTGCGGAACACCAGATGTGACCAAAATATTTTTTGACATAGAATTCTTATATAAAACTTTTTGAGAACGATTCGACAAGTACGAGTTAATCCAGTGTAATAGTTTGACGGGAAACCCAATTAGATGAAGCTTTTTCAGAAGAAGATAATGATTGACACAATCGAAAGCTTTGCTAAAGTCTGTATAAATAACGTCAGTCTGTCGTCCTAAAGTAAAACCTTTGATGACACGTGAAGTAAACTCCAAGAGGTTAGTTGACGTAGATTTTCCCTTTAAGAAACCATGTTGAGAGGTGGAAATGGAGGAAGATACAACGTGGGTTATTTGATCAGTTATAATTTTCTCAAATAACTTAGGGATTGCGCTTAGTTTTGCGATACCTCGGTAATTGGAAACATCAATTTTTGAGCCGGATTTATGAAGAGGTATTATATAAGATTTTCTCCATATATAAGGAAAATGACCACTGTGCAAGGATATGTTAAAAATTTTTGATAGGGGAGAACACAAACTAATAGAACAATGTTTTAAAATGCAGCTCGGGATTTCGTCAGGACCAGTCGTAAAAGAAGATTTAACTTGTCGAAGGTAATGCATAACTATATTAGAATCTATTACGGGGGTTTCAAAAGAGTTAACTGGTGGTAGGTAAGGATATTCAAGACTCATGCTCAATGGTATATCGGAGTAGGTTGTTTTAAAGAAGTTTGCAAACATGTTGGAAACTTCGATGTCGCAAGATGCTTCTTCATGATTGAATTTCATAAGAGGTGGGAAGCTAGAGGTTTTTCGTTTTGAGTTGACAAAAGTATAGAAAAGTTTCGGATTATCTTTGAATTGAATTTTTATTTTGGTTATATAGGCAGAGTAGCACTGTTTATTTAATAGTTGATATCTGTAACGACAAGAGGAATAGCAAGCGAAGTCTAAATTAGAGCCTGACTTTTTATATTTTTTAAATAAGCGATTTTTGGAGTTTTTTAAAGACTTAAGTTCATTAGTTAACCAAGGGAGGCTTAAAGGTTTGAAATTACTATTTTTTTTTTGGCACAGATAATGAGAAACATTTTTGCAATGTATCATTAAGAAACTGTACTGAAGATTCGACATCATAAAAAGAGTACGAAGACCTATTATTTAAAATTGGGGACCAGTCAATCCGCGCGAGAAGAGCATTAAGTTTAACATAGTCTGTTTTTTTAAAGTTAAAAATTTTATTATTTCGCGTATCTGGAGCTAATTTTTTTTCATTTATGTTGGCAAGTAATATTGTTATTTCAAGAGTTGGATGATAATCGTCTTCAGGTAAGGAAACTGGGTTCGAACGACGGAGATTTACGGAAGTGCATCTATCTACAAATACAAGGTCAAGAGATCTATAATTTTTATTAAGAATATTATTAACCTGCTGAAGACACAGATCGGACAACTTATCTAAGAAATCATTTATCCAATCAGAGGCAGAAATAGGAGTAAGAAATGCGGAATCATCGGAAATTCTCCAGGATACAGAAGGTAAGTTGAAATCACCTAATGCAATGATAGTATCCATATTTTTAAGCATATTATGGACTGTTTCGATGGCACTAATATGGTTTAAGTAAATTGTTAAATCACTTTTAGGTGGAATGTAAGAGCAAGTAAGAAAAATCGTATTATTATTTACTTTAACTGTAACACAAATAAACTCCAGGTCGTTGGTACCAGGAATTGTTAATTCCTCCGAAGCAAGCGAGTTATGGACAGCTATCAGAACGCCACCACCGATCTTATCATAGCGATCTTTACGAAAAATTTGGTACTTATTACACATTATTTCAGAGTTTAAAACGTTAGAGCGAAGCCAAGTTTCAGTAAAAACTATAAAGTTATATTCAAAATCAAAACTGTTCATGAAAATATCGGAAAGTTTAGAATTGAGACCTCTAACGTTTTGATACACAAGCTCTAATTTAGACTTGTGATTTTTTAATCGTTTTTTGTATGGTACTGAGGACTATTAGAAGGACGAGGCAAGAGTACAACATTTGCAATACGCGGTTTGTTTTTGAATTCAAATTCATGAACAATTGTATTACGGGGCCAAAAGTTTACATCCACAAGAGTATTAAATAAATTTTCCGGAACAGTCAATCTAAAAGACGTAGTCAGTCTCGCATTTAAATATTTGAATTTTTGGATCGAAAGAGGCATACCACTATTTAACTTTGAATTAATAAAAAATTTTATGTCATCTTCAGTTGTATCAGCAGCTAAGCGCGAGACAAAGATTGCTTTAGTTGGTGGAATTGCAATTAATGGCTTAGGAGAAATAGTAGCAGTAGTAATAGGAATCCGTTGAGCGTTAACAACTGAAGTTGCAAAAATAGGAGTTTGAACAGTAGGCGGAGCAACTGAAACAGCTTGAGCATAAGTAAGAACAGGCTGGTTAACAGGTATGGATGGTGCTAACATTGGCAAGGAAACGGTCTCTGGTACATTTGGAGCAGATATAGAGGCAATCGTATCAGTACAAATGTCCATATCGTCTGCAATGTCACGTTCAACAGGTGGTGGTATTGGTGGTGTCGAGTTAGTTTTCTGTTTATTGCGCAGGTTCATGTATTTCTTTTACGCTTGGGCGAAGGAATTGGCTCATCAATATATTTACACTCATCGAAAAGTGTTTGGTACTTTAAAAATTTTGCAGAAAGCAAAGAAAGTTCCCTACTTATCTCAGAGAAACCCTGCTTTGTCTGCTTAAAAAGCTTATAAAAATTGACATCAGTCAATCTGCACTTCTCACAACACCAACGCAACCCTTTACCTTCTTCAATAAGGTCTGCAACTCTACCAATTATGCCCACACATTTGGTGTGAACGATATCATCACATAGCCAACATGATAAAAATCACTCAGTTTCACCCTTAGTGGAACAGCCAGGCTTAGAGCAGAGCATTTTAATTAATAAATAAAAAAAAGACCAAAAAAGTAGTAAAAATAAATAAAAGTAGTAAATGTAGTAAAAATATTAGTAGAAATTAATAAATAAAAATAGAACCAAAAAAGTAGTAAAAATAAATAAAAGTAGTAAAAGTAGTAATAATAATAGTACTAAGCAAAAGTAATAACCTGAAGTGATGGCAACCCTTAGTATGTATAATAATAATACGTATTCAATAGCTTAGCTAGACAGAGCTAGGCAGATGTCTTAAACGCAATTAGCAATAGAACAAAAAGAAAGCAAACAACTTAAAGTGCGAAGAATATAATAAAGAAAATGTAAAGAAACTTGTTCAGCACTTTAAAGAAATTTTAATAATAATAATAACACTTATGTTAACAATAGTAAAACAAATGCAAAACTTATCCGCTGCAATCATTAGACTTCACATAAGCACAAAATTTTTTAATTATTTTCAAAAAACCACTGTAATTAAATTTAAACTTTGCAGAAATTAACAAACACAACTTAAAGAAATTTTAGCGCGTTGCCAACTTTAATGAAAAGGTTTAGCCAGTCTTGGAGAAATTGGTGCTTTTTTGTTTGTTTTTTTAAGATAAATATTGTTAAATATTGAAATGGAAATGATATAAGTTTTATTAAATAAATATACAATGAAAAATTTTGCCTCTTTCTTAAAAAACGAGGAAATCGAAGGTTTGGCAAAAATAATTACCACCATTTGGGTTGAATATACTCCTGCAAGGGAAGTAGTACTTAACTACAGCAAATATACCCAATTGGTTCCCACAGCACTAGTATAGCGATAGTTCAAGTGTGAACTAGTGCTTTTCCGCCCTCACGCAATGTTAATTTTCTACAGAAGATTGCATTGCCAGGGGTATTATAAAGAACTAGTACTGGTGCAATTGGCACTAGTAAAACGCTAGTATTATACTAATCGCATTTCCTGGAGGGTTATTACAAATGTTGCGAAGTAAATGTCACTGCAGTATTTTTTAAGCGACTTGAGTATGATGAATCTTCAATAAAATTAATGTTCAATCTCTCCCAAAACTTGTTAAATTCCCTGTGAATCGACTCTCCAGCCTGCTCCGACTACAATCCCAAACCATCTCAGTCTAGTTTTATAATAGCATCCTTCAAATGATCTAATATAACATGTATTTTTATCGTCTGCGAGACACCAGTACTCTTAATGGCTTTGCGAAAAGTTATCAAATTTTTATCTAAATCGGTTAAATCGTTTTTTTTTTGTTATAAAACAAGAATCTACAATTTTATTCATTGTCTGAAAAGCACACTCAAAGGCCTTCAAGGCATAAGGTCCAACCGTTTCATAAATATCGGGGTCATTAAGTTTTGCAGATTCCTTTAAAAGTTGTCTGCATGCATTGCCTTCAAAGATCTCTCCTTGATCATTTTTAGCCATTAATTTCAACTTTGTGGCCCAAATCAATGTTTTTTCCCGCCCAACAAGAGGTACGATACCACTCCAAAACAAATGATTGACAAAGCTCTGCAAAAGATGAAGTTCGGGAAGTTGTGGTCGGAGCAGGCTGGAGAGTCGATTCACAGGGAATTTAACAAGTTTTGGGAGAGATTTAAAATTAATCTTATCGAAGATTCTTCATACTCAAGTCGCTTAAAAAATGCTGCAGTGACATTTACTTCGCAACATTTGTAATAAATGATAGATGTATATAGCCCTAGTCAAAATTATTTACACTTTCAGAAGAAATAGATTAAAGAAAGCGCTCGCCTTTTTTGTTGTTTGCATAATTCGCAAAGAAATTTTTGGTTGTTGTATTCTTTGTAGTATGCAAAGTAAAGAAAACATGTTTTAAAAAACCTAACGAAAAATATCATTAAAAAAAATTAGCAAAATATAACTATTCTCTGGCCTATACAGTTTTCGCACAATGTTTTGTGGACTGATGAGTCTTCCTGTAAATTCGAGGAGTCTTTTGGAAAAACATTCATCTTCCTTAAATCCTAAAAAGTAAGGTCGTGCAGTACTTATGTTTGTAAATAATTGTGTTTATAGACTCCAAGAAAGGCTGTGTAAATACTTATGACGCCAGAGAGTAGTTATCAATTATTAGTTTATTTTGTTATATATATCTGTAGGTTTGCTAAAACTTTTGTTTTTATTTAACATACTGCATAGAATGCAACAACAAAAAAACATCTTTGGAAAATTTTTCCAACAACAAATAAAGTGAGCTCTTTCTTTAAAACATTTAAAAATATTAGCGATGTGTAAATAGTTTTGACTATGGCTGAATTTCTTAGAGGCTGTCCAATTTGACCCAATTTAAGTATAAAAGTGATTACGTAATTTATGGACGGGACGGGATAGTGGAATAGGTCTACAAGGGATACCACTTAAAAAAAACGCGCCGCGATATTTATCTCCGTAGATGGTGTGGAAACAATATCCCAATTCTCAATATTTTACACGCACACACACACACACACACACACAAACGCACACATAGGTATAATATATATATATAAATATATACAAACATACATCCATACATATATAAACACTTTTATACTTGAATATATTGCGCTGTCTAATGTACAAGGTGGTTCAATCACGTGAAAATGCAAAAATTGAGATATTTTTAAAACGAAATCAGCTAGGATTTTAATTCAAAGTGATATCTCATCAGAAAAACATTACAAACACTTGGAGACATTCAGTTTACGTTGCCATTTTAGGTCAACTTGAAGTTGCTTCAGGAGCACTGTGTCTTGAACATATTTAAAAAATTCTTACTTTTGTCTGAAAAACTTATTAATTATATATGTGAAAACTACAATAAAAATGCTAAATAATGTAAATAAAACAGATATTTTGTGGATTACACGGAAAATAATATTGGGAATAGTGATTAAATATCTGGCAACCCTAAGCACGAGCGCAATAAAAGCACAAATCTTAATTCGCTCATCTCGGAAAATTCAAGCAAATTTGCTTCAACTAAATTATCATAAGAAACAACTTGCTTATCATCAAATTGTATGTATTAAAAATATGTTCATTTGTGTGTAAAAATAGACGTGATTTCAAATTTGAAGCATATTTGTTCTCGGTCTTAAATCGAAAACACAGTTTATATTTGTACGTCAGCTAAGCCGGTCAAGTATTTCGTGGATAACAAAGTAAGTGCATATGACACGGTGTTGTTTTTAATAATTATTTTTTTTACCGAATGAGTTACGAGAAAAACCAGTTTTGGAGACGACATATAACAATAATATTCGCATCTTTAATATATTTTTTGAGACCTTGAGACAAGGCAACTTGAAAATGTTAAATTTAAATTGAATATATTTTGTGTATTCACTTTCTATGAGTACCAATCAAATTAATAGATTAATGCATTGAGATTAACTTTTTTAGAAATTACTTCTAAAATTGACAATAAAGTAAAATTCAATGTTTTAAGATATAGCGGTACATACCAACAGATTGTGAACTGTTTTAAACATTCATTTTTAATTTCACTTTTAAATTTCTTTTAACATCATTCTTCGGATGTGAAGACAAATAAAAATATAATTGGATAAAATCTTTTAAAAAGTACTGAAGGTCTTTTAATAGAATGTTAATAGTTTAAAGTAAATTAAGTATTTAGATAGAATTTAGATAGAAGATCATTTACACATGTACGTCATTCAAATGCAATATTTTCCAGGCATAAAATCTAGATTTTTTCTCTTAGTTTTAAAAAGCATTTAAGATTTTCTCTCGCAAAAAGTAAATTAACTTCGGGTTTTCATCAAATCGCCTATGATGAATGAAGATTAAATTCCAAAATTATGTCGTAGTTATTTGAAATGTATTACATAAGAAATATTTGTATCATCATGAAAGATTACACACACTTTGCTAAAATAGCAACATTTCAAAACTTCAAATAACATTCCCAAATATTTTGTTAATATTGGTAATATGTAGAAAGGTGTGAGTGCCGCTTATGGCGACCCCTACTGAAAGAAAGAAAAGATAAAGACATGGCTTAATTTGATATGGAGGTGATGCTGATCAGAAAAACAAGTATATTTTTGTTACCTGAATCATTAGCCTGCCGTTAATTTATTCGTACATGATTGTATAAAAAATAAGTATGTATATAAGTATGTTTAGAATAACAGCATTTTGTCGTTTGTCTTACATAACATACATTTTTTGTCGAAAATTTAAATAATATTGTCGAAAAGTCGATTCATGTTACTTGTTTTTATTGTTTCTTTGATATTTATTTAAGTACAAATTTTTTTTAATGTTTTAGGGCTACGTTAAAAAGAAAACAAGGCAGTAATGAATTTATATGTACTATTTAATGGTTAATCAGCGATTTCTTATATAGCAATCCTTATATCAATTCTTTTTCTTCATCACATCTTCTTTTCGAGCTTCCTTAGTCTGTGTTTTTATAATTTTTAAAATTAATATTTTTATACGGAATAGATTAAAAGCTATTTTTATGATGTTCCTCGCCTCATGTTGAAAATCAAAAGTTCGTAACTGATAATGGGAGAGATTGATGTGCTCCTTTTATTAATGATGTACCAGTGACAACAAGAATAGGTAAAACGTTCTGATGCAGTTTCCAAAAATTCGATAGGTGTTTTTGGGGTAGTATCAATCAATCAAATGGTTAAAATTGAAATTACTCTTACTCTTGAAATTGTTCTTATGTTTGCAATTCGAAAAGGTCTTAATTCTTTATTAAGGGGGCATATAGGTTACAAATTTAAAAAAAAGAATTTTTTTCGGGAATTTCATTTTCATAGAAGGAAAAAGATATCGTTTTCAAATTTTGTACACATATTTATTAACATTTAAAAAATAAAAAAAATTTGTCTCAGAATTTTTGAAGTGCTTTTTGACGTTATGTGATTTTTTTAAAAGAATGCCAAAAAATTTACGGTGTGCAGGATATCACCAGTCTGGAACATCTGAGGAAAAAAAACTAAAATAATCATTGTTGAAGTGGCTATCGCCTGAACTAGGATAATTGTTTTCCGCCGAAAAAAACCTAGTGAAGCTCTTAAGGGGGCATAAGAGCTTCTTATGCCTCATCAGATAATTGACCAATTCCAGGGATGCATTTTTGTTATGTCCTAAGCATGGCAGAAAATTTTGTGAACGTTAACCAGCATTAAATATTTGCTAAAAAGATCGATATAAAGGGCACTAGTTTAATTTATATGTACATCAAAGGCAGCAATATCGAAGAATTGTGTAATCGTACGAGTATGGGCGAGATTTTTTAATGGATAAAAGGAAACAGAAATAACTACACCAAGGGAAATAACGCATATTAACATTATAAATGCCTGAGTATAAATTTTATTTATATATTTACGTGGATAAATCAAATATTTTCCTTACAACTCGTTTTTTCCCGTATTTAAATTTTATTTATACCACACACGTACACACATATTCCATACAAGCAAGCAGCAACAGCATCGCACACGTACACACATATTCCGACAAGCAGCAATAGCATCGCACTCTGTTCCTGCAGGTTTCTTATAGTTCTCATTTAGTTAATGTTGTAAGGGTAATATAGGGTGGATATTTGGACAAGATGATTTGTGCATGCGATGGGTGGTCGCTGTATGAACTGATGTAGGGTTGAGTGACAACTTGATATTTTCTGGATGTCATTTACCTGCATATTTTGCTTCTTATAAATTTGAATTCTTATGGAATTTAAATATGTTGTTTTTAAATTCAATATTTTTATATAAATTTTCTTTAAATGCGATAGTTTTATTTTCAAATATTAAATATTTGAAAGATATTTAATACAAAATAATAAAAAAAATAAATAACTGGCCATTTCAGCCCTTGAAAGGACTTTGACCTAGCTTCTTATGATCAATTGTGTTGTGCGAGTTATTAAGTTTGTACACAATTGACCGAGAACCTGACCTACATGCTTAACGCCGACTCCGAACGGCGATGAACGGAATGTTCTCGTTCTCAAGAAGCTTTACATGGCATTTTGATTACTCTCTGAGGTTTACCATTGTCTGCAGAGAGGCGGCGACCGTACAGAAAAATTATTTTAGTTCAAATATGTAATATAATATACTGACCTGCTCCGTGTAAATTTCTCCCTCAGCCTTTTCCCAAGTTTTCATGAAATTAGTGCAATTTAGGCATTAAAATCAGCAATAAATAAATACATTTTTATTATGCTAAAAGTGTTATTACATTTCATTAAATTCACATTATGTACTTACAAAAATTTACAATAAATTAAAAAACTAGTATTTTACCCTGCGGTGGGCGCAACAAGCTAGTACCTACAAGCAGTCTTATTGCGGCTTTTCAAGCGAAATCATAGTTTTTTTTATAGATAAAAAATATCAAAAACCAAGAATGTATGCCCCTGGAGGGTTAAATTATAATAAGAAATACAAATTTATTAAAAAAGACAGATCCTTATTTGGAGCTTTTATACTATTCATTATTATCGGAATCCGTCTAGTCTATATTTTTGTAGTTCTACTATACATCAAAGTCTGGTTTGAAGCTGCTAATAGTATAAAAGCTCCAAATCAGGATCTGTCTTTTTTAAAATATTTGGTCGCATACAAGACAATTAACAAAAAAATATCCAATGCTGCAAGTCAAAAATTTGGTCGGCATCTTTTGTACCTTGGCGAAGAACTTGTAGCACTCGCTCTTTTCTATCATGCGGTTTCTATTGAGAGAAAAAGCAGTATAGTGACAGCATTGCAAGCTCTGAAGTTTCCATGTAATCATCCAATCGCAAACCCAAATTCTTTAAATGAATGGACAAAAAAAAAAGATTTAGATTGTTTTGCATCTTGTCTAACAACAAATCTATTTCGTAGGTTTAGTTTGACATGCAACTTTTTAAAATATGATCCTGACGAATGGGAAAAAGATGAAGAATACCAAAGAGTAAAAAATTATTTTAAAGATCTTTGTGTTGTAAATGATGTTGCGGAGCGTGGGGTACAACTTTCTCAAGAATTTCTCGAGCTTACAAAATCAGAAGTGCAGCTATAAAACCTTCTTATTGTAGCCCAAAATACTCGAAAAATATTCTCGAACTGTCAAAAAAAAAAAGTACAGTACACTCTCACAAATTCGAACCAGAAATTAGAACCTGCCATTTCAATATTGAACGCTCTAAAATCAGAACCTGGTTCCAATTTCTGGACGTTTCTTTATTTATTAAATTCACAAGTGATCTTTGCTCATTGATATACAGGGTGGACCAGAATAAGTGTCCCCTTTTCTTGATTTGATTAAAAATTCAATTGTGATGTATTTTAATTTTTATTTTTATTAAACACTTAAGAATACTTAAAAGAATTTTTTTGCCACGTTTTATTCGATTCTTCCACCTCCTTCACGAATAACATGGCGTAATCGGGTAGAAAACGAGTTGCATGGGACACGCAACTAAATCCATAGGAATTTCGTCCCAAATTTTAACTAAAAGTGACTTGAACCTGTCCAAATTCGTTATTTTTGTAATATTTAAGTCCTTTAGTTTAGCCAGCATATAACCCCAAACGAAATAATCCAAAGGATTAAGATCAGGTAATGATGCTGGCCACGAGTCTTTATCGATGAAATTGGGTATGTTTTCACTTAACCACTGTGGAAACACATTTGGGCGATGACTTGGCGCTCCATCTTGCTGAAATACCCATCGGTTATTTTGAAACAGTTCTCCAGCATTAGGCATCAGATGCTTTTCCAAAATTTCTTCCAGATAATATTTTGCGTTGATTATGACGCCACTTTCAATGAAAACCAGGGGAAATTTTGTCGTTTTTGATATTGCCCCCCCACACCATGACCTTGGTGACATTTTGAAATCGTTGAACAGCTTTTACGAATAAATGCGATCGTTCTGAACGTTAAGGCTTGGTTGCAACAGAAACAATTTTTCATCGGAAAAAATGATATTTGAAGTTGCGTTCTGTCACAAAAGCTGTTTGCATTTTTTCTTTCTCTCCATCATATTATTCAATGTTATGCCATGGTGCCGGGTTTTCTTGTATGGTTTCAGCTTCAAGTCTTTTTGCAGAACTCTTACCATCGAACTTCGGCTTATATTATACTCTGCAGCCATTTTTCTGGCACTTCTTTGACCATTTCGTCGAATTTTCTCTCTTACACATTTGATCAAACTACTGGTGCGCACAGATTTTTTAGGGCCTGTTTGTTTTTTTTAATATCATCAGTTAAAGTTTCTTCAAATCTTTTTAAAGTACGCTGTATAAATTTTTGATTTATTTTACCAAAGTTTTCATGCTGACGAAGCTTTCGAAGTATATCTATTTGTCTAAGACCTTGATTGTGCAAGCTTAAAACCAATTGTCTTTTCACGTCCATAATAAAAAAAAAAAAAATAAATAACTGGCCATTTCAGCCCTTAAAAGGACTTTGACCTAGCTTCTTATGATCAATTGTGTTGTGCGTGTTATTAAGTTTGTACACAATTGACCGAGAACCGGACCTACATGCTTAACGCCGACTCCGAACGGCGATGAACGGAATGTTCTCGTTCTCAAGAAGCTTTACATGGCAATTTGATTACTCTCTGAGGTTTGCCATTGTCTGCAGAGAGATGGCGGCCGTACAGAAAAATTATTTTAATTCAAATAATTTTCTGTCGCTGCTGGGATTCGAACCTGGGTTTCCAAAGTTCGTTGACATAGCGGCCACACACTTTAACCAACTACGCCACGGACGCCACTTTTCACGTCCATAGCTAATTTAAAACTAAGAAACAGTTTTAAAATTTGCACGTGTTTAAGATTAGTGCTTAATAAAACAACAAACATCACGTGATATATTGCAGTACTTTTACTCAACTTCTTTGCAATAGATAGCGCTTAAAACAAAGGGGACAGTTATTCTGGTCCACCCTGTAAATATAAATAGGAGAATTATATAAAATTTATGTTAAAAAAACGTTAAATATTCATAAATAAAAATTCTTTTGTGTTGACATAAATTTTTTTAATCAGTTTCATTATTTTCTTTCACATTTCTGTGAAAAAAAAGTCCAGAAATCAAAACATTTCAGAAATTAGAACCACGCGTGGAACAAAGTGGTTATAATTTGTCAGAGTCTACTGTACTCTTAAAAAAAACTTATCATTAATTTGTATTTCTTATTATGATTTAACCCTCCAGGGGGCATACATTTTTGGTTTTTGATATTTTATATTTATAAAAAAAAACTATGATTTCGGTTGAAAAGCCGCAATAAGACTGCTTGTAGGCAGGCGCGGATCCAGGGGGGTTGGGGGTTCAAACCCCCCCCCCCGAAATTCTAAAAGAACCTCTTTTTAAATGTGATGTACTGATGTTTATTATGTGGGCTAAGAGTACCAAAAAGAAAAACATTGGTTTTTTATAATTTACTTTAAATATTCACACCCCTATGCTGGAAACGTTTGTAGCTGTTTCTACACGTATTGCTAAAATACTGAATTCTGTTCCAGTTTTTGTTTGTTTTTGCATTATATCGCGCCTGTAGCTGTAAACAGTCACACATACAATCTTAACCTAAAATCACAAAAACACCGCATTTTTTGGATAAAATATATCCAAACACCGCACAGTTTTAATTTAAAAACCCACAGTTTGGATAGTATCGGTACTGTAGACTTAAAATTCCTTTTTATACAGTAATGGAGAAAAATTCCGGTTTTTGTAGTTTTATTTATTTTGATGTTGGTTTTATGTTGGCCTTTTAGATTTGTATTCGGGTCAAATAAACAGAGAAATAACTTTTATTATTATAATTATCTTCACCCCAGCGTCAGCTTGTGGTATTTAACACAGAAAAATAATCCTGAGCACCACACAATCATATGGAGTGAATATGGAGTAAATATGGAGTGAAATGTGGATGGCTATTTTTTTCGTAGCAAAGTTTTTTCCAATAAGTGGAATAATTTTTTCACATATTGCAGCAAAACACAAATTATAACCTTTTTTTGAAAAACCAGAGGCTCGAAATAGATTTTAGACTAACGGTGTCTTGAGCAAAGTTGAATTTGCTCCGTAGAACATTATCCACGCCTACGATTTTTTGAAAAAAAAATTAACCCGCTCTAATGTACACTCTAAACGATTTCTGTTGAATTTTACGACAATAATCGTCGGCAGCGCTTTTCTGACTAATAGTGTCTAAATTTACACATGCACATTTTTAAACATTTTTGTTGGATATTACACAGAAAATGTTTAACGATTTACGCAACTTGTGTGTAAAAGTTGAAACTCTTCGTGTTTATTTTTCAACAAAAAATGTGTAAAAATATGCCCCTTCCTTCGTACCATTGTTCTATTTCATTACTCTTGCGTAAATAAAAGTAAGTAATAAGTAAGATATAGAATGTTTTTTCGTTTTATAATATAGTTTTGTATTCAGTAGTTTTAAATTCAAATTGTAGTTATGTGAAAACATATGTTAACTCAGGTAGCTTATTATCACTTTTAGCTTTAATTCATTTAAGAAAATGATAATGAATTTTATAATTAATTTATAAAAAAATAATTGAAATAATGTAATCACTTTTAAGAAAATAAAAAAATAATAAAATAAAAATAGAAATAGAAAACTATTAAGTTAAACTTTCCAGCTTACTAATAATTGTATTGATTTTTTTTTATACTATTGATGTTTTTTTTTTTTTTTTTTGCCTTGAACTTGTTATTTTAGTGAATGAAATTACACATTTCATGTTCACCATTACACATTTTCGTGTAATTTTGCACATTTTTTGTCACATTTTAAATTTTTACACATTTTGAGTTTAACATTACAATTTTTTTGTGTAGTAATTTAAACATTTTTTGTGTTAATTTAAATTTTGCACAACTTTCTGTTTAAAAATAAACAATTTGTGGTTTTTTTATTAAATGACACCAAAAGATAATAATTTTAGGCAACAACAATTCAACAAAAATTTACGGTCATTTTGATAGTAAATTTCAACAAATAGTTTAGAGTGTATATAAAAGGTGGATAAATTTTAAGGGCCGACGTTGAATATAAACCACACCTAAATGTCAAGTTTTTTTCTGCATTTCATTTGACATTTCTCAAATTCAGACTAACTCAATTTGAACCGTTAAAGTTATTCAGGCTTATTATGAAAATGGGCTTTCAAATCAAAATGCATATCGAGCACTTCGTGATTTTTTCGGTCAATTCAATCGTCCAAATGTGCGTACAATCGGAAAAATCGTGCAAAAATTTGAACAAACCCGGTCTGTAGGAGATGTGAAAACACCAGTGCATGCTCGTACAGCTCGTACTGCAGAAAATATTGCTGCTGTTCGCGATAGTGTGGCAGAAGAGCCGTCCACCTCAACTCGTCGTCGTGACCAACAATTGCACCTCTCACGCTCGTCGTTGATGAACATTATGCATAAAGACTTGCATTTCCACGGTCAGAATGGTGGCAAGAAATGGCAACAGTGGATGATAAATTTTCGAAGAAAATCATCTTCAGTGACGAGGCACATTTTCACCTCAGTGGATTCGTCAATAAGCAGAATTGCCGCATTTGGGCGAATGATAATTCAAGAGTGATTGCCGAAAAACCCCACCCACAAAGAGTGACTGTTTGGTGCGGTTTATGGGCTGGCGGCATCATTGGGCCGTATTTTTTCCAAAATGAGGCCGGTCAGACAGTAACTGTGAATGGTGTTCGCTATCGTGAGATGATAACGAACTTTTTATGGCCCGAATCGGAAGATATGGAATTGGACGATATGTGGTTTCAACAGGACGGTGCCACTTGCTACACAGTTAACGAAACAATGGCCGTGTTATCTCACGTGGTGGCGATGTCAGTTGGCCGCCAATCATGTGATTTGACACCGTTGGACTTCTTTCTTTGGGGTTATTTGAAAGAAAAGGTGTACGTCGATAAGCCAGCAACAATTCAAAAGCTAAAGGATGAGATAATTCGGCACATTAACGGCATAGAACCTCACTTATGCCTCGGCGCCATCGAAAATTTGGACCATCGGATGGAGGTGTGCCGCTGAGGTCGCGGCGGCCATTTAGTCGATATTTTGTTCCATGCATAATTGAACCATACCAATATTATCATAATAAAAAGAAATTGGGGCGTCCGTGGCGTAGTTGGTTAAAGTACGTGGCCGCTATGTCAACGAACCTGGAGACCCAGGTTCGAACCCCAGCAGCGACAGAAAATTATTTGAATGAAAATTGTTAAAAAAATAAAATTTATATAAAATAATTTTTTAAATAAAATAAAAAGTTTATTTTTGTGCTCACCACAATTTTCGATCCTGCCAGGAGCGAACGGGAACATCAACAACCAGTCGGCAGCCGCATTCTCACCATCCACAACAGCATCACCTGATTAATTTTTTAAGTAACGGCATCACATCATCATCTACATCATCTTGACGCTAGCCTCATTGTTGAGCATAGCCCCAGCAACATCTTTAGTGACTGTGTACCACAAGGAACACGCTAAAAAAAACCGTGTCACCCTAAGAGCCCAGCACAAAACGTTCGACATCTTCAACGAAAAGACGAAGACGAGAACAGGGTACCGTCGCATTCGCGGAAATATTCCTTTTTCAAATGTATATTCGACAAAATATAAAAATATCGCTTCCGCTCCCGGAAACTATCTACAGGCAGACGAAGGAATTAGATGTTTAAGCAAAACTCCAAACCTGGCGTTAAGTTGACGCAGACAACGGAAACGTCAATAACAACACCATCAACATCAAAAACATTGACCAACAACAAGCAAAACCCTACACCTGCCGGTAAGGTGGAACAGGCAACAACAACAACAGAAAAATATCAGCAGCAGCAACAACAATCACAACAGCATCAGGATAATTTACAACAACAACAACAAGAACAACAAAAACAACAATAACAACAGCAACAACATCAACAACAACAACAGCAACAACAACAAAGATATCGGCATATTAATTTTTTTTTTTGACATGTTATAAAATTTTTTTCACAGGTTGCTTTTTAATTTAGATTCGCACGAGGCACACACCGTGGATTTTAAAACGTTTGTAAGACGATAGGGTCGGAAGAAACTTATCGTCTTACATCCGTAGGCACTCCACTGAACTAGGAAACACATTTTAGGAAACACATTTTGAGGTACACGATGAGTCTTTCACACACACCACCACCCCACCCCAGACAACCCCCCACTCCCTTACATACTTCTAACCCTCTCTCACATCTCTCTCATTTCGGCGAAGGTGACCATCGCCCTCTCATACAACTCCAAACGGATCTTGTCAATCCATTTGATGCACCAATGCATCCTGAAGTACAAGCAACGTCAGTAAAATTGCCACAATTTTGGACCACTTGTCCCAACGCATGGTTCGCCCATGCAGAAATACAATTTCAGGCAAAAGGAATCACTACTGACAAGACAAAGTATGAGTACCTCGTAACCGCTCTACCTCAAGAGGTAATTATAACAGTGCTAGACTTCATACAGAAACCTCCATCCTCAAATTTGTATGAAGGCTTAAAGAGGACCTTGATTGACCGACACTCTTTAAGTGAAGCCAAGAGGTTCGACAAAATTTTGTCTGGCACCGAGATGGGTGACCAAAAGCCATCTCAATTTTAAAGATCACTTATAATGTTAGCCGGTACTACAGTCGATAGCGACTTAATTTATAAAATTTGGCTTCGCAAGCTCCCCAAAAGCCTTAATATTGCTTTGACCGGATCTGGTCATAGAGAGCTAGAAGAACAATTGAAACTAGCTGACAATTTGTGAAGTCACTTCATTTGGTAATAATGCCCAGCGCATGACAAAAATCACCCAAAACTCTGAGCTTGCGATGATAACGCAATCGTTTGCTGAAACAACGTCCAAAATCCTAGAAATTTTCAACAAACTAGCAATTGAGGTCCAGGAGTTAAAAAACGAACGATACCGTAATCATTCACGTTCGAACTCGAGAGAGACTAATTTTCGAAGATTTTCAAGACGTAGATCCCCGTCAAGAAGTGTGTCACGACAACGATCTGCCAACTGGGTTTGTAGATACCATTTTAGGTTCGGAAGGGCAGCTAGACAATGCGAACAACCATGCTCATTCGGTCAAAACGACACCCAACTCAACACAACACAACATAACTCAACAAACTAAGTGACTCCATCATTGCGACGGCTAATGATGGAAGTCAAACAATACTCACACGCCGCCTTTTTATTTACGATAACGACAATCACATAAACTTTTTGATAGACAGTGGAGCAGAAGTTTCAGTACTTCCAGTAAATAAGTTCAAACACCACAAGAAAAATTCTGACTTAATTCTAACAGCAGCTAACGGTAGCACAATCTCAACTTTCGGCAAGAAATTACTTAACGTAAATTTAAAACTAAGACGCGATTTCCCTTTTACATTTATACTAGCAGACATTACACGACCCATCATAGGAGATAGATTTCCTTGCGAAATATGGACTCTTGATAGACTTAAAACACAAGAAACTCATTGATCCACTTACACAACTATCAGTTAACGCAATCACAGCATTTACAGAAACATCACTACCCAAACTAATTACACTAGATAACAAATATACTCAAAAATTACCCATCACTAACAGCAGAACCCGACTACAACAAACCAGTTAAACACAAAACAGAACACCACATAACTACAGAAGGACAGTTACCTTTTTCTAGACCAAGACGCCTTGGCTCCAACAAATACAAAATTGCCAAACAGGAATTTGATTTCTTAATCAAAGCAGGTATCTGCCGTCCTTCAGACTCCATGTCAGCTTCTCCACTACATCTGGTACCCAAAAAAGATGTGAACGACTGGAGACCCTGTGGTGACTATAGAAGACTAAACGCCATTACAGTTCCAGACCGCTACCCTCTACCACACATACACGACCTATCGGCTTACACAATAAACACATATTTTCAAAATTAGACCTAGTTAGAGCATACCACCAAATCCCCATGGCCACACAAGACATACATAAAACCGCGATTACAACACCGTTCGGAATGTTTGAGTTTCTGAGAATGCCATTCGGTTTAAGAAATGCAGCTCAAACATTCCAACAAAGTATTACGAGAACTAGACTTCGCATTTGTATACCTCGACGACATTCTTGTGGCCAGCGAGACAGAAGAAGAACACGTTAAACATCTAAATTTAGTTTTTGAACGACTAGACAATTACGGACTAAACATCAAACCAAACAAATGTATTTTCGGTGTAGACAGAATAAATTTTTTAAGTTATGACATTTCAAACAAAGGCATACAACCATCTCCCGATAGAATTCAATGCATTGTTAACTATCCAAAACCAGAAACAGTTAAACAAATGCAGAAATTCATCGGGATGATTAATTACTACCACAGATGCATTCCAAAACTAGCACACACACTCACACACATTTATGATATGATAACTTCAGCATCAAAAACAAAGGACAAACACTTAAGATGGACAGAAAACACAACAGAAGCATTCGCAACGATAAAAGAAAGTTTTACTAAGGAAGTGCTACTTAATCATTTTAATAGCAAAGCAAAACTTTCTATCGCTGTGGATGCATCTAACACTGCTATCGGTGCAGTTTTGCAACAAGAACACAATCAAGAAACAGAACCACTAGCTTTATTTTCCAAGAAATTATCACCATCAGAGACAAAATACAGTACGTTCGATCGAGAACTTTTAGCAATTTACCTTACAATTAAACACTTTAGACACTATTTAGAAGGACGAACATTTACTATATACACAGACCACAAACCACTTACTTCAGCATTACATTCAAAAACAGAGAGAAGCCCAAGACAAACACGACACCTAGAATTCATTGCACAATTTTCCAACGACATCAGACACATTAAAGGTACCGAAAACACCGTAGCGGACGCACTTTCAAGAGCTGAGATAGAGGCTTTCACAACCTCTGAGATTAACCTCAGAACTCTACACAAAGAACAGAATACAGATTCAGAACTACAAGATATACTAAATAAACACACTTACAAATTCGAACAAATACACATCCCAATACTTAACATTAAAATTTGGTGCGAACAAACAAGTTCAGGAACACGTCCATACATTCCACAAACATTACGCAAACAAATTTTTGAACAATTACATAATATTTCACACCCGGGTACACGAGCTTCTCGACGACTCATAACACAAAGATATTTTTGGCCCAAAATGAACACACAAATCAACAAATGGTCACAAGAATGCGTTAGATGCCAACGAGCCAAAATACACCGACACACGAAGACAATCCCACACAAGATAGACATTCCACACGGTCGTTTTGAGCATGTTCACATTGATTTAGTTGGCCCTTTACCAATATCTAAGGGTTATAGATATCTACTTACCTTAGTTGACAGAAACACACGTTGGCCCGAAGCGTATCCAATTAAAGATACCAACGCCGGTACTTTCGTAGATACACTTCAAAATGAATACATCTCACGTTTTGGAGTTCCTCTGGAAATTACTTCCGATCGAGGACCTCAATTCACGTCCACAACATTTCGAAACTTCGTTAAGACACTAGGAAGCAAACACATTACCACTTCTGCTTATCATCCACAAGCTAATGGGATTGTAGAACGATTTCACCGCCAACTTAAGACTTCTCTAATAGCGAGTAACAACCACACAAATTGGTACACAGAGTTGCCACTAGTTCTTCTAGGACTTAGGTCCACGGTCAAAGAAGATATTAAGGCTTCACCAGCTGAAATGGTTTTTGGTCAAACACTCAGGCTACCACAACAACTAGTAATTCCCAGCAGTCAGAATTTTAATTCGTCGGACACCTTGTCCAAACTTAAAGAGGTCGTAGAAAATCAAAAGTTAAATATTGCGCATCACAGCACCAACTTCCAACAATATATACCTAGAGCTCTTAGTACTTGTAACTTTGTCTTCGTCCGCAATGACACCATTCGTAAAACACTGCAAGAGCCGTACGATGGTCCCTTCGAAGTTATTGAGAGAACACCGAAATACTTCACAATTCGTAAAAATAACACTAACGTAACAGTCAACATTGATAGGATTAAGCCCGCCACCTTAGACACCGAAACAGCACAGACACATTCAACCAAACATAAAAATACTAAAAAAGTACACTTTAACCTATTAGCCAACACGACCAAAATTTTTCAGAAGGGAGGGGGAATAATGTGGTGACTCAATACTTCCACATATAAACACCGACATCACAACATACAAATCAACATACAACTTTAATAATATTCACTTACACATTTATTTTAAAAATATTATTAAAGCTTTTGAAATTGTCAATTTTTATTTATCAAAAATTTTCTATATTAAGTTAGATATAAAATTGTGTTCGATGTGTTTAGATGTAAAAAAATAAATTGTTAAAAAAATAAAATTTATATAAAATAATTTTTTCAATAAAATAAAAAGTTTATTTTTGTGCTCACCACATATGAATAGAATATATAATCAAATAACATTATTTAAGTAGAGAGCACAAAACATCAGCCAAACTCAGCGTTGCCATTGTGGCGTTAAATACGTCATTTTGACGTATTTTAAGCTCTAATGACGATTGACGTATTTTGAGGCATATTTGACGTATTTAATAGACACAATAGTTTTCATTATATCAAAAAGTCTTAGAGCCGTCGCACACTAGAGACTTTTAGTCGGCCGATAGTTTGATTTGTTTTCATGTGGGCATAGTGCCTTATGGAAGTGCGCACACCTAACGATTGAATCAAACCCAACTAAAAAATCAAATGGGAGGTCAGATTTCCACTTGATTTTAAAGTCTGCCAACTATCTGCAGACTGCCAAGTGGGTATGGCGTGCTATGGAAGTCCGCACACTAGCCGATCAAATAGTTTGCCAACTGGTGGACGTTTTGTTTGTTTTTGTTGTAATTTTATTTTTTGTTGAAAAGTGCTGCTTTTTGCAGAATGAATGGGAATTAGTGTTGCCTTTTGCAGATTGCAAAAAGGAATAAACAAGTTTTAATTATTGTTATAAGAGAAAGCCAGCAAAATGTTGAATGCGGCTCATTACATAATAGGTGTGTTTTTTTGGCATCGCTATATACGCTTCTCCAAAAAAGCGCTCATCGGCGCTTAATATTTCGCTTAACTTTTTTCTTAAAAACTTCGCAGCATTGCGTGTTACTGTCAGATATTGGGTGATATAATAATGGGTGATCCAAGTAGAGAGACTTTTTTCAATAGTCTAAAGTTTATGCGGACAATCCCGCTTCCATCTGAGACGTAGCCGCGGCCAACATTTGATAAACATTGTCTTGAAAAAATAAATGCCAAAAAATGTTCTTTCAAATGATAACACATATTCCTCATTAAAATTGAATTTTCCGTGTTTTTTTCTTTAAAAAGGTAGGGAGCTTCGAAACGGATCACCCTTTATTTTATTTTTTTTTTGTTTAAAAAAATAAATGCACAAATTTCTACTGTTTAATACTTTTCGATACCAAACGTATTTACAGTTTCTTTGTAATCTCGGGAACAGCATTAAAAAGGTCAGCAGCCAGACCAATTTCAGCGACTAAAAACATTGGCACTTTGGCATCCTTTAGTCGCTCCACACAATAGTTTTGGAGTCTTTCATACCAGCCAGATGTTGAATAGCGCCAGAAATTCCGACAGCAAAGTATAGGTCCGAAGATAAAATTTAGCCCGTTTGTCCGATTTGCATGTCGTTGGGCACGAAACCAGCATCGACAGCAGCACGTGAAGCACCGACAGCAGCGAAAAAACTTGTCTGCCAAATCGTACAGCATCTTAAAGTTGTCGCCCGATTTAAGGCCACGACCACCCGATATAATCACCTTGGCACTAGCTAGCTCGGGGCGATCAGACTTTGTGACTCGGACGAAACGTACTCGCTTAGACTTGACTTGAAATCACCAGTGGGCACCTCTTCGATGGCACCGCTACCGCCGTCCGCAGAGACAGCTTCAAAATTCGTGCCACGTACGGTGATAACCTTTACTGGATCCTTGGACTTGAGCGTCAGTATCGCATTTCCAGCGTAGGTGGTGCGCACAAACGTATCCTCCGACTTGACATCGATAATCTCTGAAATAGGCGAAACATCGAGTAAGGCGGCCACACGTGGCAGCACATTCTTGCCAAGTGCCGTCGCACCTACTAAGATGTGCGTGAATTATTATTGATTTTGGGCAGCCAGCACCAAAGGTGTTAGCGACTCGGAGGTGAAACCTTTGAAGGCATAATTCTCAGCCACGAGAACTTTTGCAACACCAGACACCTTAGAAACAGCTTCGGAAACGTGTCGGCATTTGGTGCCTGCTACCAGCAGTTACATCGCCTCCGATTTTCTTTGCTGCCGAGATTGTATTCAGCGTTACAGGATTCAAAACCTCATTGTTGTGTTCAGCCACGACGAGGGTGCTTTTGCAACGATGCAAAACGCTGCTGCGCTAAAGGTTTCGGGTGCTGGCACTGAACATATTTTTGATGCTTAATTTTTTTATGCTTTATTTGTTTTTCTGATATAGACTTTTTTCTATCACCGGTCTGACGTAAACATGGTTGTTTTCCAAAAAGTGCTGCCAATAAATTATGTAAAATACCACTTTCTTGATCTGGCAATAGTGTTTCTATCGGCGACTATGAGCTAAGCGGCTATAATTATCCTGTCTTAGCTAAGCAATTTTTTGTATGAAAAATGTTGTTAAGCGTATATAGCGATGCCAAAAAAACGCACCCAATAATTTAATAAAAAAAATGTTTAGTATACATACCCACACCAAAATCAACAAAAAATATGTCAGTAACGAAAAATTTTATAAAACTCAAAACAGCCAAATAATTTTAAAACACCCCATGAGAATGTTTCTCAAATGCAACCCCGCAATTGGCAAACTATCCGGGCACAGTGTGCGCACCTACAACCAACTAAATAGTTGGCTTGTCAGTTGCGGCCAATCAAGCATCAAACTATCGGCCGACTAAAAGTCTGTAATGTGCGGCGGCTCTAAAAGGTAGAATGTGAACATGTGAACATTGATATATGTTAAGGAACACTCCTTGCATAGTACACATGCAACACTGCCTACATAAGTGATAATGTTATCAACTTTATTGCCATCGCAAGTGTTTGTTAGCGGCGTGATATTTTTTAATGTATTCAACGAGCGTGCAGCTTGTAAAAAAAAATAAATGGAGCGCTATATTCAGCTTCAATATTTAACTGACGTTTTTTTTATTGAAAGACTTTTTTTAAATCTGAAAATGACGATTTTGAATCACAGTTTTCTGGTAACACTGGTCAAACTGCTAAGTGTTACTGGCTGAATTACAATACTGCGTTAGGTCGGTCGGCCTTTGACAGCTAGACTAGAAACAATGGGTTCTTATGAAGCAACACAAAATATGACTTCATGCATTGCGTCGACCTCATCCAGTAAAAATGAATTTGAGGGTGTGACGTATGATCAACGCTACATGTTTTACTAGCTCGTGCTTTTGACATTCCATATTAACGCAGGGTTGCATTTTCGTTGAGAAATGATAATATGTGGGTATTTTTGGAGTCCGATGGAAAACTAAGATTTTCATAGGATTATCGTGGGAATTTATATTTTGATGCGAGTTTTTTTTAAATTGATAAAATTTTTAAAATTAACATGCTGCTTAAGTAGTATAATAATGATTTTGATGAATTTAGCATGACATTAATATTATTCAATTGTATGTCCTATTAAAATTTATGCATTTTTTTGAATACTATAAATAATATGATTCATGCAAAATGGCAAACTTATATATTGGGCAATTAGATATTTTAATGAGGTTTTTTGAGGACGAATACCCTTAATATCTTTGTTTGAATAATATAACACACAAAGGAATGTTGTATTTTTACTTTGAAAAATTAAAAGTACTTGCAAATTTATTGCTGCTAGCAAGATTTGCAATTGCCCACAAAATGTCAAATGATAAATATAAAAGCATAATAAGAATGATATGATAAATATTAGACATGTGCATGAATGTGTTTGAAAAAATGTTCAACTGTGAACACTTGTGCAGTGAACCGGTTTTAGTTCAAAATCCAAATCATTGCACAGTATAATAAAGAACTCTCTCAAGAGATTAAGAAAAATTGCAGTATTTGGTTGCTTCTCTTCAAATGGTGTGCACGGTTTACATTTTTCAAGTACTGCATTTTCAAACCAATCAAAACGAGCACACCAATTACATACACAGAATATAGTGAGTGCACGAGTAAAATGAATGACGTCAATAGGGATATTCACACTGACTTGGGTAGTAAGGTAGATTGGCAAATGTCGTTAATTTTGTTTTTGTAAAGTTGTACCCAAGTACTCACTAATTACAAGTGATTCAGCGAGCATTGTAAAAGGGGGCGTGGCAGCTCGAATCTGCAATATCGAATAAGTTTGGAATTATACGTCGCACAATATTGGAATTAGGTGTTCGGCCTCGATTTACATGTGCCGTTCCACTGGTAAAATTTTATGGGCGTTGGGAAAAGGGCGTGGCACTTTTTTGACTGCCCAAATTGTTGGTATAACTTTCGAACTATTAGTCACACATCAATGAAACTCGGTAAGAATGTGCTATTTAGTCTTGTCCTTTGACTGGAAAAATTGAGTGAGCATTGGACAAGGGGGCATGGCACCGCCCATATAAGTCAAACTTATGGTATCAAATAGCTTTGGAGTTAAATGCCGCATAATAATGAAACTTGGTATGGAATTGCCACTTGGTAATGTCCTTACGTGGCGTCCGTGGCGTAGTTGGTTAAAGTGCGTGGCCGCTATGTCAACGAATCTGGAGACCCAGGTTCGAACCCCAGCAGCGACAGAAAATTATTTGAATTAAAATAATTTTTCTGTACGGCCGCCACCTCTCTGCAGACAATGGCAAACCTCAGAGAGTAATCAAAATGCCATGTAAAGCTTCTTGAGAATAAGAACATTTCGTTCATCGCCGTTCGGAGTCGGCGTTAAGCCTGTTGGTCCATTTCTCGGTCAATTGTGTACAAACTTAATAACACGCACAACACAATTGATCCTAAGAAGCTGGGTTCTTTGAAGGGCTGAAATGGCCAGTTATTTATTTTTATTTTTAATGTCCTTACTTACTTACTTACTTATCTGGCGCTTACAACCGTAAGTCGGTTTTGGCCTCGTATAAGAAATTGCGCCAGCCATTTCTGTTCTGCGCTTGCTGGCGCCAGTTGGAAACACCAAGTGTAGTCAGGTTATCCAACACCTGATCCTTCCAACGAAGATGTGGGTGTCCTCTTCTGCGTTGACCACCACCGGGCACCGAATCGAATGTTTTTGTTTTTTTTTTTTGTTTGGTAATGTCCATCTACTAGAAAACCGAGACGGGCATTGTACAAGGGGGTGTGGCTCCGCCAATACAATTACAATTTTTGATATCGAATAGCCTATGAAAGTAAGTCACAAAACGTTGAAATTTAGAATAGAATTACTATTTGGTGATGCATTTCTACTAAAAAAATTGGACAGGCATTGGTCAAGGGGGTGTGGCAAGATTTGTACTACAGCGCCCTCCGGTGTTCAATATGGGTAAAAAAAGATTTCAGCAAAACACTCAGTGTACCTGAAAACCACTATAAACCGATTTTCTTAAATTTTTACTTAAGCGCCCTCTGGTGTTCAAGGTGGAAAAAAATTTATTGTAATTGCCCCAAAACACGCACCGTACCAAAAAACTTCTATACACAAATTTACATGAATATTTCCATACATATTTCCAACTTGCTTTCGTTGACGAAATTTCATACATTTTGCTCTCAAAATTTGCAAAAATCTCGGTAAAAATTAACAGTAATAATAATAATTAATAGTAGAAATTTTGACAAAAATAAGAAAAGAATGACATCAAGCAATCACATTTTATAAAAAAAAACAATATACATATACATATATAAATATATATAAAAATATCGATTAATCAAAGAAAAATTTTTTGCCATAAAAACTGAAATGTGTTTCCAAAAATTTAATTTTAAATTTTATGGCCTAATTCTGTATCCCCAAAGAGCGACTCAAGTAACGAGTGCTTGGCGAACGATGTTGTGTTCTAATTGAAATCTGTATCTCTAACGAACTTGCTCGCCAACCCTTACGGCAAGCTGATGTTTCTTACGTCATTGAAACTGTTATACACAATAAGTTGTCAATTTTAGCACTGCCATATCAACCAATATATAAGTTTTCTGTTATTTTTTCAATTTTCTGTAAAGATTTCTAAAGTTTTTGGGCTTTTTTTCGTTTGTTGGCAATGCTTTTTTTTGAGTTGTTTATATAAATTGACATGTTTTTTTTATTGAATCAATGTGATTTCAAAAATATATTTATTGTTGTTGTTACAAGCAAATATGTTTTTAGGTGTTAAAGAAGTTTTATGTGATTGTTTGATTGAAGTGATAAGTGCTTTAAATAAAATACATACAGAAATTGTTTTTTTTTTGTATTTTGAGCAAGTTGATGTGAGTTGATATGGAAGTGAGTTGTGAATGCACATGTGGTGAATGCGAGGCTT
Source organism: Pherbina coryleti (assembly GCA_943735915.1). NCBI lineage: Eukaryota > Metazoa > Arthropoda > Insecta > Diptera > Sciomyzidae > Pherbina > Pherbina coryleti. Next base: position 81,766,233 of record OX030948.1, read on the forward strand.
AAGAAATATTCTAGAGCTAGCAGACCCTGAGAAAGTTCTTGCACAACTTATCGACAGATACCCTACAAGCTCCCAACTTTGGGGCGTATATTCCTAAATCCACTTTACCCTCTAGCTGCTTCATAAGAACTCCAACAACACGATAGCATAAAAGTATTCGTGTGATTTTGATGTTTCAATTCGTCATTTGGTTGATCGTTAGAGATACAAATTTGGAAAATGTTACTGTTTTACGGCATCGTTCGCCAGTTCGTCAGCTGTTATCTGTTCGAATTAGAAATTTCAAAATCACGAACGAGCAGTCTTTTGCACGAGACGAGTGTTCGGATAGGGATACAGAATTAGGCCATTAATTTAATTTCACATTTTATCATTACATTGGAAAGCGTTCATTTATTTTAAAGCTTCTAGTCCGAGTTCTTTTCACATTAATATGTGACATTTTTCATTATTTCGCAGATTATATTACACTTAATAAAAATATCTTAGCTTTCTAAAGTAGCTTTCTAAATTATGATTGCATGATTTCGGAAAAAGGGACGTTTTGTGGGATTTTTAGTATAGCTGCTTTTATTGGCATCACCAAAATGACAGACGCACGATCTGTCAACGCAACATTGAGTTTTGGAAAGTTTGAGGTCGTCCGTTTTGACAGCTTGTATCGTAAAGTTTTTATAACGGAGACCAACGTACCATCAGCACACGACCGACTTAACGCAGTATTGTAATTCAGATATAATAAGTGTTGCCAAAGTGCTTAGTAACAATTTAATATCAAAGAAATACAAGGTTAATGATAAAATTCAAGCAATTACATTTTCAGATTAATATATACTAGTAAACCCGTATAGCGTTAAAACAACAAAATGAGAAAAAGAATCCAGTTTAAGATTGTTTTGTTTTTATTATAAGAACTCTTATAATTTTTTAACATATTTCTGTGTAAACTACCATTTGATGTTGCGACATCAAAAGAGCGGATTCGACTTAATGTCAAATATTATTAGCCGTGTGCAAATTCTGGGGCTTGTAACTTTGCAACTTTTCTCAACGACTCTCTCAGGCTCTTATTAATAGTCATAGAAAATAACAGGGACCGGAACTTGAAAACGTTGCATTTTAAATAGAAAAAAAATTTTCCGATGGGCTGAGCTTAATTTTTGGTATAAAAATTCGCTAACCAATGTTTGCACCGGTTAGTAAAATGCATTCGACAGTATTATTGTAAGGATTAAAAATCTGCAGTCGGATTCTATTGATAAGTCCTTTCAATGTATTAAGATTCCTCATCAGCATAACAATTGCATCTGTTTTAGGCGTTATGTGGTGTCACGAAAGACCGCTTACCTACTTAAGTCCTATTAAGGAACTACGTTGGGAAGTTTATTTGTGCGGCACTTCATCAGAAACGGTTGTGCAAATGCTTTTATACAAAACTTCAAGATAAGATAATAGTACAATTACTAACAAATTCATTTTGAAACCACACTTCGTCCGTTGGTGCAAGAATAGCGTTTTCTTGAATGGTTTCACTGTTTATGTAGTTTTGTAGATCGTCCTTAATAAAATGAATTCACAATCCGTGATCTAAAAGGAGCTGATCAAGAATTAACTTGTCGCAAATAACTTGAAAATTCCTTTTCGCCTCTGTCTAATCGCATGTTTTTTTCAATCTTCATTGTTTTTACGTAAGATCACAATTTTCTATTGTTACAACGTGTCCAGAATAAGAGATTTCTGGAAATGTTTCCTTAAAATCACCAGAAAATACAACTTTTCAAAAAACAGTTTTCCAAATGTCTGGTAATATCGCGAATTACTGTCAGTGCTACTGCAGGAATCATACTTGCTTCATCAATAATCATAAGATGTGCATTATCAAAGTAGATTCCGTGCTCAAAATTGGGCTTCAGGCGTCAAGCCGATACAGATGTATCTCAAGAAGAGATCTAGGAAGTTTGAATTGTCTGTGCAAGGTACGTCCTCATTCAACGAAGCTAGCGGCGATGCCAGTAAAGGCTACTGGAATAGCGATTTTGCATGAACTTCCTCTTTTGCGAATGGTACATAAATATAACATTTATTTGAATGTTTTTTGCTTTGCTCAACTGCTTTAATTATACAATAGAATGATTTTGAAAAATTTCAGAATAAAAATATCACATACTTTTAGGCATCCCATAGAAAACTTACTTTCTTTGCAGAAGATTGTTTTGATTTTTTTGTTTAAATACACAATACTTTAGAAAAAGTAAGACCCTATTCCACATCTGCAGACCAAGACCTTTCTATTGATACCTCATTTATGAAAATCGCATTTACAGTATAGATTTGATGGTCATCACAAAAAAAGCGCTTGCGTAATAATAATATAGATTATAAGGCATAATATGTTCTGAAGTAATGATAAAACTAGAGTTGTATTGTCATCAAACATACTTCCCCCGTTGAAAGAACAAACTTTTAACTGCTATGGCTGGATGGCAAAGGCGCAATCTTATGTATTGGACGTCGTATCGTGCCATTTTTCGTAACCAAATCAACAACTCGTACCTTTTAATCGGTGCCAGGAAACACTTTAGTTATTCGCCCCAGTAACCATTCTTGTGGAGCGACATTCTCCTCATGAACAAAAACCAATTGTCCGACTTGAATGTTGGGTTCCGATTTGAACCATTTTGAACGTTCTTGAAGACCTAAGACATAGTCACGAGACCACATTTTCTAAAATTGATTTTTAAGAAATGTGATACGTTGCCATTGAGTCAAATCGGAAATAACTCGGTCATGCACAACTTCGTCTGGAGCTGTTATTAGTTGATCCCCAATAAGCAAATGTGCAGGTGTTAGGGCTTCACCATCGTTGAAGTCCTCTGACATAGCTGCTATCGGGCGTGAGTTTAATATAGCTTCCACTTTAATCAGCACAGTTTGAAGTTATTCAAATGTTAGATTTGCGTACGCCGCATTTTTGACAAGCAAAATTTTGGCTGACTTTACGACCGCTTCCCATAGGCCACCGAAATGAGGGGCTCGTGAAGGAATAAAATTGAGTACGAACCCAGTTTTGCTACTAAAATGAAGCACCTCGCTAGTAGTGGTTTTTTCGAAAAATAGTTAATTTGTTATTGGCTCCAACAAAATTTGTGGGATTATCACAATATATGTGCTGAGAAATGCCACGTCGACCAATAAATCGTTTCAATGATAGTAAAAAATTATCTGTAGAAAGATTGGAAACAAGTTTCAGGTGAATGGCTTTCGATGTAAAGCAGACGAAAACAGCAGCGTAGGTTTTGTAGGTGCGGCTTGCCTCTAATGCGATAAGTACTATAAAATGGTCCACAAAAGTCGACACCGTTACTAGAAAAGGTCGCTGAGCCTTTTGTCGATTTGCCGGAGGATTGTCCAGTTTTCCCATGAGCATCGGTCTATACTGTAAAAAAATGGGCGTGGTCGCACCATAGCTAAGCCCACTTTTCAAAAATCATTATAATATCGGAATTTTAAATGTTTTGATAGTGAAACATGGTATGTAGGTGCTATGGGTCCAAGTGGCGGGCACTATACAGGGCCTCATATTTTACATCGGGCAGCAATTGACAAATTTTCTTTGCTTATTTAAAATATTTAAAACTTACTTTCTTCTTAAAGTTGTTAACGATTCTAATTACTTATTTATGACAAAAACAAAATTTATAAACGTGCATAAGGCGGTTTTACAGATAAAAGACAAAAAATTCCTTGTAAAAATTACCACATTCAAAGTTGGGCAGAATACGTGCACGAAAGAGAACGAATTATTCACCGTTAAAATAGAACAAAGTAAGGTTTTGGAGTTAAGGTAACTTCAGTTGGAATCTTCTTTTTCGTAGGAGAGTAATATTTTTAAACTTTCTATTGATAGTTTTTAAATGGCACGTCAAATAAAACAATCTACGTGCGAAGAACGAAAATTGGTAATTTATCACCATTCGGCAAGTAAAATAGAACAAAAAATCGCGGATTTAGTCAATAAAAGTCAACTGTACATGATATATTACAGAGATATAAAGAAAACAAGCAAAGAAAAGGTGCTAAGAAAAAGTTGAGCTCAAGAGAAGAAAAATTTATTATAAGAGATATTCATAAACATCCATTCCTGTCAGCTCCAAAACTTGCCTCAGTTTTAAAAAACAATTTTCAGCTGAATTTCTGTACTGAAACCGTACGAATTCTGCGTAAAAACAATTTAAATGGACGAGGAGCCCGTAAAAAGCCCTGCATTAGTGTGAAAAATATAAAGGATCGCCTTGATTTTAATCGCGAATACAAATTAAAAGATTTTTCATTTTAGAGCCAGGTAAGCTGCATATTTAATTATGTTTAGAACATTTAATAATATATTTAATTTTTTTAAGGGTGCTTTTCAGGCGCGGATCTAGGGGGGGGTTTGGGGTGTTCAAACAATTTAAAAACCCAAGTGTAGACGTAAAATTCCGTTTTATACAGTAATGGAGAAAAATTCCGGTTTTTGTAGTTTTCATTTATTTTGATGTTGGTCTTTTAGATTTGTATTCGGGTCAAATAAACAGAGAAATAACTTTTATTATTATAATTATCTACACCCCAGCGTCAGCTTGTAGTATTTAACACAAAAAAATAATCCTGAGCACCACACAATCATATGGAGTGAATATGGAGTGAAATGTGGATGGCTATTTTTTTCGTAGCAAAGTTTTTTTCCAATAAGTGGAATAATTTTTTCACATATTGCAGCAAAACAAAAATTATAACCTTCTTTTAAAAAACCAGAGGCTCGAAATAGATTTTAGACTAACGGTTTCTTGAGCAAAGTTGAATTTGCTCCGTAGAACATTATCCACGACTACGATTTTTTGAACAAAATTCAACCCGCTCTAATGTAAATAAAGGGTGGTTAAATTTTAAGGGCCGATGTTGAATATAAACCACACCTAAATGTCAAGTTTTTTCTGCATTTCATTTGACATTTCTCAATTTTAGACTAACTCAATTTGAACCGTTAAAGTTATTCAGGCTTATTATGAAAATGGGCTTTCAAATCAAAATGCATATCGAGCTTCGTGATTTTATCGGTCAATTTAATCGTCCAAATGTGCGTACAATCGGAAAAATCGTGCAAAAATTTGAACAAACCCGGTCTGTGGGAGATGTGAAAACAATAGCGCATGCTCTTACAGCTCGTACTGCAGAAAATATTGCTGCTGTTCGCGATAGTGTGGCTGAAGAGCCATCCACCTCAACTCGTCGTCGTGCCCAACAATTGCACCTCTCACGCTCGTCGTTGATGAACATTGTGCACAGTGTTGCCATGTGGGCAGATAAAACTTGTTTTGCCAGTTTTTTGAGAGGGTAGAAAGTTTTCAAGTTTTTCTTAAAAACATAAAGTTTTATTTCATTTTACCCAGTTTTTCAAGTTTTTACGATTAAGGGGGGAAATATACCCAGCGGCCGAAAAAAAGGTCATGTTTGTGCATTTTTTAAGGAAACCTAAGGGATATTTTTAAATGAGAGTTTTTATACTTTTACATATACACATTCAAGAGTATGTTTAGTGTTTTTTTAATTAAAACAAAGATAATATTAAGGTAGATACAGCATTTTTGTAGAGCTCTCTAAAAATGCGGTGACCAAGATTGCTCCTCCTAAATTCAACTGAAACGAAAAATGAAATATATTATTAAACTAGATACTTAAAACTCGTACTTGTCATAGCCGTTTTTGAAAATATTGATTTTTCACAAAATGGCGTACTTCCGAACGTAAATCAACGATTGTTGTCCAAAAATTCGTCACTATTTTGCCTATAAAAAATTAATGAAGCTACGAAAAAAAAATCCTATGACAAGTACGAGATTATTATGAATAAAACAAGCCTGCAAAAAAATCAAAACGATCGGTCCACTGAGCTTCGAGAAATCTTAGTCACCGACTTTGAAAACATGGTTTCGAGAAAAACGCGTTTGAAAATAAGGGCCAGCACTGCGCGCTCTAGAGGGCGGTTTACTCACTAGGCTAAAACTTTGTTATTTTTTGAGATATCGACTTAATTTTCACCACATATTCTTGAGACCTAAAGCTTTAAGAAAATGTAAAAAATTTTGGAAAAAAAAGTTCTGGGTATATTTCCCCCTTAAAACGATGCTTTCTATTTTAGTGAATCTATGAATCAAATAGATAAACTAAATTGTATGTTACTACAAAAACATAAGTATCATTTGAAGCTGCTACTTACTACTAATATGGCAACACTGATTATGCATAAAGGTTTGCATTTACACGGTCAGAATGGTGGCAAGAAATGGCAACAGTGGATGATAAATTTCCGAAGTAAATTATCTTCAGTGATGAGGCACATTTTCACCTCAGTGGATTCGTCTATAAGCAGAATTGCCGCATTTGGGCGAATGATAATCCAAGAGTAATTGTCGAAAAACCTCACCCACAGAGAGTGACTGTTTGCTGCGGTTTATGGGCTGGCGGCATCATTGGGCCGTATTTTTTCCAAAATGAGGCCGGTCAGACAGTAACTGTGAATGGTGTTCGCTATCGTGAGATGATAACGAACTTTTTATGGCACGAATTGGAAGATATGGATGTGGACGATATGTGGTTTCAACAGGACGGTGCCACTTGCTACACAGCTAACGAAACAATGGCTCTTTTGCGCGACAAATTCAATGGCCGTGTTATCTCACGTGGTGGCGATGTCAATTGGCCGCCAATCATGTGATTTGACACCGTTGGACTTCTTTCTTTGGGGTTATTTGAAAGAAAAGGTGTACGTTGATAAGCCAGCAACAATTCAAAAGCTAAAGGATGAGATAATTCGGCACATTAGCGGCATAGAACCTCACTTATGCCTCGGCGTCATCGAAAATTTGGACCATCGGATGGAGGTGTGCCGCCGAGGTCGCGGCGGCCATTTAGCCGATATTTTGTTCCATGCATAATTGAACCATACCAATATTATCATAATAAAAAGAAATGACAATAATTTCCTAATTAATTTGTGCTTTATTCAAAATCAACATCGGCCATTGAAATTTAACTACCCTTTATATATATTACGTACATAAATATTTTTGAAACCCCCCCAAAATATATTCCTGGAACCGCCCCTGGTGCTTTTCACAGATGAGAGCAAATATAATTTGTTCGGATCTGATGGCAGGCGTTACGCAAACGTTATGAGGAGTTTAATAATAAAAACACGAGAAAGACAGTTATGCACGGAGGAGGGTCCATAATGGTTTGAGGATGCAACCCTCGGGTGTGGGCAAACTCCATTTTATTAAAGGCATTATGGATAAAAAGTCTACCTTGATGTCTTTAATTCAAATTTAAAGTAGAGTGCTCGCATGTTGGGTATCTTGGATAACTTTAAGTTTTATCCGAAACACTCCTCGTTGATTGTAAAGACCTGGCTCCTATATAACTCCCTGACTTAAATATTATATAGTATTTGTGAGACGAACTAGGTCGCAGGGTTCAAAGTAGAAGGTGCACCAATAAGGGCCAATTGAAAGCTGTGTTACAGGACGAGTGGCCGAAAATAAGTTCAGATGTTTGCCGTAAACTGGTGGAAAGCATGCCAGACAGGCTCCAGGAACTGGAGGAAGAAAAATATTACGCAACAAAATATGGAATTGTTGGAATTGGAATAAATTAAGTATTAGTACGAAAAGATAATTTTGCTCGACTTTCAATGTGACAATTTTTTATGGAATTATCATATTTTTCTTTTGTTTTATGGTTATGTTTCAAAATATGGTTTTTGTTTTTGGTTTTTGTTGTAAAATAAATCTTTAATAAATTACTTTTTACATACATTTTACTTTTTTTGCGACTTAAATTTGGCTAAATAAATATCAATTTAACTTTTTACATACTCTTGCCCGACTTTGGATGAGAGCCACTGTACAATTAAATGTTGTCATTTATTTCTAATTTTTTACGTCTATTTAAACTGCCTAACTAATAGTATCTTGCTGTAAAACGAACGAAACGTGTATTTCATAATCAGCTGTTTTTGCTTGATGTAAATCGTATATTGTACACAAACGAGAACAGTAGTACAAATTTGGCTTGCTGTAAGAAAATTACCCGAAGCGGAGCGTCAAAAAACGACGATAAACAAATTGCCATCGTCCACAAAATTTTCATAATGGAAGTTGCTGTGAAGAAGATGTAAATACATCTTTATAAGCATATTTAACATTATTATATAAAAAATGATAATAAAAATATATATTAACAATATTTTATATGTTTTCAGCACAAAGAAAACTACAAGCGAGCAATTTTGGGTTCTTGTGTAGGAAATGCACTGCTCATCACTATTACTTTCACTTTCACTTTTGTTGTTAAAATTATAAAATGCTATCGCAGAAAACATTATAAAATACTATTTTACTCAAATTTAACAAAATATATGAAAACAAATTGCAGATTGCTGCAAAAGTCAGCAATTATTTCGAAGCAAAAATAAATGAAACTGCTGATGGAAAAAAGCATTGCCAACATAAAAAGATGTAATGATTTAACATTAAAATTTTTAAGGATTTTAGAAAATTTACGAAGAATATTGAAATTTTCTTATCTGGTAATGCTTCTTTTGACAAATATTCACGTCGAGAGTATTTGAGTAACGTAAGCGACGCAATAGTGCACGATGACGCAAAGAATAAATACAGCAAGCCAATTTTATCCTACATCGTTTGCAAACGAACGAGGCTTCAGCCGAAGTCTTCGTTTTACAGCCAGATGCCGTAAATATATAAATAAAAATTAAATTATACTTATAGGCCTCCCATGCACTCATAAACGACTCAACTGATTTGGCTGGAATTTTTTTATTTTGTTCTTTTTAATGTAAGGATGATTTAAAAATGGAAAAATTTCGTGGAAAATTTGTAAATTTTTTAAATTTTGCATTTAATATGGAAAATGCGCATATCCCTGAAAGTTCTTCACCTATTGCTTCGAAATTTGGTAGAGATGAAGACTATCACTCAGATCAGAATTTAAGGTATATTATATTTTACATTCACACCGCATGACAACAGCTTTAGAGTATGGAGAAGAACGTATTTTAATAACTCATTATTGAATTGAGATATTGACATGATTCATTCATTGAACCTTTATTTTGGTAATAAAATTATAACAGAAAATATAAAAACAAAAAATAATTCTTGTTGTTGTTTTTTACAATATTTTGCAAAAATTATACTTTTCATATTGTCACCTAAAATGCAAAATAGCGTAGCATCACTTTTGATAAGTTTACAGGAGAAGCAAAAAACGATATAAAATTCAAACAACTTCAGATATTGAAACGAAATTTTCAAATCAAATAACTTGGTTATTTTTGGTGCCAAAAGTTTAAAATTCATAACACACATGTTATATAATGTAGTGAATCGAAATTGTTAACGAGCATTGCTGCCCACCGTGAATACCCGCAATATATGGTGTATCGTGTATGGTTGAATTATTTAGTATCAACACTTATTCTAGTACTTTTTGATATTTGCAACTCTGAAAAATATTCTGAATTATGTTCAACTCGATTTCGCCATTGTTACAGCGAAACGAGTAGAGGACACACAAAAGTGTACGTATAACATAAAAATAATATTAATTTCATTTTATTTCCAATTGTTAAATTCCAATTAGGTAATAAAATGCACAAACAGGAACTCTTAGGCGTTCTTATTTGAAAATATCGCTGTAGCAACACCTTTTATTACACTTTTCTCAAATTGCAACTTGATTGACCAGCGGAGCGCCAGTTAGCGAAGCGCTAGTTAGCTCAGTACTAAACATCAAGGCCAAATTGTTTTAAGGCGCAAGTTTGCCTGAGAATTAAAGGCGTGTCTAAGCGGCCAGCGGAGCGCTAAGAAATTTGAGGTTAAGTAGAAAAATCTTGTTAGCGGAGCGCTAGCAAAGGGTGTGCAAAGTAAAAAGTTGCGTTCTAAGCAATTTGAGGTTAAGCAAAAAAAAAATCTTGTTAGCGGAGCGCTAGCAAAGGGTTTGCAAAGTGAAAGGCTGAGTACTAAGTAATTTGAGGTTAGGTGCAAATCTCAAGTAAATCACGTGTGCACAAGAAATTAGAGGTTAGATTGCAACTCAACTAGTTGATTGAGAAAAAGTTTGACAAACACTAGAACAAAAAACGAGCATAATGTCTAGTGTTAACGGCCAGCAGCAAATGCATTGAAGTATTGCAAAGAACAATCTAAGTGTGGGCGCAGGTGAATCCGCGCATGTGACCAGGCTATAACAGTGCAGGCGCACTTCATCAGTGGTGCATCGAAAAATATAAGACTAATAAGCAGCAAAACAGGTTAGTGTATTTTTGAGTTTTTGATTGGGGGTTTTTTGTGTTTCGTCAAGGGGTGTGGGATTTACTACGGTGGTCAGTCGGTCCTGAAATACATTGAAGGCAAATAAAAATAATAAAATTCATGATGCCAGAAACAAGGTTAGCGAGTAGGTCGAATGCGCAGGGTAGTATTGAAAGCGATCAAGAGGATCTAAATGAAACAATCGCACCAGCTCGCGGTAATAAATCGGATACAAGTACGATAAACGCACGTTTGGCTGAGATGATGGTGCAGCTTCAGAACCTGCAAGCGGAGGTGGTCAGGAGCAATCAGCTTCTACAACAAAACGTACGTGAAGGACGAGCTGAGTCAGCTGCTACAATTTCAGCAAGTGCTGGCGATAGCGACAGCGGGATTTCATTGGCTACGGCACTAACACAGTTGAGTCAAACCTTGTTTAAGGAAGCGTTTGAGATGACCACGGAGGAGCATCACTATAATAAAAGACAGAATATGTTGCGACTTCAGAAGGCCCTTAAAGGCACAGCAAGAGAAACAGTGGAGTGCCTTCTCATCCATAGTAGCAACGTGCCGCGAATTATTGAAACATTACGTGACCGATTCGGCAGGCCAGAGCAGCTGGTCAAGAGCCAAATCGCTAAATTAAAAAATGTGCCACCGATCGCGGATAATCATATTGAGCAAATTGTTCCATTCGCTACAAAAGTTAAAAATTTGGCTTCATTCTTGGAAGCTGCGGGCTGCGAGCACCATCTGTGTAATCCCACTTTTATGGAGGAGTTGGAGTTGAAACTTTCAATGCAGCGGCGGCTCGATTGGGCGCGTTATGTGATAACTGTACAACCAAGACCTACCATTAGACATTTCAGCGATTGGCTCCAAGAGCTTGCAAGGGTAGTTAATGCAGTAAGTCTAAATACAAACGAACAGGCTCATACGAAGAGGAAAATGCGTTCCAGATTCTTTCATGCTGATGAGGCAAGAGGTACAAGCCAAAACGGTGAGTGCAAGATGTGTTCCATGCATCATAAAATAGAAAGGTGCAACCAATTTTTAAGCATGCATCCTAAGCAGCGGTGGCGCTTAGTTCGTCAAACGAATTTGTGTTTTAATTGTTTGGAGAGCGGTCATCGGAGTGCAAGCTGTGAGCAGCGTCACGACTGTGGCTTAAGGAACTGTACGCTTAAGGTTCACAAGCTACTGCATGAGCAGCAGCAGAATATGGATAACTTATCGGGAGAGTCTCCACAGAAGCAGCGCAGACAATGGCAAAAGAGGCCACCTGGTGGACCGCAGCCAGTACCGCACAGACAACAACCACCAACACTTCAAAACAATCAGCAAGCATTGAGCCAGCAGGGCCATCAAGATCAACACGTTTTTACAAGCAGCATATTGTCGCCAGCCGAATCGAAACTTTTGTTCAAGATTTTACCAGTGAAGCTTTACACAAATGGCAAGGAGGTGTCGTGCTACGCATTATTGGATGAAGGGTCATCGATATCGCTAATCAATGAAAGCTTGGCCGAGCGACTCGGAGTACAGGGTAAGAAGGAGCACCTAACTCTGCAGTGGTTCGGCAACAAGACGGTAACGGAAGCATCACGAAGAGTAAGTTTGAAAATATCTGGAGATTAGGAAGGCTGTAAAAAGTTTGAGTTGAAAAATGTCAGAACCGTTAGTGACCTCAAGCTACCGATGCAAACGCTTGACATGAGTAGTCTTGATGCAAAATTCCGCCACATAAAGAAGCTGCCTATACAGATGTACGAGTCTGATGTTCCAGAGCTGCTAATTGGGCTAGACAACGCGCATCTAGGATTGGCGCGTAAGGTTGCTGCTGACGGCCAGAAAGGACCAGCTGTTATACGTACGAAGCTGGGATGGGTCGTTTACGGAGCTGGAGATAGAGGAGATAAAAGTACAAACCACTCGTTCTTTGTTAGCGTAAGCCATGAAGATGAACTGGAGACACTGATGAAGAACTTCATCACAGACGAGAGCGTAGGAGCTTGTGCCGTTGCGGAGCCAGTAGAACCCCGAGATGTGGCAAGAGCTAAAAGGATATTGGAGGAGACCACAGTCCATATAGGAAATCGTTTTGAAACTGGGCTGCTGTGGAAAGACGACAATGTTGCTCTTCCTGAAAGCCGAGACATGGCTGCCAAAAGATTACTTGGGCTCGAAAAGAAATTTGAGCGAGATGAGAACTTTCGCCTGGAGTATACGAGAATAATGAAGGACTATGAAACGTAGTGGCGTCCGTGGCGTAGTTGAATAAAGTGCGTGGCCGCTATGTCAACGAACCTGGAGACCCAGGTTCGAACCCCAGCAGTGACAGAAAACTATTTGAATTAAAATAATTTTTCTGTACGGTCGCCACCTCTCTGCAGACAATGGCAAACCTCAGAGAGTAATCAAAATGCCATGTAAAGCTTCTTGAGAACAAGAACATTCCGTTCATCGCCGTTCGGAGTCGGCGTTAAGCATGTAGGTCCGGTTCTCGGTCAATTGTGTACAAAAGGAATAGCACGCACAACACAATTGATCATAAGAAGCTAGGTCAAAGTCCTTTCAAGGGCTGAAATGGCCAGTTATTTTTTTTTTTTTATTTTATGAAACGAAGGGATTTTTAAGGAAACTCAGCGAACAGGAAGACTATAATAAGGGACGTCGAAACTGCTATTTACCGCACTTTGGCATTTACAATCCGAATAAGCCAGGGAAGCTGCGCTTGGTGTTCGATGCGGCTTCTGAGGTTCGAGGCGTTTCCTTCGTTCCTTTCTGCGACGCTTCTGAGCGGTCCGGACTTAGGCCAGCCGTTATCCGTAATACTGATGAAGTTCAGACAGAGGCCAGTGGCGGTGTGTGCTGATATAGTGCAAATATTTCATCAGGTGCGAGTACGAGTCGAAGACCAACAAGCTCAGCGCCTCCTATGGAGAGATAATCCAACTAGCCCAATGCAGGAATACGTTAGGTTGGTGATGACGTTCGGAGCTACTTGCTCGCCCTGCTCAGCGCAGCATGTTAAAAATCGAAACGCACTGGACTTCGAAGCACAATTCCCAGACGCAGTGAAGGCTATCACGAACAATCACTACGTCGATGACTTTGTTCACTTCTTTTCCGATGAAGAAGAAGCTGTGAGGAGCTCTCAAGAGGTGACATGGATCCACTCGCAAGGCGGCTTCAAGCTAAATAGATTCATATCTAATTCGCCACGTCATATCTAATAAGCCAACATTTGAATGATTGCAATGTAGAGCATGCAACACTCAGCCTGGACAGAGATGACGCCACATGCTTTCAAAAGGTGCTTGGGATGCAATGAGATACTCGACGAGACCGTCTAAAGTTTGAGCTCTCGTTCGGCAAAGTTAACCCAGCGCTTTTGAATGGAGAAAGAAGGCCCACCAAACGTGAAGTTTTAAGTACTACAATGTCAGTGTTTGACCCATTTGGAATCGCTTCGGAATATTCGCTTGTGGCCAAGCTTTTGTTGCAGTTGATTTGGCGAGAGCGAGACGGATGGGACGAGCAGATTTTGGATTAAGCTAACGAGATATGGACAAGATGGCTTTGCATGCTGCAGGAAGTGGAGAAGCTGAGCGTCCCACGCTGCTATGGTAAAGCATTTTCATCGACATCGGTGGAGCTGCACGTGTTTGCGGATGCTAGTGAGCTAGCCTATGTGGCTGTGGCCTATTGGAGGATTCCTGGAGAAGAGCAGCTGGCGTTTGTAGTCGGAAAGACAAAGTGTGCGCCCATTAAATTAACATCGATTCCTAGGCTGGAGCTCCAATTAGCAGTGGTGGCCACCCGTTTACGCCAAATAATCGTCCAAAGCCATAACGTGAAGCCAGCTCGAGTCGTCATGTGGTGCGATTCAAAGACAGTGTTGTCGTGGATAAAATCCGACCACAGAAGATATAAACCATATGTGGCTCATAGAATTAATGAGATCTTAGACGGTAGTTCAAATGATGATTGGAGGTGGGTACCGAGTGCTCAGAACCCAGCTGATTTCGGAACACGCATTGTGAATGGAAAGCGTGAATCGTTTTGGACAAGCGGGCCGAAATTTCTTCTAAAGGACGAACGCGAATGGCCAGAATCGGAACCCTGTCCGACCACCATCTTTAACAAATTTTCAAAATTTGAACGGCTGAAAAGAGTAGCAGCATGGATTCTTCGTTTTAAAAATAACTGTCTGAAGTCAACAAAGCGAGTGACCGAGCATTAAAGCTCGTCAGAGCTTCAGAGAGCAGAGCTTATGATTTGTCGAGCTGTGCAGTTGGAAACCTATGCGGATGAGCATCACGCCTTAAGTCATAACCAGCAGCTAGAGCGTAGTAGTAGCCTACTGAGGTTGACGCCTTTCATCGACGAATCGGGTGTGATTCGTTTAAATGGTCGTATAAATAATGCTACAGCTGTTCCACCTTGCACGCGAAGACTAGTAATACTTCCAAAAGACCATCGTGTCACCGAATTGATCGTGGAGCAATATCACCGGGCCTGGCAACACCAGAATGAGCAAACAGTGATAGCGGAAATTCGACGCAAGTTCTGGATGCCGAAAGTGAGAGTAGTAGTGTGCCGAGTAGCTCGAGAGTGCCAAGTCTGCAAGATCCGAAATGCGAGACCAGTGATTCTCAACTGCCGGAGGACAGGCTGACTCCTTTCGTCAGACCGTTTACCTAAGTGGGACTCGACTACATGGGGCCCTATCTTATAATATCTGGACGGCGCACGGAGAAGAGGTGGATGGCACTTTTTACGTGCATGACAGCGCGTGCAATACACCTAGAAGTTGCACGTGACCTTTCGACTGATACGTGCCTAATGTGTATACGAAACTTCATGAGCAGGCGCGGCAGACCCATGCGCATTCGCTCCGACATCGGAACGAACTTTGTAGGCGCTGATCGAGAGCTAAAGAAATAACAAAACGACTTCAGTAGCGGTCACATAGCAGATGCCCTTGCAAGAGAAAGTATCGAGTGGGTTTTTAATTGTCCGCTCAACCCGCACGCTGGAGGATGCTGGGAACGACTCGTGCGCAGCGTGAAGGCTGCGATGGGACATGTATTGAAAGGAAGCAGTCTGCAAGAACATTCCTTATACAGTTTGATGTGCGAGGCCGAAAATATTGTAAATTCGCGGCCACTGACCCATATTCCGCTAGACACACCCAATGATGAACCCTTAACGCTCAATCACTTCCTCTTAGGTACAGCTAATACTGACCAGACGCCTCACCCGCACGAGGAGAAGCTGGTAACCCGTAAGCAATGGCGCAATGGTAACCCGTAAGCAATGGCGACCCGTAAGCAATGGCGCATAGTGCAACAGATGCAACACTCTTTCTGGAAAAAATGGTTAGCGGAATACTTGCCAGATCTCTGTCGCAGGACGAAATGGTACAGTCCGGTAAAGCCTCTTGAAATTGACGACATCGTGATGATATGCGACTCTAGTGTTCAGCG
Organism: Pherbina coryleti; assembly: GCA_943735915.1. NCBI lineage: Eukaryota > Metazoa > Arthropoda > Insecta > Diptera > Sciomyzidae > Pherbina > Pherbina coryleti. Next base: position 81,782,098 of record OX030948.1, read on the forward strand.
CTCGGACTGGCTCCTGGGCAGAGTAGTGAGTGTCTTCCCAGGGAAGGATTTCCAAGTGAGATCAGCTGAGGTTCAAACCAAGACAGGTAAAGTGAAGCGGCCAGCCTGTATGCTCGCGAGGCTTGATGTTGGTAAATCTGAAGCTATCTAGATTTACGGGGTCTGGGATGTAAACGAGCATTGCTGCCCACCGTGAGTACCCGCAATATATGGTGTATCGTGTATGGTTGAATTATTTAGTAGCAACACTTATTCTAGTACTTTTTGATATTTGCAACTCTGAAAAATATGCTGAATTATGTTCAACACGTTTTCGCCATTGTTACAGCGAAACGAGTAGAGGGCACACAAAAGTGTACGTATAACATAAAAATAATATTAATTTCATTTTATTTCCAATTGTTAAATTCCAATTAGGTAATAAAACGCACAAACAGAAACTCTTAGGCGTTCTTATTTGAAAATATCGCTGTAGCAACAGAAATCAATAAAAAACACAATTTCAAATTTTATGATCATACGTTTTTTGTATTTTATGTGACGATATATTCTCTATGCGACTTGGGAAAGTAATTAATAAAAAAATCAATTTTTCTCATAGCAATGTTTCTCATTTTAGAATTTATTTTATTTCACCTAATTTTTATTCCCAAAAAGCGACTATTTCTTTAGCGAATTTGCAATATTTTGCAAATATTACATTTTTCTTTTGTTCTGCAAGATATTTATAAATATTTTATAAAAACAAAATTAGTTGTATTAGTTAGTTATATTTTTTCGGCAAATTAATTTTTGTCACATATAAATTAGCTTGCAACTTAAACAACGCTTATATAAAATATTTTTTCAAAGATGAAATTAATATGAACTTGGTGAGTACAGTTATATAGTAATTAGATAATTAACAAGGAATGATTTATTAATTTATGATTATTTATTTGCTTCAACTCTCTCTCTTATGCCAACTCTTATCTCTCTTATGTCACAGAAAATGTGACAATGTTTGCCAATTATCAGAATGCCTTAGCTTGAATTTTATATCTCCATCTTTATAAAAAATTTACAAACTATAAAGAATTGTAGCAAATTAACCTGAAACATTTTCATAATTTATAAAAAAAAGTGTCTTTCGAAAAATTAAGGTGCATTATCTGCAGAGATGTGGCGGCCGTACAGAAAAATTATTTTAATTCAAATAATTTTCTGTCGCTGCTGGGGTTCGAACCCGGGTCTCCAGGTTCGTTGACATAGAGGCCATGCACTTTAACCAACTACGCCACGGACGCCACAGAAGGTATATATATATTGGGGTTTTCAACAATGATTTTAGAAAAGAGAGCAGGCTGTCTACTTCCATCATGGTGTGACCTTTACCTAATATCAGTTGCTCTATTCCAATTTCCAATGTTATTGAAAGATTTCTGATAATGCTGCTGCTTCTTCTTCTGCTCCAGCTAATAATACTTTGCCCCTGTTAAATCCTTCAACGTTTCAATCTTTTAATTTTTACCCAATAGTTGAGTTTGATATTGGTAAATGCGTGTCACAAATTAAGGCTAATGCATTGGCTGCTGATGGTATTCCCATAAAATTTATTAAAATCATACTCCCCCACATCATTAGCCCTCTAACTCACTTAATTAATTCATGTTTTATGTCGTCTTCGTTCCCAGATTTATGGAAAATGACCATTGTTCTTCCAATAGCAAAGAAGCAAAATCCATCTTGTCCCAATGATTTTAGGCGAATAGCATTTATTTATTTTTTTTTTTTATTTATCCATTCATTTATTTTTTTATTTGGAGGCATCAGCACCCCCAAAAATTACAATTTTTTAATGGTTTTTGTCTTAAATCGCAAGAATGGACTTTTCTCTAAATTTATATGCGCAGTCGCGATAGGTGTAGTACCCGAATGCCCATGTCGACGTATTTCAAGTGATATGGCAGGTCACATTTGTTGCAATGAATTGAAAAATGCCAAAAAACCAATAAAAACTCATTAAAAACACACAAAAACGCTATATATATTAAAACCGAGTTTGTGGGATGAAACGTTTTATTTTTTTTTTTAGTAGTAAGTAAGTAGTAGTATTTTATTCATTTTTTCATTTAATACAATTATTACAATATTTTATAGTAAGTACATTATTCACATCGGTTGACAGATATTATTAAATGAAAAAATAACTGCAATCTATAGCTCACATGGAGCTAGAGGCGAAAGCAGTTGAGTTTTTTAAAAAGAAACAAAATACATTAATGAAGTAGTGTGGGGTCATAAAAAGTAAATGTTTCGCTTAACAAAATATAAATAAAGTATATAATATAACAATTTTAAATAATTTAATCGAGAAAAAAAAAAAAAAAACATTAAATTAAAATGTAACAAAAATAAAATTTAAAATTTGGTGGAAAATATATGAAAATTTAAATTTAGTATAATATAAAATTAAAATAAGGTAAATGTAGCAAAAGATCAATAAAATTAGATAAAAAAAAAAAAAAAAATTTAATAAATAAATTACAAAGAAACAAATAAAGAAACTAATAAAGAGCAAAAAAGATCCCTACCCATGACTGAGAAGCCCTGAAACAAATATACATGAAGCACAAGCAAAAACCTTAACAATTTAAGTAACAACATTTATAAGGACATCGACCTCATCATAAGAAAGATTTAAAAGCCATAATTTTATGTTTTTGAGAAATGCTGGTTTATTTCGGATTATTCTTAAATGAAGAGGCAAGGCGTTGAAAAGTCTAGGTGCAACAGATGTGTAAAATTTCAGGAAAAGTTGAGAGTTGTGTTGTGGTACTGAAACATAATTCTGATAGTTTATTCTTAAGTTGTAATTTGTAGAACATCTACTCAAGGAATATCCTGATTTTATAAAAAATATACGAAGAACCTTAAAATAATATAAGTGTCGTAGCGGCAAAATGTATAAATTTTTAAAAAGCGGCAAACTACTACTATGGCGACTTCTGTTGCAAATTAGCCGAACAGCATGTTTTTGTAAAATTAACAGTTGGTTTATTTTGTAATTATGCGTTCCACCCCAGCAAGACAAACCGTACTCCAACTTTGATTGGAAAATGCCATGGTATATGCACTTAAGTAGGCTATAGCTGCAATACTTTTTTAATAGGAAAATATGCCTGTTGACAGCTAAAAGATATTTCTTAAGAGCAAATGTATGCTCTGACCAACTCATTTTACAATCAAGAAGCAGGCCTAGATACTTGAACGATTGAACACATTCAATACGAAAACACTTAGAGGAGCAAGAACCTTCTTCAAAATAAGTTTGGGCACACGTAGATGTTGGACAAACATCTGTACAAAAGCGAAATTTTGCGCAATTACTACTATGAAAGTATAGTTCTCCAAGGTTTAAGTCTTTGTCTACCACATTAAAAAGCATAATTCTCGTTTTGTCACTAATAACTAACCTATGGACTTTAAACCAGTGGCGCAAGATTTCGAGATCGTGATTTATATCCACAACGAGATCTAACGGAGACTTACTTGTAAAAGTACAGGCCATATCATCAGCAAACGCATTTGTTTTACTTTTAAAGTTTGTAGAGCAGAGAGAATTGATGAAGACCAAGAAAAGAATCGGGCCAAGCACCGACCCCTGAGGAACTCCTAATGAAATTAGCTTAGCAGGGCTTAAATGACCATTAATCTTTACTTTCTGCTGCCTATTATTTAAGTATGACCTAAACCAGTTATATATACAACCCCTAAAGCCAAAGTTATGCAATTTATATAGCAAAATCTTGTGGTCAACAGAATCAAATGCCTTGGTAATGTCCACAAATAAAGCTGCAGTATTTTGTTTACTATTGAGACCCGAATATACACTTGAACAGAAATTCAGTAAAGCATCTTCAGTAGATAGCCCAGATCTAAAGCCAAATTGCGAATTACTAAAGAGTTTGTTTTTTTCAATAAAATTGACAATTCTGATTTTCATTGCCTTTTCAAACACCTTAGAGAAGATAGGTAGAAGTGATATTGGTCTATAGTTGTTGATATTAGAACGGACATCTTTCTTATATAAAGGTATTACCTCAGCAATTTTCATCATGTTAGGAAATATCCCTAGTTGGACGCTTATGTTGAAGAGATGGCTTAATACGTCACTGATGTTAAACGCAATTTTTTTAACAAAATTATTTGAAAAGCTGTTAGAAGGAGATGAATTTGAATTTTTTAAAGACATAATAATTCTGTATACCTCAAATGAAGAAATTGACTCAAAGAAGAAACTATTAGGAAGGCATGGCTCAAGTGAAAGACAATTACATTGTAGCTCGGCATAAGTGTGCTCTGATACAATTTTAGGACCTATAGAAGAGAAGTATTTATTGAAACATTTGGCTAAATCTTCAGAACGCGTAATGGTTTTATCATCAATTAACAGACTTTGTACACTAACATGATCTCTGCTTTTATTTAGTATGTTATTTACTAGTTTCCATTCCTTTTTTATGTCACCTTTAACTTTATTAAATTCATTACAATAGAAATTGGTTTTGCAAGACACAAGTTCCTTGGAAATATCTTTACACATCGTTTTATATATAGTTCGAATTTCAATATCATGAGGCCTTCTTTTTTTCTTTTTAAAAAGCTCATTTTTTAATTTGATTTTATTCAACAATTCATCTGAGATCCAGGGCTTTAATTTTTTCAATTTTCCAACTTTTTTCTTGACCATAATTGAACAAGCTTCAACATGCTTTGAAAGTGTATCAATGAAAAACTCATATGCCTTAGACGGGTCAGATTCATTATAAACTTGACCCCAAGTTTCAAAGCGAAGGGAATTATTTAAATTCAGAAAATCAGTTTTTAGAAGAAAAACCGGAGCAGCGGACACAGGATCATTTTGAATATTTTCATTATATACTAGACTTAAGCACGTCATGCAATGATCGGATATTTGGAATTCAATAACTGAGCTATACAAAGACAGATTTCTAATCGCTTGAAAACGCACAAAAATATGGTCAATACACGTTTCAGAAACGTCCGAAATTCTTGTTGATCGATTTATACATGATTCCAAACCATAATACGAAAGCAAAGAAAGGTATTTATCGGTGCTAGGTGAATTTTCTAGTATATTTAAGTTTATGTCACCAAGAAGTACTAAATTTTTATCATTATCATTGGAGAGAAGCGAATCCAGGACATCAAAAAACGTATCATGTGAACTCACATTAAACCGATAGACACACAAAAAAGTGAACTTAATACCATTTATTTGGCATTTAATCTTCAGAACATCACAACTACAAAAATTAAAACAAAAATGCTCACAATCAACAGCACTCCGAACAAATAACGCCACACCACCAGACGCATAACTATTATTACAATTAGCTATAAATTTATAGCCAGGTATTTTAAAAAGAGATTTTTCCTCATCATAAATCCAGATTTCAGATAAAAACACGAAAACAGGCTTAATGACAAACGAATCTAAGTGCAATAGTAGATTGTCAAAATTCTTGCGCATGCTTCTTATATTTTGGTGCACGCAGAGAGAACTATTTGAAAATTTTTGGTTATAGCACAAATCCTGAGAATCAACATTAGTACAGTTTGTAGAAGGTATAGTGAACAAATTGGTACCCATATCAGACATTTAAACACAGATAACTAGGTTATAAGATCCAAATCTTCTAGTTTGTTAATAATAAAATATTGTTCACCATCCCTTTTACGTAGAAGAACTTTACTGTTTTTAACCCAGATATATTTAAACCCCTTTTCTTTACCAACTTTCTGTGCTGCCTTTAATAAATATCTTGTAGCTCCATCTAAACAGTCATTAATAAAAATCTTTCTGCTCGTTTTACATCCAAAAATTTTCGTTGTTAAATTATTTTTGTTTCTAAACTTATTTCTAATAACTTCTTTTTTTTTTATAAGAGAACTAAAATTTACCACCAGAATATCTTTAGAGTTATTGCCATCGTTATTGTTTTTTATTTTTCTAACATAACAATTATCAATGTGATCCACTGTAATATTTTCTCCGACTCCGGTTGAAAAGACTTTGAGAGCACAATCGAGTGCATTACTATTGTTGACATCAGGTACACCAACAATTTCAACACATTTTTCTCTATTTTTTTGGCGCATAAAGTAAATTTCACTTTCGAGGTTATTTACTCTTTCAAATAATTTTTTCTTTTCTTCTTGCAAAGAGCAGATAAGAGAAAACATGTTTGCATTTTCAGTTCTGATTGCTCTAATTTCGTTAAGAATATTCTCCAAAGTAATTTGATTGTATTGAACCTGCATTTGTTGATGTTGATGTTGTTGTTGTTGTTGTTGTTGTTGTTGGTGTTGTTGTTGAGACGAAAGTAATGAGAGTTGACACTGTTGCTGTGGTGATTGTTGTTGTAACTGTTGTTGTTGTTGTTGCCGTTGAGACGAAAGTATTGAGAGTTGAGGTAATTGTTGTTGTGTAGTATGGTCAGTTAGAGTATGTTTATTGATAGGTTGACGATTTTGTTGCTGAGCGTTGTTGGTTAGCTTTGTTAGATTAGTAGCAGAATTTAAAACATCGATTGTTCTTTCAACAGCTGATGAGTCAGACGATGAGTCATTAACCTCGCTACGACCTCTTTGTTTTGAAGCTGCTGGCAGTTCCTTGTGCAGAGAAACAGTAGCATTTTCATTTCGTTCCTCATTATAGGCTTCTTCAACATGAGCGGAAACCGATGAAGATGCAATTGGCGGAGAGAGAATAGACAACCGTCTCTTTCCCAAACATTTTTTGCATTTATAATTGTTTTGAAGAAATTCAATCTCACCCTCTTTAATTCCAATGCACAAGCAATGAAAACAAACTTTACAAATTATACATTGTATCGAAGACTGATGACGCAAAACTTTTTGGTTGCAAAAACACTCCATATTTATACAATATAATTTAATCTTAATTTTAAAAGCAATTATATCGGACTGCGCTCGAAACACGTCTTGACCCCACAGCGGCAACGAACGAACTTTTGAAAGCAAGGCTGGCTGACACAACCACTCGATAGATATTTTACGATCACTTTATATTTTTTAAGAACAACATTAAACCAACACGACTGATATATTTACCTTGAATTTGTGTTGAATAGTTGGCATAAAACACAATAAATTCACTCGATCAAAAAACTTTTGGAAAAAAATTTTACCACTGTTTTGGAACAATGAACGTCTGAACGTTTAGCTGTATCATGAAAAACTGTGCGGCAATGAAAGCAACACGTGACGGTATGACACTTGGTTATAAGACAGCGCGCTGTCAAAACTTTACAGGTGAAACGCTTCACCCATCGAAACGCTTCACCCCACCGCACCCTACTTACGCTTGTTTCTTAAATAAATAAATAAATAAATAAATTAGCCAAAGCACTAGATAATACCCAGTTTTTATTTTGATAATCACAGGCATCTGATATGAAAACAACTTTCTTCACTAAATTACAGTTCGCTTTGTTATTAAAAATAAAATTAATAATACAACTCGTTATATTATTAGCTATCGATATTATATTAACACCGCCATCGATTTTGTGCCATATATATAAGAGAACATCATTGGTATTTTTTACATAGAAAGTGAAATTGTGTATTGCTAATTTAATTGTATAATATTGCTCCGAAATCAATAACTTCCATCCAAATCCACTGTAACAACCAAAACTTCAGATGACACTCACCTTATTTTTTGCCGGTTTAGATTATTTTTTTTTTTTTCTATATGCATCTGAAATTCTTCGTCATCAATGTTTCCTTTTTTATAAATCTTATGCATGTGAAATTTTGATTATAACGTATCTTCAACGTACACTTTTTGTGTATGCCCCACAATAATGACTCGGTACTTTTGGTATTACCTCAAGCAACTTTCTAACAGAATCTGATTTTAAACGTCTAATTAATGTTTTGGGCACAGGGTTTTTTTTATATCTTTTACCCAATTTTGAATAATGTGTTTAAACGTGGCGGCCGTGGCGCAGTGGGTATAGTGCGTGGCCCATACTCCAGAGAACCCTTTTTCATTTCAATTTCAATTTGACACAGAAAGTTTTTTTCAATTAAATTAATTTTTCTGTTCGGCCGTTACCGCTCTCAGAGAGTAAATAATGCCATGTAAAGCTTCTTGAGAACATGCACATTAGCCTAGCCAAGGGCTGAAATGGCCAGTTTATTTATTTTATAAGCCGGATGCCTTTGCCGCGCTACAAAGAAATGATCTTTTGCCTTGTTCTTAAGCGAAGAGCGACAAGGTTTTCCTTTCATCTTTTTGGACCGCTTCACCACTTCTATGGCCAATTTATTTTCACCAATTTTTGAGCTTTTATTCTCTTTCCCTGTGATGTCCGTGGCATAGTTGGTGTAAGTGCGTGGCCTCTATGTCAACGAGCCTGGAGACCCGAATTAAAATAATTTTTCTGTACGGTCGCCGCCTCTCTGCAGACAATGGCAAACCTCAGAGAGTAATCAAAATGCTATGTAAAGTTTCTTGAGGACAAGAACATTCCGTTCATCGCCGTTCGGAGTCGGCGTTAAACCTGTAGGTCCGGTTCTAGGTCAATTGTGTACAAACTTAATAATACGCACAACACAATTGATCATAAGAAGCTAGGTCAAAGTCCTTGCAAGGGCTGAAATGACCAGTTATTTATTTATTTGATACTCTTTCCCTAAAACCCTTAAGCGCTTATTTTTTCCTTTCTTACCCCCTCCAATAATTGTTTTTGAAAATTGACCTCTTCATCTTGAGAGGACAGACTTTTTCTTTCAAATTCACCAGGTTTTTCGTTAAAATATATTTCTTCCTCTGATGTACCATTTAAAAACGTGGACATGTTGAAACTAAAAACCAGAAATTATATATTAAATAGCGTTTTTGCAATGTAAGGCGTACAGTATATTAATACCTTAGCATGGAAAAGTAAATAATAATATATATCTATAGAAATAGACCGATAACACAGTATCAAACTTTTAGCGATGAATAAAATTCAATGATATAATATACGCTATAAAAGTAAAGAACACAGCTGAATTTGTGTACAGAAAACGTAAAAATTTTGTAATAAAGAGTTTTTATAAAAATATGCTGTGTGAAACACATAACCATTTTAGAAAGAGTAATTTCAATACTGTTTTCACATATTTTGGTTTTGCTAACTTTCAAACCAATAAAAATATCAAAAAACCGTTTCGTGAGTAGATGGGGCATAAATATGGCTATTAAATGGTAAAATAAAAAAACGAAATTTTTCACAAAACCATTTTTTGAATGCGCAACGACGATATGCATCCCAAAAGAAATAAAAGTTTTGAATTTAAGAATTTTTACAACAACAACGAAATACGCGTCGCAGGCGCTGCACAGTGTTTCGTTTCATACAAGTTAGACGGAGAAAATTATTTTTTAGATTTTTATAGGAAAGAACAAAAAAAAGTATTTAAGAAATTTTAGACAAGTGGGCGTGGCAGCTCCCATATAAAGTAAAACCATTTTACGCTATATCTTAAAAACGAAATAAGTTACAATATCGAAATCAATAGTAGACGTCAGTTATGTAATTTCTTAACAATCGTCAAAACTAATTTGCAATCGGACAAGTGCGCGTGGTAGCTCCCATACAACTTAAACACATTTTGCGATATATATTAGAACTGAAATAACCTACAATATCGAAATCTATAGTAGACGTCAGTTATGTAACTAAACAATCCTCAAAATTAAGGCGCAATCGAACAAGTGGGCATGGTAGCTCCCATACAACTTAAACACATTTTGCACTATATCTTAGAAAGGAAAGAAGCTATAATCCAATCGAATTCAAAAGTAGACGTCAAATACATGCCTATTTAACAGAGCTAGTAGTATTTCTTAATTACCCCTACCCTTTTCTTACCCTACACTTGAAAAAACGAACGTTTTTATTTGTGTTTTTTTTTTATTAAACGTTATAAAATTCAATTATTTCTTTAAATTACATATTGTTCTTGGAATCTCAAGAATCTGGTAAGTTTAAATATCCGATAAATAACCCTTTAGCTATGCATTTGCAAATAACAAATCAGTCTGCTATAATACCTTCGATTTTATTTCTTACTAACTTACATTCTTAGCATATAACTTACAATCAATTTATTTTAATTTTACTGTTAAAAACAAGCAAGTTTTGCGAATTTAATTAATTTTTTTTTTCAAAAAATAGAATAACACTAAAAACAAATATCAATTGGGTCATATATGACCCAAGACCGATAGTAGGTTAAGAAAAGTAAAAAACTGAAAACAGACATCACTTCTGCTATACAAAAAATAGTTTAAGATTTACTTGAAAAAAGGTGGGTCATATATGACCCATTGTTCTCACAGGGTTAAGGATAACAAAATCAGTAAACAAACATCAATTAATAATATTGTTGCAACATAACGGTTTTAATATTCACCCACAAACAAATTTGGGGTGGGTCAATATGGCCCAATAGTCGTACAGGGTTAAGGATATCAAAAATATAAAACATACATGATTAGAAACTGTTTACCCAATAAAATAATTTTGGCCGCCTAAAGCGATGCGGGACGGCCATAGAGGTTACAATTTGGTACTACACAAAAAAGTTTAAAATAAATATGATGTACCGTTAAGAACGACCTAATCACTTTTGATTTTACAAACAGACATAATGAGCTTATGTTAGTAAAAATTACAAGACCCAGACAAAATACAGATATTTTTGATTTTCCATTTTTTAAAAAAATAAAAAGAAATTTAGATAAAAGATCTATATTTTTTTAAATTTAGAGATAAACATGTATAAATAATGGAGAATTTTAGGTGTACTAAGAAGCTAAAAAACATAATGTATGTATTGTTTTCAAAAAGTGGTCTACGGTCTGTGGAACTCTTCGTTCAGGAGTTATGCCATTTTAAAGGAACTGGGGAAATCGTTATGTAGGGAAGCGAAAAGGCTACTTTTCCCATACAAATATTTGTAACTTTGGTTCTACAAGGACTATCGGTTTGAAATTTACACATAAGGAAGATATGCTTTTCAAAAGTGCCCTACAACTCGAGATACAGATTTATCTCCGTCTAAATAGGCCAAACAAAACACTGTGCGCCGTACACACATAAGATATACACTAGGTACTTTTCCAACAAAAGTAAGCGTTATGGATATGAAAAGAAAGGTTTTGCTATTACCTATCTTCTATCTATCTTTCAATCTATATCTATATCTATATTATTATATACATATATAAAAATAAGTTGCATTGTGTATGAAATTGATATTCTCGGTAATGCGTGAACTGATTTTGTTTCTGAATTTCCCATGAAAGGTGACGTCAATACGAAGTTTTTTTTGTATAAATGGTCCTAGTATGTGTATTGGCTCATCAATTATAAGCATTTTAGTGAACTTATCAACAATACAGGTGTGAAAAAATACAGGTGCGCACATATGGTGTATATGGGGAAATATTTGCAAGAATAATTGGAAATAAATGGAATATTGGAATAATTTGACAAGTCTCACTTTAGTATGCATTTGCGCGAAAAATATAGGCATAGTAAAAATTTTCCATACCCCTGTTTTTCCATACCCCCTTTACCGCCAACAAATCAATAAAAATGCTATATTTAAGACTTTTTTGGTCGTATTAGACTAAAATTTGGTAAATAAGTTCGTATGGTTACTGTCGGCAACTATACTAAAACTGGGCGTGGTCTAACTATATATACTCCCACTTTTTAGAAATCATTATTATTCCTGAGTTGTACATGTTTTGATAGTGGAACTTGATATGTAGACGTTATGGGCCCAAGAGGTAGTTATTTTATATTTGAGCGAACATTAGACAAGGGGGAATTTGGCCACACAGGCCAAATTTATGATATGGAATTGCTTTGGAACTAAATGTCGTATGTAACTATGCAATAGACTCCTAACCCTAACGATTAGCATGAAAATTTGTGTATAGAAGTTTTTTGGCACGGTGCGTGTTTGTGGGCTATCAATTTTTATCCACCTTGAACAACAGAGGGTGCTGTACTACAAAATTTTTACAAAACTGCCTAAGGCTGCGAACATAGTGAACGCGAGGTGCTGAGCCGAGCCAAAAAACATATTAGAACAATACAGTACGCAAGTCATGCATCTCTTTTACCCGAATGCGTTTTTGAGTTTCAATCGGCTCGGATCAGCAACTCGCGTCTACTATGTTCGCAGCCTAAAACTTACAAACCACTTATGCGATTAGAATGAAAAGTGGTATACAGTGGTTTCATGTAGGTTGAGTGTTTTTCTGCAATCTTTTTTGCCCTATCTTGAACAACAGAGGGCGCTGTAGTACAACTTTTTTGCAAAACCACCTAAAACTCCTAAACCGCTCATGCGATTAGAATAAAAATTGGTATATAGTAGTTCTCAGATACGATGAGTTTTTTGACAGTATCTTCTTTGAACCACCAGATGGTGCTGTAGTACAAATTTTTTACAAAATCGCAAATTTTTAGTTGTTACCTATGCAAATATATATAAAATATTTCTTAAATTTAGTAAAATTAAAAAATTTCCGTTATTTTGACATCAAAAACATGAACATATTTGGAAAACTATGAAAAATTTTACTAAAACGATATATTTAATGCAACATCGTGCTCAAAAATGAGAAAAACACAATCAGAAATTTTATTTTGTGACTTTCGATTCAAATAACTCCGCTGCTTTTTTATACACTTTGTTAAACATTTTTTTGTCTTAAAGCTTCATCAAAGTACTATAAAAACCTTTTTGCCAAAAAATACCGTTAGTTGAGTATATATATTTTAAATATTTTTTTCAAAAAAAAATCTGAAATTTTGGAGTTTTCCTCAAAAAGGCTCAAAATTTGTTTTTGTTGTAAAAATAATTTAAATTCAAATTCCCAAATTTTAAACTCTATTTAAAAGCTACAACATTTAAAAGCAAAAATTATTTCAGTTTTACGCAAAAATTAAAAATCATTTTTGTGATTACAAAAACTTAATTTTTTCCTACAAATTTTTTTAATATACAAAAAAAATATATACAAAACACAAAACGCTGTCTGTGTGATGGCTGGAAACTTCACAATTACTGAGCCGATAGAGCCGAAAGTTTGGTAGTATATTTTTTTCAAGTACTGTCACACCCCCTTTTACCGCCCACAAATCAATAAAAATGCTATATTTCCTACGGTTTTCGTCGATTTGGCTACATTTTGATAATTTAGTTTGTATGCTCACTGTCGGCAACTGTACTAAAACTGGGTAATGTCCATCTACTAGAAAACTGGGATGGGCATTATATAAGTGGCTGTGGCTCCGCCCATACAATTAAAATTTGTATTATCGAATAGCTTTGAAAGTAAAGTAGCAGTACTTACATACAAACTCAAAATGGAGTTACTATTTGGTGATCTCCTGCTACTGGGAAACTGTAACGGCCAGTGGAAAATGACAGTGGTGTCAAACGTTGAGTCTAAGAAAAGTTTTGAATACACCTATTATGTTCCCATATACTTGCAGGGTGCAGCAACGCGCGCCGGGAAAAGGCTAGTTAAATTATAAAATTAACCTTTATTATTTTATTTATGTAGTTTTATTCGTGGAGGACGATCCTCACAAGGCAACGCGTGAGGGTCAAGGGGGCGATCTTCACATGGCAACGTGTCTGACTGCCTCAACCTGGTGAGGCCAGCATTATCCATGTCGAAATCGTCTCAAGTCGACTCAAACCTCTGCGTGATGTCCTCTAGAAACGGCAAACTGGCAACCGTTATTTTGACGGCTAATCTGAGCGGCGGGCTCCCCCTGCCTTTAAATGGTTGTGCGTTGGGTTTGATGCCCACCACGTAAAAACAAAATTCAATGAAACGAAAAAGAAATAAGATAAAAATGATCCCCAAATCTGATGACGACTACCGCAAACGAAAAACTGACAATGATTTACGGATATGCACCTGAAACGTCCGAACCCTTAATTGGGATGGTGCCTCTATCCAACTGATAGATATCTTAGAAAGATACAAGGCTGATATCACTGCAATCCAAGAAATGCGATGGAAGGGACAGGGTTGCTCACGGCAAGCATCCTGTGATATCTACTACAGCGGCCATGCGGAGAAGCACGAATTTGGATGCGGATTCGTGGTTGGCAAGAGACTACGACATGTTCTGCGATTCACACCTGTGAACGAACGACTTGCCATAATCCGTGTCAAGGCAAGATTTTTCAACATAAGCCTGATTTGTGCGCACGCTCCGACAGAAGACAAAGACGAAGAGACCAAAGACAGCTTCTACGAGCGCCTTGAAGATGCTTATGAGCGCAGCCCCCGCCACGACGTAAAAATCGTGCTTGGTGACTTCAACGCCAAGGTGGGAAAAGAAAATATGTTTGGTCCAACAGTCGGAAAGTTCAGCCTCCACGACAATACCTCCGATAACGGAATGAGGCTGATTGACTTAGCCGCAGCGCGAAACATGGTCGTTAGTAGCACTAGATTCAAGCATCTCAATATTCATAAAGCAACTTGGCTGTCTCCTGATCAAAAGACGCGCAACCAAATTGATCACGTTTTGATTGACGGAAGGCACTCTTCCAGTGTTTTAGATGTACGCTCGATCCGTGGTGCCAATATAGACTCGGATCATTATCTTGTCGCAGCCAAGATCCGTACATGCCTGTGCGCAACCCAAGAATGCGCGCAATCCAGCACAGAGAAAGCTAGACGTCGAAAAGCTGCAATCAAAGCAAACAGCCGAAGACTTCGCTACTCGACTCTCACTCCTGCTTCAAGAAAGCACTCCTCCGATCAACGATATATGCGCGCAGTGGAATCATATTTCCCACTCTATGCGTACGGCTGCCGAAGAGGTGATTGGCTATCACCGCCCTCGCCGAAACCAGTGGCACGACCAAGAGTGTCACGACGCCACTGCAGAAAAAGACGCCGCCTACAAAGCCACCCTGCAGTCGGTTGTAACGCGTGCTGCTAAGGAGTGATACAAAGAGAACAGGAGGGAAGAGAGACGCATTTTCAGGCGAAAGAAAAGGGAAGCGGAAATGCGTGAGTGCGAGAAAATTGAGATGCATGGTGACAGGAATGAGGTCCGAAAATTTTTCGAAAAAATAAGACGCCTGGCCGATGGTTTCAAGACCGGGGGCCTCTTCCTGCAAGGATGAAAATGGGAATCTAGTGACAGATATCCAGAGTACACTGATGATGTGGAGGGAACACTTCTCTAGGCTTCTGAATGGCGACGACGACAACAATCCCGCCCATAGAGATGATATTCCGGAATCCCCAATTTTGGACGACAGCGTTGAAGTTCCGCTGCCCGACCATAGTGAAGTCTTGAAAGCTATAGCTCGGCTTAAAAACAACAAAGCCGCAGGAGCCGATGGCTTACCTGCCGAGCTCTTTAAGAATGGAGGCGAAGCTCTATTTAAATGCAGTCATGAGCTTCTATGCAGAATATGGTCGGAAAAATGCATTCCAAACGATTGGAATCTCAGTGCGCTCTGCTCAATCCACAAGAAAGGCGATCCCACAATTTGCGCCAACTACCGTGGGATAAGCCTTCTGAATATCGCATTTGCCTTCGACAGTCCAATAAGGAATCATCTATATTCCACCATGTCTGAATTTGGTATTCCTGCAAAGCTCATCCGCAGCAGCACAGTTAGCAGCACAGTTAAAATCGGGAAGGACCTCACTCCTCCATTCGATACCAAACGAGGTTTCAGACAAGGTGACTCCTTATCGTGCGACTTTTTCAACCTAATGATGGAGAAGATCAGCCGAGCTGCTGATTTGAGACGCAGTGGCACGATATTCTACAAAAGTATTATGCTGCTGGCGTAAGCTGATGATATCGATATCATTGGCCATAATACGCGCGAAGTCAGTGCAGCATTCTCCAGGTTAGCGAAAGAGTCGAGTTGAATGGGTCTTGTAGTGAACGCAGATAAGACGAAATACCTAGTGTCAACAAATAAACAGTCCCAGCGTCTTGGAAACCACGTCACTGTTGACAACATCTCCTTCGAGGTTGTTAAGGACTTCGTCTACCTGGGATCCAGCGTAAACTCTTTCAACGATGTCAGTATTGAGATAAAGCGAAGGATAACTCTTGCCAACAGGTGTTACTTTGGGCTGAGTAGGCAATTGAGAAGCAGAGCCCTCTCTCGACGAACAAAACTCACGCTCTATAAGTCACTAATCATGCCCGTCCTATTATATGCAGCACAAACTTGGACGTTGAGCAGTTCTGATGAAAAGACTTTGGGAGCCTTCGAGAGAAAGATCCTTCGTAAGATCTTCGGTCCAATCTGCGTCAATGGCGAGTACCGAATTCGATGGAACCACGAGCTGTATGAGCTGTACGCTGACATAGACATAGCTAAGTGCATTAAAATCGAGCGGCTCCGCTGGCTAGGTCATGTTGAGCGAATGGAAAACGACGCTCCAGCGAAAAAAATATTCGATTCGGTGCCCGGTGGTGGTCAACGCAGAAGAGGACGCCCACATCTTCGTTGGATGGATCAGGTGTTGGATAACCTGACTACACTTGGTGTTTCCAACTGGCGCCAGCAAGCGCAAAATAGAAATGGCTGGCGCAATTTCTTATACGAGGCCAAAACCGACCTTCGGTTGTAAGCGCCACATAAGTAAGTAAGTTAGTAGTTTTATTCGTTATTTATTGTTTAACATTTGTTTATTTAGTCAATATAAGTAGATTTGTAGTAGTTTTACATGCATAGTTTTAGATATTCTTTATTTATTATGTAGCATTTGTTTATTTAGTTAATATAAGTAGATTTTTAGTAGTTTTACATGCATAGGTTTACATATTCTTTAAGATAAGTAGTTAATCTTCACTTATATTCAACTCCACTTCTCAAAATGTTCGCGTACAGTTTTACACTTAGTTTTAAGGTAGATTTTTATATTTTTACACAGATTTATATAATTATATTAAATTACTTTCTCGAGGTAAAAGCCACACGTCCGATCGTCTCTAGCGCTCACTACTACTCTACCCACGCTTCGTCCAATTCGTCGAATTCGTCTATTGTCAACGTCCGTTCGTTCAGTCAGTGTTGTCCCTAGTACGTATGTCCGCTTCTCGTTTCCCGTGTTGCCTGTTTGCAATTATTCTGGACTGTTCTCACATTCGGCCCTCCTGTATCGTCATTCGACCCGAATGAAGGGTTCCATTCTTTCATAAATTCGGCAACTGAAATGGTCCTATTAGCCCCTTCGTGGTCGCCTACCTTTTCAACCTCATACCTCCCATAATTTAACATAGCGGTCACTTTGTAGGGTCCCAGGTACTTCGGCTTCAGTTTCAAGTTCTTCCCGTATTGCGTCTTTATAATTGCTACTAAGTCGTTTCTTTTGTAAATTGTCTCTGGCTTTCTTTTACTGTCATACGTTTTACGATTTTCTTTTTAGCAATGTGCTCTTGTGCTTCCCTCCTTAACGTTTCGCGTGATTCATTTAGTTCGTCTACGTGAATGTCCTCTATCCATTCCCGTAAATCCGGATAGTCTACGGTACGCATGTCTAGTCCAGTAAGTATCCTGAAAGGCGTCGCTCTTGTACTTCGCGGAGCTGTGTTATTTATTATTTGTTGGACCTTCTCCACATGACTGTACCAGTGAGTTGGGTTATTGTGACACAGCTTTGATAGCATTGGGACTAAAGTTTTATGTAAACGCTCTACCTGTCCATTGCCGCGGGGTACTCCTGTTGCAATGAGTAATTGCTGAATTTTTTTCTTGCTCGCAATATTCCTTGAACTGATTTGACGTAAATGCGGCTCCCCAGTCCGACATTATCCTTTTCGGGTTACCAAAAATTGCTGATTGTTTACGTAACCAATCAATTACCTCCTCGACACCGGTAGATCTGGTAGGATAAAGCCAAACGAATTTAGAGAACTCATCTATAACTGCAAAAATGTGATTGTATTTTTTGTGCGTCTCTGTTAATGGACCGACATGGTCTACATGATACGTCCCTAGAGGTTCACTGGCCTTCTTTTCCTTTTTACCCTGCTTATAGTCCATTATTATGCACTGCACACAGCTTTTTACTACCCTGCCTATCTTTGAATTCACATTAGGGATAAAATAATACTTTTCTATTAAATCTTGGGTTTTCTTGGCCGCGTAGTGACCTTGGCAATGAGCTAATTTTATGACTTCATCTTCCATTTCAGTAGGAATCACTAACAATTCCTTATTGGGATCTTTATATATTAAATTGTTTTTCATAAAATAGTCTTCATAATTGCCTTTTTCTAAAATTTTTCGGATGGCCCTCAACCAGTCGTCTTTCGTTTGTGCTTCTCGTAAGCGATACTTAAGCGAATCTTCTCCTAACAAGCAATAAACTCGGCTTAAAGCATCTACGTGCTTCATACGTGTACCTTGCCTATGTTCAATTACAAAATTATATTCCTGTAAATACATCGCCCACCGCATTATTCTGTCTGGAACGTCTTTCTTTTTTATAATCAATGCGAATGCATTGCAGTCGGTGACAATTTTCTAGTTGAGGTCTTTTACATAGTTTCGCCATTTCTTAAGTGCCTCAATTATGGCCAGCACCTCCAGTTCGTATGAACTGTATTTTTCCTCTGACAGTTTTTTACTCATGTATTCTACGGGGTGAAACAATCTATCCTCAGTCTTTTTGCAGTAAGACTGCACCATATCCGTATTTGGATGCGTCAGCGTGTATCTCTGTTTCGGCCGTAGAACTATATAGTTTTAACATGGGTGCGTTGATCAAAGCGTGTTTTAGTTCTTGAATTGATATCAATTGCTCTTCACTCATTTTGAAACGCTCGTCTTTACGAAGTAAATCTGTCAGGGGTTAAGCTACTCTGGCATGATTCTCAACGAAACGCCTAAGGTAGGACGTTAAACCTAAAACCGTTGGAGTGCCTTCTTGTTGCTTTGTACTGGGAAATTTTTGATGGCCCTAGTCTTTTCATCCGAAGGTAAGATAGTCCCATTTTCTATTACGTAGCCTAAAAAATTAATTTTCGTTTTTAAGAACTGGCATTTAGCCCACTTAATGCACAGCCCATTTTCACTTGCGACTCTTAACACCTATATTAACTTTCGGATGCCATCAACTTTATCCTTAGCTGGAATAACGATGTCATCCATTTATATCACTACTGTCCCATCCCTGAAAATACCGGCAGAACACCGCAGGCGAGTTCGAGATGCCAAATGGCGCAAAAGCAAACTCATATTGCCCATTATGTGTAACAAACGACGTATATTTTCTGGAACCAGGTTCGATAGGTACATGAAAGAAACCGTTCTTTAAATCTAAAGTTATAAAAATATTCGCCCCCTGTAGCCTTTCCAGTACCTCATCAATAAGAACCATCGGAAAATTATCTTTTATTATTTTTAAATTCAACTTTCGATAGTCACAACACAATCGCTTAGATCCGTCATTCATCGAAACTATTACGATTGGCAACGCATATTTCGATGTACTTGGTATAATAATTTTCTCATCTAGTCACTCTTCGATCTGTTTTTCAATAATGGCTTTGTCTGCATACGAAGTTCTTCGCGGAGCTTGGTATACTGGCGTATCATCTGTTAGTACCAGCTTCATTTCCACAGGGAACCAGTCGGTTTTTGGGGTTTATAATTGATGATCAACTTTTCAAGTTGTCGAGCTTCATCCATGGCTAAATGAGACAAGTCAACATCAGGGACTTTTGTATGACTATCAAAATCATCAATTAAGCACAAAACTTCAAATTCCTTAAACAAAATATTTCCCTCATCTTTTATTTTATCAGCCTTCTCTTTTTCCTTAAATTGCACTACACCTTCTTTTATAACAATATCAACATCTTTAAGAATGTTATTTCTCAACATAGCTGCGTAGACTAAATCTCGTTCCGTAACCACATGAAACTCTAGTGGGAGAAATAGGTCATCAATAGGGACCACAACTTCAAAGCTGCCCATTGTCGTTAGTTTGCCCGGGCCGCCCCCTTTCAAATGCAATTTCTCCGGTTTAACCTCAATATCACCCAACATCATTAATGTGTCATATCTGATTATGCACACGTCACAGCCAGTATCCATTAAAGCGCTAAATTTATAATCGTTTATGACTAAATCCACAAAAATCATGCATCCGTTCTGTTTTATTTTTTCCGTACCATTGTCAGTGATTGTGTTTATTCGTTCTGTCTTAATTATTTTTCCACCCTCTTGTCTATCCTTACGTTGATATGAAAGATGGCCTGTTTGTTTACCCTTAAAGCATGTGATATTATCAGCCCTCAAGTGACCCTCTTTACCGCACCTGTAACATTTTTTCTTTCCCTCAAATTGTTGTGATTTTTTTTCAAATTGATCACCAGAAAATTTTTGCGGTGTGCCTGACTTATTATACGACGAGAAATGACCCTTTATTTTTTCGTAAACGCGAATTTGTTCCCTTCAATCTTTTAAAGTTTTCACTTGGCATAAAATTGTTTTGTTCTGCCTTGAGTCTGGTATACCCTCTACGAAGTATTCTATAATACTACGTTCGTCAAGTTCAATTGGTTTTCCAATCTCTATTAATGAATACAAATATTCTTGAAGGCTTTCCTTTGCTTGTTTGCGCCGATTCCTGAGCGCACGATGAACTTCCGATGCGCAGAGTGTTTCACCGAATTCCCCAATTAATGCTTCTTTAAGAGCTGCCCAACTTCGAATACCTACTAAATCTCTGGTGAATAATTTTGCAGCCCCTTTCAAAAGCTGTTTAGCGTATACATATTTTTGTAACCCATTCCAGCCTACCGTGTTAGCGATGTCTTCAAATTCCTCCACCCACTGGCACACATCATGGGTTCCATCACCGGAAAAAGAAGAAATGCTATCTTCAATATCTCGTAAAGTAAAACACGAAGCAGAAGAGCCACCTGCTGCAGCGTCAGCATATTCAGAATTGGTCGATTCGTCCTCACTAGCTATGCCAGGTTCCCTTCCCACTTCATAATACTGAAGAAGACTGTTCTGTAATTCCCTTTTTTGTCCAATAACACTTGAATTAAGTTCTCTCAACTTTTCTTTTAAAGCGTTCACATTCTTTGCCAGAATTACATTACAGTCCATTTTTAAAAATTTTGAGATATAAATAATGTAAAAATTTAATTATTCATAAACTTAGATACACTTACAATAACAATTCGAATAAACTGCTGCCTGGTAACCTTAAAAATTGCTTCTATTTGTTTACTTCTTGTTTTTTTTTTTTTCTTTTGAAAATTTTGATATAAATAATATAAATATTTCATTCATAAACTTAGAATACACTAACAATACCAATATGAACAAAACTGCTGCCTGGTCACCTTAATTGCTTCTGTTTGTTTACTCGTTGTCCTTATGTCTTGTTGCTGCTATAAAATTTTTCTTCTTTTTCGCTTTATGAATTCTGCTGTAAATTCCTCTGGAATATTTTTCCGCTCTCCACGATCGACAGTCTGCTTTTAAGCTCTTATTTAAGGCATTGACTTGCGTGAAAATAAGGGTGGGTTTTTCGTTGCTTTGTTGTATCAATCAATTTAAATGTCGAAACGTTGCCGCTCTTGCACAAACAAAAATAAAAACATATTCGCTCACACTCAAGTCCCACTTAGCTTAAGAGAAAATCATGCTTTAACGTGAAGCTCTAGCCGCAACCATGATGTAATTAACAAGATGATAGTGAATTTTTCACCACACACTCAATTTTGCTGAATCTGTCAAAATATTGTGATATAAAGAGAGGACCTGTTGGTTAAGTGTCAAATAATTATTTTTTTTGTTTACTTGCTTGTGGTAGTTCCAGCTAAAAAGTAATAAAATGCAATTTTAAGTAGTTTCGTCAGATTTTCATCAAAATAATTAAAAAAACAGTGAAAACTAGTGCCAAACAAATATCACAAACTTCGTTTTGCTAAGGTTTTGCTTAAAACATGCAATCAGCTATTTTTGACAGGTCGAGAGTTCATTTTTGTGAGAGAGGTTAAAAATTCACTACCACCTTGTTAATTCCATCATGGCCGCAACTTGTTTAAATATTTGTCGTTGATTTTTTTTTTTGTGTTAACACTCAGTATTTATGTGTGCTTACGACGGTGCTTATTTTTGTGCATGCTCAGTTCCTTGTTGCTTGCTCTTCGTTGTTGCTCTTCGCTTCAATAAAAAAAAACATGCGTAGACACTCAGTCGCTGCTTGTTGTTCTTCGCTTCATAAAAAATTATGCTTTGACCCTCAGTCGTTGCTTGTTGCTCTTCTCTTTTAAAAACATCCATTGTCACTCAGTCGTAGCTCGATGTTCTTTTTTCCACCAAACTCAACGCGCCGTCACACAGTTTTCGCATCTCGTCGCACTCAGCAATGAGAAAAAACAATTTTTATGCGTTGACACACAGTCGTTGCATTTCGTCGCACTCAACAATATAAAGTGTCTATGCGTTGCCACAGTCGCCGCATATAAGTCACTTGGTTATTAAAAAGCAATTTTTCCGTGAATTTACATATATTTAATGCACTACACGTTCACTTAAGAATCCCGGTTGAGTCCCCAATTGTAGTTTTATTCGTTATTTATTGCTTAACATTTGTTTATTTAGTCAATACAAGTAGATTTATAGTAGTTTTACATGAATAGTTTATTGTAGTTTTATTCTTTATTTATTGTTTAGCATCTGTTTATTTAGTTAATATAAGTAGATTTGTAGTAGTTTTACATGCATAGTTTTAGATATTCTTTATTTATTATTTAGCATCTGTTTATTTAGTTAATATAGGTAGATTTTAAGTAGTTTTACATGCATAGTTTTACATATTCTTTAAGATAAGTAGTTAATCTTTACTTATATTCAATTTCACTTCACAGAATGTTCGCGTACAGTTTTACACTTAGTTTTAAGGTAGATTTTTATAGCCTTTTCCCGGCGCGCGTTGCTGCACCATGCAACTATATAGTAACATAATAGGTATATTCAAAACTTTTCTTAGACTCAATGTTTGACACCACTGTCATTTTCCACTGGCCGTTACAGTTTCCCAGTAGCAGGAGATCACCAAATAGTAACTCCATTTTGAGTTTGTATGTAAGTACTGCTACTTTACTTTCAAAGCTATTCGATAATACAAATTTTAATTGTATGGGCGGAGCCACAGCCACTTATATAATGCCCATCCCAGTTTTCTAGTAGATGGACATTACCCAGTTTTAGTACAGTTGCCGACAGTGAGCATACAAACTAAATTATCAAAATGTAGCCAAATCGACGAAAACCGTAGGAAATATAGCATTTTTATTGATTTGTGGGCGGTAAAAGGGGGTGTGACAGAAATTTAAACCATCTCGTACTTGAAAAAAATGTACTGCCAAACTTTCAGCTCTATCGGCTCAGTAATTGTGAAGTTTCCAGCCATCACACAGACAGCGTCTTGCTGTTTGTATATATATTTTGGATAAAGATTATTGGATATAACTTTTGATTGGTAAGAGATACTAAGATAATTTTAAATTAATTAATTAATTAATTAATTAATTAATTAATTAAAAAATTAATTTTTTAGCTTGCTTATTTTTTCAAAAATATAAGAACACAATATTGGAAAAAAAATTTTGTTCGAAAAAATCAAAATCAAAATCAAGGCCTCGATTTTTTAATCACAAAAATCGTTTTTAATTTTTGCGTAAAATTGAAATAAGTTTTGCTTATAAATGTTATAGCTTTTAAATAGAGTTGAAAATTTGCGAATTTGAACTTAAATTATTTTTACAACAAAAACAAATTTTGAGCCTTTTTTAGGAAAACTCCAAAATTTCAGAACTTTTTTGAAAAAAATATTTAAAATATATACATATACTCAACTAACGGTATTTTTGCAATAAGGTTTTTATAGTACTTTGATGAAGCTTTAAGACAAAAAAAAATGTAACAAAGTGTATAAAAAAGTAGCGGAGTTATTTAAATCGAAAGTCACAAAATAAAATTTCTGATTGTGTTTTTTCATTTTTGAGCACGATGTTGATTAAATATATCGTTGTAGTAAAATTTTTATAGTTTTCAAGATATGTTCATGTTTTTGATGTCAAAATAACGGATATTTTTTAGTTTTACTAAATTTAAGTAATATTTTGTATTTTATAAATATTTGCATATGTAACAACTAAAAATATGCGATTTTGTAAAAATTTGTACTCCAGCACCATCTGGTGGTTCAAAGAAGATACTGTCAAAAAACTCACCGTACCTGACAACTACTATATACCAATTTTTAGTTTAATCGCATGAGCGGTTTGGGAGTTTTAGGTGGTTTTGCAAAAACTTTGTACTACATTGCCCTCTGTTGTTCAAGATAGGTCAAAAAAGATTGCAGAAAAACACTCAACCTACATGAAACCACTGTATACGACTTTTCATTCTAATTGCATAAGCGGTTTGTGAGTTTTAGGCAGTTTTGTAAAAAATTTGTAGTACAGCACCCTCTGTTGTTCAAGGTGGATAAAAATTGATAGCCCACAAACATGCACCGTGCCAAAAAACTTCTATACACAAATTGTCATGCTAATCGGATGAGTGGGTTAGGAGTCTACTGCATAGTTACATACGACATTTAGTTCCAAAGCAATTCCATATCATAAATTTGGCCTGTGTGGTCAAATTCCCCCTTGTCTAATGTTCGCTCAAATATATAATAACTACCTCTTGGGCCCATAACGTCTACATATCAAGTTCCACTATCAAAACATGTACAACTCAGGAATAATAATGATTTATAAAAAGTGGGCGTATATATAGTTAGACCACGCCCAGTTTTAGTATAGTTGCCGATAGTAACCATACGAACTTATTTACCAAATTTTAGTCTAATACGACCAAAAAAGTCTTAAATATAGCATTTTTATTGATTTGTTGGCGGTAAAGGGGGTATGGAAAAACAGGGGTATAGAAAATTTTTACTATGCCTATATTTTTCGCGCAAATGCAAACTAAAGTGAGACTTGTCAAATTATTCCAATATTCCATTTATTTCCAATTACCCTTGCAAATATTTCCCCATGTACACCATATGTGCGCACCTGTATTTTTTCACACCTGTATTGTTGATAAGTTCACTAAAATGCCTATAATTGATGAACCAATACACATACAAGGACCATTTATACAAAAAAAACCTTCGTATTGACGTCACCTTTCATGGGAAATCCAGAAACAAAATCAGTTCACGCATTACCGAGAACATCAATTTCATACACAATGCAACTTATTTTTATATATATAGATATAGATATAGATTACTTTCTCGAGGTAAAAGCCACACGTCCGATCGTCTCTAGCGCTCACTACTACTCTACCCACGCCAAAGATAACAAGATGGGAAACTTCTGTGGGGAATCTATAAATTGCAAAAAGTAAACACACATACGAGAGAAACCATTTCACTACAAATAGTGAGGTGAATATGTCAGTTTCGGGTTATGTTCCTTAACCGTTCCAACACGTTTGTTATTGACTGGCTTTATAACGAAAACAAAAATATCTAAAGTTCTCTAAATATTCTTATATATGCTAAAAATATTTATTTTAGTGCTTTAGCTTCATGTTCAATAAGATTTTATACATAAAAAACCACATTATTTCCTTAAGAAAAGCAAAAAATTTGTGCATGTAACGTAAAGGTTAATAATATCAGCTGGGTGAATTTATGAATGAAATGTTTTTTTTCCATTCAACTGTTAGAAGTAGTGTTGCCAATTTATCTTCTTAAGGATAGCTTTTAATTTTTCCTTTTATTAGGTTTTTAATTTTTATTTCGTTTTTAGGATAGCTACGCCTTAATTTCTCTTATAAATCTGCAATGATGATCATAGGAAATTAATTGGGTCTACGGTAGTCAAAATATATAAGCTGGTAAACTTAATTGATTCATAGTCTGAATTTTAAGAAATAACATGGTTGAAATAATAAAAGCATGTGTAATTAAATATTTTCTTATTATTTGCCCAAAGATACATTTATAATTGCTCATAATTTCTTATTATTATATGAGTCAAAATTAAGTATCCGGAATATTTCCATAAATGATCTGTTATATTCCCTTAAAATTCAGAAAGGATAAGTAATGATATAAATTGGAGTTATTAGTTTGAGGACTGAGCCGTAGGAATATAAATGGAAAAATAATATTTATGGCAAATAATGGAATAATATGTAAAATTACTTTAAACTTAATATATAACGCAAATACATAATCAAAGCAGTTTTACAAATTTTATAGATAAAACAAATGCTAGTTCGTACCAAAGCAATATTTATTCCAACCAAGCAAATTTTCAAAGAAAACAATGATAGTTGCAGCTCTAATGGGATGAAAAATAACAGAACTTTTACAAAACGGTCGTGGTGAAAATAAAAAGCTATTTACAAATATAACAAGTGGCAAAATTTGCAAACTTTGTTAGGCGATTAAGATTAAAATAAGAAAATGCATGTAATTATTAGAGTGTTAAACAGATTCCTGTAACATAACTTAAAGATTTAAATATTCAAACACTCAATCCATACATTATTTTTCTTGTTTGTAAACGAAGTTTCAGCAGAAAAATGCAGAAGAAGAACAAGAGCATTTTAGGTGGTTTTGCAAAAAAGTTGTACTACAGCGCCCTCTGTTGTTCAAGATAGGTCAAAAAAGATTGCAGAAAAACACTCAACCTACATGAAACCACTGTATACCACTTTTCATTCTAATCGCATAAGTGGTTTGTAAGTTTTAGGCTGCGAACATAGTAGACGCGAGTTGCTGATCCGAGCCGATTGAAACTCAAAAACGCATTCGGGTAAAAGAGATGCATGACTTGCGTACTGTATTGTTCTAATATGTTTTTTGGCTCGGCTCAGCACCTCGCGTTCACTATGTTCGCAGCCTTAGGCAGTTTTGTAAAAATTTTGTAGTACAGCACCCTCTGTTGTTCAAGGTGGATAAAAATTGATAGCCCACAAACATGCACCGTGCCAAAAAACTTCTATACACAAATTTTCATGCTAATCGGATGAGTGGGTTAGGAGTCTATTGCATAGTTACATACGACATTTAGTTCCAAAGCAATTCCATATCATAAATTTGGCCTGTGTGGTCAAATTCCCCCTTGTCTAATGTTCGCTCAAATATATAGTAACTACCTCTTGGGCCCATAACGTCTACATATCAAGTTCCACTATCAAAACATGTACAACTCAGGAATAATAATGATTTCTAAAAAGTGGGAGTATATATAGTTAGACCACGCCCAGTTTTAGTATAGTTGCCGAACATATTGGCAGTATATGATGAATTTCATGTAAAAATCGAGATGCATTGAACCCGACCACCTCAGATATCGATGAAATTTTGTTCATAGCTAAATTTGATTATTAAAAACAAACCCTAATTTTTATAAATTACTGTTTTGCGATTTTTTGGGCGTGGCACAGTGGGAAAGTTTTCGAAAAAACGCGAAAATGGTCGAAAAGAGCTCCATTTAAACTGCAATAACTCAGAATCGGCTGAATCGATGTCCATGACCTTGGTATCATTAAAAAGATATTTTAACAGGCTTTATGACACGTTTAAAAAATAAAAAAAATTACACTGTAAAAAATTTTATAACAAAAAGAAAATTTTACCTAACGAAAAAACCAAAAAGATCAAGGGTTTTTTTACAGTGTATTACTTTTTTAGAAAGGTTTATCCTTCACCTATAACATATCAAAAAATAAAAATGGGTTCTTTTTTAGTTTTTTTTATATAATTTTTTAAGTAGTGGCACTTCTAGTAAATCAAATTGATTTTAAGCCACTTTTTTCAAACATCAATTTCATATTCTGATGCAATGTGCATACACAGATATATTGCTGGTTTCCAACTCCAAGTTTGATACAATTTTTTGGCCTTAACATTGTAAATTTTGTAAAACCCACTTTGGCCAAGGGATGTTCTTTTAAATTCGTAGTAAGATTCGCGTAGTGAAGATAACATCAGTCTTTTTTGAACTTTTTCACGTAAGTTTCCTTGTTTAACAGTAATTGAATCTTGCGATCCTGGCATCATTCGGCTAATTTCATCATCTTCATAAAATAACTTCACTGTGCTTAGAGTTTCGGTTGGTAAACTACGTCTGCTCATTTTTAAAAGATTGATATCCGCAAACTTCGTTTTATTCCTTTGGATATCTTTACTTTTTTTGATACAATCGTGAGATATATCATCCCCAAAACGATCTTTAATTTCTTCGTGAGTCATATTGATTGGTAAGAGTGATAAAAGTTTTTGCTTTTCCAAAAGATTTGAGCTGTTCTCTATTTGATATTTGATGTTTTGCAAAATTTGATCGTAAATAGCTTTAACGTTTTCAAGTTGCGCTGACAAATCAGATAATGGATCAGCTCCAAGTGAATCTGCTATATTTTCCAAAATTTGCAGTGATTTTCTATTTCTGTATGCATCTCGTTTGATATATTTCCTTTTAAGAGGCGACATTTGGTTTGGTAGATAAGGAATAATATGATCATTTATATTTTCAATGAGTTCGTTGCTTTCGATGTTTGCATTACGGCTGGTACAAGTTGGAAGTTCATCCAATTCTTCGCTAATTTCATCGCTGGGCGTTGTTGGTAAATAATTTGAGACTTCATTCCGCTCCACGTTGGATTCATTACGACTGCGCGCTTTTCTTAGTGTATTCCGGCAAGTTTCGCAAATACGGCTACAATGAATGTTGGCGACAGCTGGAAAATATTCAATTATATTTGCAGCCTCGTTTTCACTTATTTTACGAA
Organism: Pherbina coryleti; assembly: GCA_943735915.1. Taxonomy (NCBI): domain Eukaryota; kingdom Metazoa; phylum Arthropoda; class Insecta; order Diptera; family Sciomyzidae; genus Pherbina; species Pherbina coryleti. The sequence continues at coordinate 81,811,048 of OX030948.1, forward strand.
GCGAAGCGCAACACTTATTAGATATTTTTATGCATCTGTACTTATTGTTTGAATTCATATTCACTCAAAATTTTAAAATATACACGTAAAAATTGTAATGGGATATCTTGGCTTCTCGAAACGTCTTATAATTATGAATTTGGTTATGTTCATCAGGTGCATTCATATAGCAATATTGAAGGCAATTTTAAAATCAATTCTTTAATTAGGGGTACCTGCAGTGTGTTTATTTTGCTAATCCTAGAAACACAGTTACAGTAAGCATTTTATGCGCTTACCTGTATACTTATTGGTTTGGGCTGGTACGGCCGCAAGAACTTTTTGGGGTTAAAACATATTCATAACTTTTCTGGGACAATGTTTATTTTTTTTACCTGTATACATACATAATTTTCTTTTATGCATATTATATCAATAATCTTTGCACATTATAAATATATTTTGAATATAACTGAAATTTGAACACTTCTCAGTAATATAACAGATGTTTGGCTATTTTTCGTGGCTTCAATATAAAAATATATGGGCAATTACTAGAAGTGCCACTACTTAAAAAATTTTATAAAAAAAACTAAAAAAGAACCCATTTTTATTTTTTGATATGTTATAGGTGAAGGATAAACCTTTCTAAAAAAGTAATACACTGTAAAAAAACCCTTGATCTTTTTGGTTTTTTCGTTAGGTAAAATTTTCTTTTTGTTATAAAATTTTTTACAGTGTAATTTTTTTATTTTTTAAACGTGTCATAAAGCCTGTTAAAATATCTTTTTAATGATACCAAGATCATGGAAATCGGTTCAGCCGATTCTGAGTTATTGTAGTTTAAATGGAGCTCTTTTCGACCATTTTCGCGTTTTTTCGAAAACTTTCCCACTGTGCCACGCCCAAAAAATCGCAAAACAGTCATTTCTAAAAATGAGGGTTTGTTTTTATTAATCAAATTTAGCTATGAACAAAATTTCATCGATATCTGAGGTGGTCGGGTTCAAAATTTCAGTTTTATCTAGATTTTTAAATGAAATTCATCATATGTAGAACCTAAGTAGCTTGAGTGGATCACAGTGTAAATCATACAAAGGCTACTGATGAGTTGGTGTAGCGGCCAATGAAACAGTCTGTATAGTCAAGCTGTGTGATTTGCTCTATACAGAGCCGTTGTTGTTGTTGTTGGTTGTTGCCTTCTTTGTTCTTCATGTTGTCTTGTTGTCAACATGCTTGGCCTAGAGCTCGAAAAATTTGTTTTCAAGAAAAATTATTTTCTTATTTTGATCAAAATGAAAAGAGTTTTATTTAGTAACACTTTTTTCGAAAAAAGGGTTGTTAATAAAAAAGATATACGTGAATACGCGACTATGCCAATAAAGTATAAATTACTTGTTTTAGTATAATTACACAACTTGTCTTGAAAACAAATGGATTTTAGGGCAAAATTTGATTTTTAAGACTTTTTTCAAATGAAGTGTTTTTTCTTAACCCTCACTTTGTCGCGAAACTTTTACTACGTAATCTGGCACTATTTACATTTGTAAATATTTTTTTTGCTTTATTACAGATAAACAGAAACTCAAAATGTACATTATTTTTTAGGTGGAATACATGTATTAACACCTTCTAAAATTTCACGCCGCTCTCAAGTGGTTTTGAAGTTATTATAAGTTGGGAAAATGGGTCTGGAAAAGTCGTGCATTTTTTTTTAAATTTCCAACAAAATCTAGCATTATGGGTATCAAAAGAAAAGTTATTCTATAACCTATTAAAAAAATTATTAACCATTGAAATCCATGCATTACTTCTTACGATATAGTGGTTTACATATTATGCACACTTGACGGTCCAGCCCTTTACGAAATAACAAAAATGTAAGTATGAAGATCAAATTAAAAAAAAATTATTAGTTCCAATGAATAAACAAAACAACTTTCAACAAAAACTATACTTTTTTTTTATTAAATTAGTGTTTCGTTTCAGTGGCGCAAACACAAGCACTTGAACTTTGATTGCTCTGGATTGAACACTTAACAAACACAGGCACTTGAACCTGGATTGTTTATGCAGAGAGTTAAAAAAAGACACTTGATGATTAGTGTAAAATAAATAACTAACTTTATTATTTCCTTGTACCTGCTTAAATATAAAACATATTGCTTAGTTAAACAAATTAAATATTGATTACTTAACATTAACTTCAATAAATGACAAAACCTAAATTCATAACAAATATTGCTTATTTGGTATTAATAATGTAAAAAATTAAAAAACATTCAAAATTCACAATATATAAAATGAAAACAACAAACTTAATAATAAATAAAAGTAGGTGAACAAGCGTGCGTTGCACTGTGCTGTAGATGCAATTTGTTTTGCCTATGTTGTTGTTGTTGTACAGTTATTGTACATTCTCCCGCGCGTTGAATGCTCGCATTCAACTATGCAGATTCGGACAGGTGTCTTCTTGGCCTTGGTATTGGCTTTATGATGATGGTTTGTTCCTTTTTAAACGCACCAGTTTTTATTTGCCATATAATACAGCTTGCTATTAAAATTGATATAATAAGGGCTGTATAGCTGATTGCGTAATGATGAATGTTAGAAGACAGCGACAGTTCTGGAAGCTCTGAACTCTTTCCTGACTTCAAGACATTTTGTAGAGCTGTAAGTTGTTCCAGGGTTTTTGTAGCAGAATCGGAAGAAGAGTTGAAGATATTCCTGATTTCGCTGGGAAACGCGACTGCTATTAGATTGCCATGTTTTGCGTAAGATGAATGAATGGTGATTTTGATGACAAAATGTCCTTGAATGGTTATGACGTTATGTTTTATTATGCACTCTGGATCTAGTGATAGTAGTCCAGATCGCTCTATTTTTATTTGAAAAGCATTGGTTCCGCATACAGCGCTCATTTGATTAGTTTTCTTAGTCCCGTAGATCCATTGATTTTTGTGGTTCAGTTGAGTCCATACGAAATCATCATTTAAATTGGTGAGTTTACATGGATAGTTTATTTGAACAAAGATAAGTTGATGCAGTAATTACAAGGCATGCTTCGATTTCAGTGAAACTCATTGGGAAATAATGGTCCCTGTGAAGATTTGTGGCCATAAGTTCGGTATCTGCCTTAATTGCTATCAAAGTATTGTTGATTGTGGTAGGAATTGATATAACTCGAAAAATGTTGAAACGTTCCTGATCCATGAGTGGGAATTTTATCACAAATATAACATGATTATTTGCTATTCCTCCTTCTGATGTCATTAATTTGTAAAAATGCAACAGGTCATCTTTTCCGATTGACAACTGTTTTGATGGTGGCAAGTTGTTTTTTATGTTGATTTTCTCATCGCTTAGTTGTTGAGGAGATAATAGCAATGGGCTTATTTTGCCGTGATGGGTAGCAGTGAGGACATGTAGAATGGCAGTTTGGATCTGTTGTAAGTTTGTAGCTATGAGAGACAACTGTAGTCCTAATGACATAAGAACTTGGCAGCTTCGTTGTGTCTCAGTTTCCTTGTTGATTGCATTTTAAAGTGTAGCTAGTTCCTCCTGTATCATATTTATACCCCCACGTTTAAAAAACGTAAATGGGGGTATATTAATTTTGTCACTCCGTTTGTAACGCCCATAAGGAGGCGTGGTAGGTATAGAAAAGTATATATATTCTTGATCAGCATCACCACCCGAGTTGATTTAGCCATGTCCGTCTGTCTGTCCGTCTGTCCGTCTGTCTGTGATCACGATTACAGCCGTAATTTTAAAGCTATCATCACGAAATTCAATATTTAAGCTTTTATATAAAAAAAGAAGGTCAAGTTCGTAAATGAGCCAAATCGGACGAAAACCACGCCTACCTCCCATACAAAGTGACTTTATCAAAACGGTAAAATCTCTTAGAATTCAACAAAAATGAATATATGCACTTGCAATTTTGCATATGAGTTTTGATGTACAAAATACACTCTAAGTGTGAAATTCAACCAAATCGGATGAAAACCACGCCTACCTCCCATACAAAGTGACTTTATCAAAAAGGTAAAATTTCTCTAAAATCCCCAAAAATTAATGTATAGACTTGAAATTTTGCATATACACTTTGATATATAACGTGTACTGGAATTCAACCAAATTGAGTGAAAACCACGCCCACCTCCCATACAAAGCGACTTTATCAAAAACCAAAAGCGAATATTTTCTGTTAAAAATATAACGAAAACGTTTTTACAGATAAACATTTTATTGATTGCTTAAGACTTTGAATATACTTTGGTTCGGCCGTGGGGGTATTTTAACTTCGGCCCAGTCGAAGATCATTTCTTACTAGTTACTCTTGTGTCTGTGCTGACTTCGTTTTGCTTTATTATATTAATTGTCGAATCAATAATGGAGGTGTGCTTCTTAAGAATGTTGACCATCTGCTCTTCGTTATTCTGTAGTTAGCTAAAGGTTTTTGACATTTCCTTGGCATAATCAGAATCAAGAACACCAAACAGTGTATTGGCTATGTTTACGACAATGTCTAAAGCAGCTCTAGTCTTGCGTCGCCTTATTAACAATTCGCTGTCCAATTGTAATTCCTTTCTTGTGTGCAGGAAATGTTTGGCAAGTGCAGTGCAGCCTGAACCTTGGCGTGATTGGTTGCATAGCTGTTGATAAGCTAATGTTCCATTAGTTAAAGCTTCGAGTTCAACCCAGAACGGAGTAAGGTCATAGTATGCAACAATTTTCCATTCGGCAGTCGCCAAATGTGCTGTACCAACATCTTCAAAATAGATTCCAGGACCATTTTCAAATTTTTTAATGCCGACAGGATTTGCTAGTATCATTGGTAGTAGCAGTAACGATACTACAAGAGTTGTGATCAGTGAATTGTTGGAAAATTTCTTTCGTTTAGTTGGAATTTCACTCCTTTCTTCTTCTTCTTCATGATTCTGTTGAGATGGCGATGTTGGATCAGATGTTGGGTCAGACTCTACAGGAAGTGGTGCTAGTCGGTGGATTGCTCGTTTCCATATTCCTGTTGCTGTTTTTACGTCAACAACACGCATTGCTCCATCAGGTCCAGTATGTACCTCTACTATTCGGCCAAGAGGCCACTGCATGGCAGGAACATTGTCTTCCTTGATAATAACCAATTCATTCTCTCGAACATTTTGTGAATGATTCTTCCATTTTCGTTTTTCTTGTAATTGGTTGAGGTATTCGGTTTCCATCTTCTCCAGAATTCATGTTTAACCTGCGATACTAGCTTCCATCTTGTTGCCAATGATATTTTGGACTGTGGTGATCTTCTATCGACTTGTGCAGTTAGTGGTTCACCAATCAAGAAATGTCCTGGTGTCAGAGCAGTCAAATCATTTGGATCTGTGGAAATTTGTGTTATTGGTCGAGTTTAAGATGGCTTCAATATCAATGATCACAGTTTCAAGCTCTTCGTATGTAAGGGATTCGGTTGACACGCTTCGCAGTAATAAATGTTTTGCTGATTTCACGGCCGCCTCCCATAGTCCACCAAAGTGTGGGGCCCGAGGTGGTATTAACTTGAAGTCGATTCCACGGTCGCTGCATGTTTTGGTGATTTTATTCTGAGAAGTATTTACAAATATGACGTCGTTTAATTCCTGCAATTTATTTTTGGCTCCGACAAAGTTGGTGGCATTATCGCAGCATAATGTATCGCAGCGCCCACGTCGAGATGTAAAACGCTTTAGTGATCCTATAAAGGTTTCGGTTGTCAAATCATTGACTAACTCTAGATGCACAGCCTTTGTAGCGAAACAGCAGAATATGGCAATATATGCTTTATGCGGTTTCTTACCACGAATTTTGTAATGTATCCAGAAGGGTCCACAAAAGTCTACTCCAGTTTTAAGAAATGGTCGTGCTTGAGCAATTTGTTGAAAAATCTTGGCTTTGCTCTGGAACAGCGAACACAACCTTGTACGACATTCCTTGCCATTTATTTTCCTTTGATTATCCAAAATCGCTGCATAGATAATGCTTGCAAGGTCTGTGGACCGCAGTGCATATTATCGTTATGTAACATAACCAAAATTAGTTTTGTTATAGGATTGTTATATGGCAGCAGCATTTGATGTTTAGCATTGAATGGTAATGTCGATGCCTCTAAGCGTCCACCAACTCTCAGAATGTTCATTTCGTCTAAAGATGGAGACAAACTACTTAATGGACTTGTCCTTTTGAACTCCGCGTATTTTTTCAAATGTGTTATTTCATCCTTGAAATCAGAAGTCTGTATTGCTCTAACAATCACAGTTAATGCATGATCAAGCTCGGTGGGAGTAAGTACCGTTTGGGTTTGTATTAGCTCTCTTTTGCACCTGGTGTGATTTATGAACCGTAGAACGTATCCCATAATTCTTTGAAGTGTGCGGAATGAATTTCTATGGTTATTTTGTACACAAAATCTTCATTTAGTAGCCCGTTGTTTTTGGTTAATATGAACACCATGTTTTTGCTGGCTACTGGTGAAGGTTTCCGTTTCTTTTCCATGTTGGTTGAAATCGTCAGTGCGGATTTGAATCTTGGTGGCCACATAGTTTCTTTTCCATGTAAAAATAGTGGTCCATAAAACCAAATTCAATGTTAAATTTTGAATTGTTGCAACTCTATTTGCCACAAATATTTGGAAAGATGATGACTGCACATTAATCCATGAGAGAACAATCTCTGAGTCTGTCCAGAGAAATGTTTGATGTTCTTTGAGATTAAGGTCGTTCTTTACTCGGTTTACCAGTTGAGCGGTTAGCACTGCAGCACATAGTTCGAGTCTAGGCAGTGTTTGTATTTTAAGTGGTCCTTTAAAAATGTGACGTGAAAATTTCAAATCGTCTAAATCACTTAAGCCACTGCGGAACTTTATCCATTTTGTATGTAATTCAGCTGGTATGGCATCATCCCAATTAATTTTTAATTGCCACAGTTCCTGAACAAACATCTTCGCAGTTACTATGACTGGAGCAACGATTCCCAATGGATCAAACAGCCTAGCTAAATCAGATGTGATCGCTCGTTTTGTGACAACCTTTACTGGATCCAGTCTTACTTTAAAACAGAATTGGTCAGTTTTTGGTAGCCATAATAATCCAAGTGTCTTAATTGAATCGTTGTTAGTATTTTTTAAATCTAATTTTACTTCCTGGTCATCTTGAGAAATGTTCTGAAGTAGCGCTGGATGATTTGCACACCATTTGCGCAAATTGAAACCATGCTTTTTCAAGATGTGTATGAGCTGCTGTTGAGCTTCGATAGCTGTTATCAAACTGTCTGATCCACCAAGCCCATCATCAATGTAGAAATTGTTTTGCAAATATCGTGTTGAGTTGGTAGTAGCTTACAGGTGTCGTTGGATGAGCTCTCCACACAATGATTTGGTATTGCTGATCTTCTGGATGTATTAAAATTTGTCTATACATTTTTTCAATGTCCGTAGTAAAAACAAAGCGTGACCAACGAAAGCGAAGAAGTATGGAGAATAATTAACTTTGGACTGTTGGACCTGTGTACATTAAATCATTTAAGGAGTAGCCAGACGTAGTTTTGGCTGATGCATCAAATACCACTCGTAGTTTGGTTGTTGTGCTGTCTGGTTTTAGTACAAAATGATGAGGGATGAAATAATTAGGCGTCAGTACAGAATCAAGATTAACTTCCTTCATATGCCCCAATCGCTTGTACTCTTTCATGAATTGGACATACTGTTTTCGAACCATATCATTTTTGAAAAGTTGACGTTTTAGGCTTAAGAATCTGGCTTACAATTTCCTTCGATTCTCCCAAGGCTGATGTAGTTTGAAGAAACGGTAGTCTAACGACAAAACGATTTTCTTCATTGATGCGAACATTTTGAGTAAAGTGTGCCTCGCATCGCTGCTCCGCCGGGGATAAGCCCTTTTCATTTGATTCTACTTCATCCATTTTCCACAGCTGCTCCACCATTTCCTCCAATGAGAAATTTATATCACTGGTATCTTGACCACCAACAGCACAAGTCAGTGTGTCCGATGCTTCAGAGTTGTTACCAATCTTAGAACTGTATTTTGTAGGACTGGGAGGTCATGTGACAGCGTGATTTGTCCTGAGGATATTAGCTTGAAAAATAACTCGGCACCAAGCAGAATATCAATTTTTCCTGGTCGATGAAATTCTGGACCCGCCAGTTGAATGTTGGTAGGAATTGGCCATTTAGAAATATCAAGATTATTGTTTTGTTGACAAGGAATGATGTTTGGAATTACGAATGCCTCCAAATGAGTTGAAAAATTGTTGTCCAAAGATTGCAGCATGACATTGACCCGTTGTGTGGCTCTGCTTTTTGCTTTTCCGATGCCCTCAATGCAGAGTGATGCGTCGTTTGGAATGATGGACAACCTTCTGATGAGTCGCTCAGAGATAATGTTTATTTGTGAACCAGAGTCTAATATTGCTCTAAATTCACCTGATCTTCCATTAGCCGCAGTTATTTTTATTTTCGCTGTTGCTAGTAAGACATAACCTTTACGTGCTGGCATCGTGTTGGCTGCAGCTGATGTGACTGCTATTCTTGAATCAGTTGCCTTTGTTGCATTTGAGACATCGCTTCTTCCTTCTAGATGCACCAGTGAATTGTGTTTCTTGTCACACTTAGTGCAGGTTCGTGATGGGCAGTTCTTTGCTGTATGATCTAGCTTGAAACAGTTGACACAAAATTTATTTTTTGCACCCAATTGAGTCTCTCTGGTGTAGATAATTGCAGAAATTTTTTGCAGAAATACAATGGATGATAGCTGATGTTGCATAATCTGCAAGTATTTATATTCCTTTGTGTGGTCGCAACTGTAGTGAATGATCTAGTCGTTGCCTGTGTACATGACGATTTATCTTTGGAACCGATCGACTCGATTGATTGGAATTGTAGTTCCAAAAATGACAAAAATTCATTGATTTTCAATAGCTCCTTTGGTTTTGCTAATGATTGCTCGAATCTAATGTGCATTGCTCTATCTAATTTTTTAATTAGTATGTGCAACAGGAGTGGGTCCCAGGAAGTTGTGTCCATTCGAGATTGTTTAAAGCTAACAAACATTCTCTTGTTGTGTCATGCAGATTTTTTACCGAACCAGCTGTTGATGTACCGAGAGGTTGCTCTAGTAATTTTTGGACCAAGGCTCCAACCTGGATTCGTTTGTTGTTATATCGATCTTGCAACAGCGTCCAGGCTGCATTGTAGTTTTCTTCAGTCAGTGACAAATGACTGATGAGCTTTGCGGCTTCTCCCGAAACATTTGATTTTAGATACCACATTTTTTGGACTAGTGGCAATGGTTCTTTGTCTATCATTTGATTAAATATATTGTAGAACTCCTGCCATTTTAGGTAATCGCCGTTGAAATTCGGAATTGTCACCTTTGGCAATGGTAGTGTAGTCTGTGCAGGATGATATCTTCCTGAAGTTGACAATGATGTGTTTATTGATTGAAGCTGATCTTCCTTAATGGAGAGTTTGACCAGTTGTTGCCTCACCATATCTCCTAATTCGTTGAATTCAGTTTGATCGAAACCTAATGGTGCTTGGTCCTCCAGTTTTTCCAATGCTTCATCCTGAACGCCTTCAAGTTGATTCCATAATTTATTTATGGTGCTGATATTGACCTTGTAGAATTGAGATGTCTCCTCTTCTTGTGCAGCTGCTAGTGAATTAAGCAATCGCCGTAAAGCTGTCATACGTGCTGCAATCTTTCGAATTAGGCCTTGATGTTGAGTAGTAGTCGTATCATGTTGTTGTTGCTCTGATTTTGTACTAGCCCCATGGTTGGGTCCAGGTTTGTTAGCACCAGTTCTTAGTCTTGATGCCTCTTGTGATTCAAATCGTATGATTTCCGTGTTGAATAGCTCGATGTGGTATTCAGCTATTTTACGTATTTTAAATCATAGTGATCTGTGAAATACTCGTGATTCATTGGCTGGTCGATCTTGCATTTCAACTCGCTGTCTCGTTTTTCATATTCATCCCAAACCAAGTTGAGCTGCCGCAACTGCTCTTTGTAAAATGTGCCGTTCGACTTTCTTCCAACCGAATCGTTTTTGAAATTTGTTACAATCCGCTGTATTTCCTCGCCAGTCTTAATTTGTAATTCCAATAACGCGTTGGATGTTGACATTTTTTGCTGTAGTGTGCCTCTTGTGGCACTTTAGTCGTACTTTTGATTGCGGCGGTTGCTGTGGCGTGTCCTTGTGGCACCCTTGAATGCGGCGGTCACTGTGGCGTGTCCTTGTGGCACTCTTGATTGCGGTGATCGATGTGGCGTGTCTTTGTGGCACCCTTGATTACGGCGATCGATGTGGCGTGTCCTTGTGGCACCTTTGATTGCGGCGGTTGCTGTGGCGTGTCCTTGTGGCACCCTTGAATGCGGCAGTCGCTGTGGTGTGTCCTTGTGGCACCCTTGATTGCGGCGATCGATGTGGCGTGTCCTTGTGGCACTTTTGAGTGCGGCGGTCGCTGTGGCGTCTCCTTGTGACACCCTTGAAGGTGTTGATTGATGTGGCGTGTCCTTCTTGTTGAAGTTCTCATCGTAACGTTGCATCGATCGGCTGTGTATTAGCTGTCCTCATCGATTTGTTTTTCATACGTGCCGTTTTCGTTGTAACTTTCATGGAATTTAAGCTATAGTTGAATAGTTGAAGTATTTTCATTTATTTTAAATCGCATAAAACAATAATGATTTGTTCATGCTGTAATAAAAAAAATTGAACGGTCTGAGTTAAATAAAATAAACTGTTCATCATGTGCACACTCTTATCATGCTTCGTGCGCCAAAATAAACAAAAATGACATCGACTACATGCGTGCCAATGATGTCCCGTTCTGTTGCGAGAAGTGCGTCTCAGTGCGGCGAAAATCTCTAATTAATTCCAATGTCCGCGATTTACGCGGGAAAGAGACACACAAAAACGAGAGATTACAACAACAACCTGCACCGGCACCTGCCCCCGTAGCTGCCGCAAACCAGGCTTCGGCGAGTTCTCCCTCTCATCTTTCGGCACCTGTGACTTTGGAATTAGTTTACAAAGAGTTAATTGAGCTAAAAAACATTACTGCTGTTTATCTTAACAACATCAAGGAGCTTCAAGAGGCTAACCACCAATTAAGTATAAAAGTCATAAAGCTAGAAGAAAAAGTTTACAAACTAGATCAGAATAAACTGGCGAATTCAATTGATATCGTTGGCATCCCCAACGGCAACAATAGCAACGCTCGCGATCTCTCACGAAAATTTCTTCTAGATGCTCTACATGTCGAAATAACCCGATGTCGAAATGACTGATTGCTACGTCAAGCGAAGTTTCAACCGGTCAGGTGATAAGGTTAACAGCAGCAACAATGGAAACAGTGGAATCAATAATAATCTAACCGGCGGCAAATCTATCATATCTATCTCCTTCTCTTCTCCTATCTTCAAAAAAAGTATATTGGCTGGAAAGAAAGCAGAATATAAAAGTCTCAATGCCAATCTTATCGACAAAAATTATAATAATAAAATATTTATTAATGACAGCTTAAATGGTTATTTCCGGGCCTAACTATCTGCAGCTAAGAAATTAAAAATTGAAAAGAATTATGCTTATCTATGGTACTCTAATTCTCGCTTATTATTACGTAAATCAAATAACAGTGGTGGTTGTTCAATTGTTTGACGACTTAAATAAAATATAAAAATATTAATTTTTAACTACATACTTTCTTCAGAATATGATTAATGATTTTTTCAACGACCACTTTACTCTTAATACTATTAATAATGTTTGCAGCTGCTCCCACATAAAGTATAGTGTAGAAAATTCAGTTGTTATTGTTTATCAAAACATTAGAAGCCTGAGAAAAAATTTCATTAGTCTAGTTTCTAACTTACAAGTTTTCAACAGGCTTCCTGATCTAATTTTTCTCTCTGAAATCTGGATATATTCGGATGAAGTCGATAATTTTTCTATACCTAACTATAATTTTTTTTGCTTTTCCAAATAACTCATATGCTGCGGGCGGGGTAGGAGTCTTTGTCAAGAATTCCATAAATTGTCGTGTTCTTAGCGGAAAATTGATCAGTGCCGATGTACTTAAATTAGTATGTAATATTGGCTAAGAAACTTTATGCTTCATTTGCTGCTACAGAAGGCATTCTTTTGATATTAACTTCTATCTTCCCGAATTCGATAACTTGCTCAGTGATATAAAATATGATATTCTTGTAGTGATCGGTGATTTTAATATCGACTTATTGGCGGATGATGACTGTTGACAATTATAATACTTTAATTGCAAAACATGGGTTGTATTCGTTCTTAAGAGAAACAACTAGACCCACCTCTGGTGCGTGCATCGATCACGTTATGGGCCGATTTAAAATTATGCAAGACTCGTTTGATTGCTTTAACTTTGATCTAGCCATAACTGATCATTGCATGACTGGTCTTTGTTTAAACATCAACCATGAAATTATTGAGCAACCCGTTTGTTACAGTGAATCTTACATAAATTTTAATGAATTAAATTCCTTTTTGCGTTTTGAATCATGGCAGGAAGTATACTCGTTAGACAACATTTCTCAAGCTTATACAGTCTTCTTACAAAAATTGAAATCTTATATAAACTTTGCCACTCATACTAAGCCAGTACCCAGAAAAAAAGATAAAAAAATCAAACCATGGATTAATACTGAACTAGTTAAAAAAATACAACTGAAAAACAAGCTAGGCTTAAAACTCCGTAAACATCCGCTTAATTTGTCTCTTAAAACCCGGTACAAAAATCTAAATAAAGCTATTAATCTCGAAATACCTAAGGTGCGCGAAGATTACTACCGCTCTAAACTTCAAACTTGTACCGACGATGTAAAGAAGCAGTGGTGTCTGATAAACGAAATAACTAATAAACATACCATATATTTATAAACCAGTGAAGTTAAAAATCAATGATAAAATCTGCACGGACAGTGAAACCGTTGCTAGCGAATTTAATCAATATTTCAGCTCAATTGCTTCTTCGTACAACACTGAAGCACCTTCTTGTAGCTGCTCTCATACAGTTGAATGTATTTCATCTTCAAGGAGTTTTTTCTTTGACCAAATATCATCCTTGGAGGTTATAAAAACTATTAATTCACTTAAAAACTCCAATTCTTGTGGCTTTGACCAAATCTCAAATAATCTTTTGAAGAGCATTGTTTATAATATTTCTGATATACTGGCACATTTGTTTAATTTAAGTGTTCTGACCGGGGTCTTCCCAGATAACTTAAAAAGCGCTACAATTATTCCTCTGTTTAAAAAAGGAGACGTAGAAAACAAAGAAAATTATAGGCCAATATCTCTGCTTCCCACGATTTCAAAAGTATTTGAAAAGGCTCTTAAGAGAAGAATTTTAACATTTCTTGTTAAAAATAAGTTTTCCAGTCCCAAGCAATTTGGTTTTCGTATTGGTTTATCCACTGAGGACGCGTTGTTGGACTTCTGCTCCTATTTATTAAAAGGTCTAGATGCCAAAAAATCTTGCTCCTGCTTATTTGTTGACATTACCAAAGCGTTCGACATGGTTAATCACGAAATTCTCTTGAAGAAGTTATTTGCTGCTGGATTTAGAGGTCAGATTCATAATTGGTTTGCCTCTTATTCGCACCACAGAACTCAAAGAGTAAAAATCGGCAGTTCCTTTAGCAGTCCAACTGCGATTGGTCTTGGTGTCCCACAAGGTTCAGTATTAGGTCCAATTCTGTTCCTCATTTACATTAACTCCATATTTTCACAATATTTTCATGGCCGGATAACAGCTTTTGCGGACGACTTAGGTATAACGTACCAGTCAAGCTCCCACTTCGAACGAATTTGTGATATAAACTCTGATATTCATACCTAAAGAGAGTGGTTTGCTAAACACAAAGTAATAATAAGCAATAAGACGAGGCTAATGTTTGTCAATCTTTCTAGTTCTGGCTCTCCAAATGTTGACATTGTTTATCATTCCCCCATATGTCAAAAATTCAATCTGTGTGCAAATTCGATAACACCTTACAAAGAATCTACGAACTGCAGCGACGATTATTTCAAAATTGAAATCGTCAACCATTTCAGATACTTGGGTGTTATAATGGATAGCAATATGAATTGGCGTGAACATACTAACAGTTTGAAAACTGCCTTTATTAGTTCTGCAAAAAAACATCATTCGTAAAATCTGCAATGTCGATAACCGTTGCCCTAGTCATGAGCTTTTTAAATATCTTCAAATTTTACCTGTTCGCCATCTCTTTTATTTTAAGGTACTAAAACAATTCTTCAATGTTAAGGAGCAAGCACAATTCAACTTAGTATCGCCGTATTATTTAAGACATGCCAATAATGTTGTCGTGCCTGCCTTTCGAACGGCTTCTTACAGAAATAATTACTCTATACTGTCCCGTATATTATTCAACAGTCTTCCGTCTTCAATTAAGTGCTTGGAATCAAAATATACCTTTTTAAAACAAGCTAAATCATGGCTTCTCGGTTTTAGCCCCAAGGACATAGAATTTCTTCTTCATCCGAATACGTAATCTTGTTTCATTGAAATCTTCAGTAACATTTATTAACATTATACTATACTATACTAAAATCTCTCTTTTTTTCTGCTTTTTTCTATGCTATCCACTTTCTTCTTCTTTTACTTCTTTCTCTCTTAACTTTGGCTTGCTTTCATTTGCATAAGAAATCCCAAAATTTCATACCATGTGACATTTAACACAGTATTTATATAAACTATTAATGTCACTACTTTTTCCATTAGGACTATGTTAAATTTATGTACTTTAACTTTAATTTATGCACTTTAATTTTAAATGTCAAATATTGAATTTTAAACATGCATTACTAATTATGAAAAAATTACTATCTGAAGTGTAATCTTAACATTAATGGAGTTTGTTAAATAAACTTAAACTTAAACTTAAACTTAACTTAAACTTAAAAAAGGTGTCACCAAAATGTTTCCTTCGTGTGTTGTTTATAACTCGGGGTCACCAAAATGTTTCGTTCCAGTGGCGCAAACACAAGCACTTGAACTTGGATTGCTCTGGATTGAACACTTAACAAACACAGGCACTTGAACCTGGATTGTTTATGCAGAGAGTTAAAAAAAGACACTTGATGATTAGTGTAAAATAAATAACTAACTTTATTATTTCCTTGTACCTGCTTAAATATAAAACATATTGCTTAGTTAAACAAATTAAATATTGATTACTTAACATTAACTTCAATAAATGACAAAACCTAAATTCATAACAAATATTGCTTATTTGGTATTAATAATGTAAAAAATTAAAAAACATTCAAAATTCACAATATATAAAATGAAAACAACAAACTTAATAATAAATAAAAGTAGGTGAACAAGCGTGCGTTGCCCTGTGCTGTAGATGCAATTTGTTTTGCCTATGTTATTGTTGTTGTACAGTTATTGTACAATTAGCACTTCCAGCTACAATATCAAAACAAATTGTTATAAAAAATCGCGCTGTTTCCACACAACTGTAGGGGGGTTTTTACACTTTGCGTATTTGTTGCATTTCAAAAGCACACTGCGTCAACAACTGTTTTTTAACGGTTTCGTTTCTGCGTACCGTTATTTTTCTCCCGTAACACCATAAACACCATAAAAGCCTTTAAAATAAAAAATATTAACATATGTAATAAACATATGCAAAAAGTATCAGAAAATTCTAAAATTAAAAACAACTTTTGACATTTTCAGAAAGAAAACAAAAAATTGCCACAGAGTCCAAGCCATATTCAAATCGAATAAAAAAGGAAGGAGTTATGCCTAATTTGTAATTGGGATATTTACAAATGGTGGCGTAGTTGGTTAAAGTGCGTGACCTCTATGTCTCCGAACGGGGATAAACGGAATGTTCTTATTCTCAAGAAGCTTTACATGGCATTTTTATTACTCTCTGAGGTTTGCCATTGTCTGCAGAGAGGTGGCGGCCGTACAGAAAAATCATTTTAATTCAAATAATTTTCTGTCGCTGCTGGGGTTCGAACCTGGGTCTCCAGGTTCTTTGACATAGCGGCCACGCACTTTAACCAACTACGCCACGGACGCCACATTTTCTTTTATCTAGTTAAGTTAATAATTTGCATTTACTGTAATTTATTTTTAAACTATTAATTTACAATTCAGTGCTACTTGTGTTATCACTGACCCACTTATTCAAGCTACAATATGATCTGCAGGAGTGTGGCTGCTCGTTTAGCCCAATTGGTATTTTTTTTTTTTTTTTTATTATAATTTGTTAATTCTTAATTTCTTAACACTCTAGGTTCTTAACAATTTAAAGCCTGATCATGTTGCACATCAATGTATATCGAACGTTCGATTTATGCGAACATATTTTTCTTTTTTGTGGGCTTTTGTTTTACACATTACAAATGACAAAATAAATTGCATGGGCAGTCATTGAGTGTTTGCGGTTTAAACCTTGAAAAACATGCTTCTTGCATTGCCAATTATATGGCACCTGTTCCCCTGTGTGAAAAGCGTGTATCTTGTTTAATTATGCACAAGGTAACACAACTAAGAATATGTTTTTATTAAACTGTTATAGATATTTTCCCTATTATATTTTGGCTTTTAAGCGAGCCACGCTGATAACTAAGGCCTCAAGGCCGCTCTGATTATATTTGAAATTAAAAAGACAGCTTTCGCTTAACTCAATAACTTCCTTTATTTTTCAAATTTGCTTGCTTAAATACTAAATTTACAACATGTTCTTATATCTAAGACACACCCCATTTCCAGTTATTCTTCCAATTATATTTTTGTAACCAATCATAAACAAAGTTAAGACTTGCATTTTCTCAAGTCACATATTAAAAATCACAATGCTTCCTTTTTACTCTGATTGATTCTATATTGGCTTCTCAGAATTAAGAAATTCCAATTTAGAAATTAATCGTTTCATCAGATGCGCTACTTTAACATGTTACTCATGAATATGCATATCGACACATTCCCTCACATGCTGACCATGTGCACACTGCAATATGATCTTGTCTTTTTTATTTCCAACATAAGTGAACGCTCGCGCTAAACCAAATTTGTAATTTATGAATCATTCTTCTTTAATTGTCACTATTTTTGTCGTCGCCAAATTAGATCAGATTACATTCACATGTGCTCAGCATTTCATATTTTGAGACAAGGTGGTCTAAATTTGTTTTATTGTTTTGTTTTATTTGTTTATTTGTTTAATTTGGTTGTGTACACACAACACCCTCACCCTTTAAAAAAAAATGATTTTGTTATTTTTAAATGACAAAATTATTTTATGATAATTGATAATATTAAGATTCTACATATTTCTAGCTTTTATTAAGTTGTTATTATGTACTTCTTTTTCTCTATTATCTATTTTAATAGTACTGTTAGGTCCATTTTGAGATATAATTTCAAAAGGGCCTTTGAAAGGTTTATCTAATTTTTTCTTATTCTCTACTTTTAAATATACATAATCTCCTATTTTAAAATTAGCTTTATTAATATATTTTTGCTTTTTTAACGTATTTTGCTTATTTTCTAATAAATTTTCTTTTGCTTTCATATGTGCATATTTTAATTTAATTTTAAATTCATTAATATAGTTTTCTAAATTATAAAATTTTTCTTCATTGTTTGCAATTTCACATGGTAAGGTACATAATTTTCCATATACTAATTCAAATGGTGTGTATTGCGTTATGCTATGCGGAGTTGTGTTATATGAATATGTATAATAAGGTAACAATTCATCCCAGTTGTCTTTTCCGTCCATTGTCATTAGAAAATCGTTTAAAACTCTATGGTTTCTTTCTACTGTTCCTAACGTTTCATGATGATATGGTGTTGATGTGGTTTTATCTATGTTCAACATTTTGCATATATTTACTAATAATTCGTTCGTGAATTCAGTACCTTTATCTGTTTTTAATTTTCTAAAACAACCATATTTTAGTATGAATCTTTCTACTATTGTTTTTGCAACACTTACTGCATCTTTTGTAAAAAGTGGAAAAGCTTCTACAAATTTTGTTAGTTCACATTGAATAGTAAGTATGTATCTATATGCATTAGATGGTCTAAGCGGACCTACTGTATCTATTGTGACAACATCGAACGATGTGTTTGGTGTTTCTGTTATAGTTAATCTTTCTTTTGTGTACCTAGTGATTTTTACTTGATTACAAATGTCACATTTGTTAATATATTCCTTAACCATTTTATTCATACCTTTCCAAACGTACTTCTGTTTTAGTTTGGCTATGCTTCTTCTTATACCGCAGTGTCCTGCAGTTTTTGTATCGTGATTATCTCTTATTAATTTATTCATGTCTTCTATTTTTTCAATTCTTTTCGGTGGAGTATATAATATTATGTCTAGACAATTCTCTTTATTATTTTCTTCTAACTCATTAAATATTTGTTTAAACTTGTGCACAGATATATCTTTAAATATTCTATCATTCTTTGCTAGCGCTAATTTCTTCAGCTTTTCATGTTTTGTATAAGATAACAATTTTTTCAAAATCAATTTTAATTCTGATAATGTCTTATGATTGTATCTAACATGTACTATATTATTGAATTTATATATTTCACAAGTGTGGCCTTTATTAATTTCTTTTGCATGTTCACATTTTAACTTCTGCACTCCTCTGGTGTCAGATATTGATATACACTCCCATATATGAAGATGATCAGTCTTCAATGGTGAAGTGTCCGCGGATATTTCATTTACTTCCTTACTTGTTTTCTTATTCTTATTATTTTCATTTACTCCATTAATTGCTTTCTTATTCTTCATTGCTCTCGTAAGTGCACTTATATTATTTACCGGTATCATTTCTTTTAATTTTTCAGAATTTAACTCTATTCTAGATAACGCGTCAGCATTTGTATTCATGCTACCTTGTTTAAATATAATATCGAAATCATAATCCATTAAATCTACTCTTATTCTTGTTAATCTTGAAGATGGGTCCTTATGAGTAAATAAACTAACTAGTGGTCTATGGTCTGTATACACTTTAAATCTTCTTCCATACAAATATGGTCTGAAATGATTTATTCCCCAATGTATTGCTAATAATTCTTTTTCTATTACTGCTTTATTTACTTCATGTTTGTTGAGTGATTTACTCGCAAATGCTATTGGTCTATCACTTCCTATTTCTCCCTGAGAAAGAACAGCTCCTAGTGCATAATTTGAAGCATCAGTTGTCAAGATAAAAGGTTTTGAAAAGTCTGGGTAGCTTAATACTGGTGGTGACATCAGTTTTTGTTTTAAATTTTCAAAAGAATTCTGGCAACTCTGTGACCAGCTAAAAATTACATTCTTCTTTAATAATTGATTTAATGGTTTTGCTATATCAGCAAAATTTTTAATAAAACGTCTGTAATAATTACAGAAAGCTACAAATCTACGTACTTCATCCGCGTCTGTTGGTATTGGATAATTTTCTATTACTTTATATTTGCTAGGATCCGTAGTTACACCTTGATCCGTTATGAGGTGTCCAAGATAAACTACTTCTGGTCTTAAGAAATTGCATTTACCTGGATTCAATTTTAAATTATATTTACGTAATCTTTTAAAAACTTCTATCAAATTTTTATTATGTTCTTTTAAACTTGAGCCAAAAACTATTATATCATCAACATATAAAAATGCTGAGGCTTGCAAACCACTTAGTGCGAGTGAAAGCATTCTCTGAAAACTATTCGTTGAAATTTTTAAACCAAAAGGTTAACGTTTGAATTGAAAATGACCTGAATCAGTCGAAAAAGCTGTTAATGGCCTTGATTTTGGGTGTAGCGGAATTTGATGAAATGAACTTGTCATATCTAATGTTGAGAAAAACTTTGCTTTGCCTAACTTGTCAAGAACATCTTCAAGTCTAGTTAATGGGAATTTGTCATCCACAATTTTTTTATTCAAAGATCTGTAGTCAACTACTAGCCTCCATTTCTTCTATTCACCCGTGCTCTTCTTCGGAACTATTAACAGAGGTGAATTATATGGACTAACGGAAGGTTCAACTATGTCTTCATCTAATAGCTTATCAACTTGTTTTTTTATTTCCTGTAAATTAGAATGTGGTATTCTATAATTTTTAATGTATACCGGTGACTTATCAACTGTTGTAATTTTTTGTTCATAAAAATTATTTTTCGTTAAAATCTCGCCTTCCATATAAAAAATGTTTTGATAATCACTACAAAGTTCTAATATTGATTCTTTTGCTTGCTTATCTAGATTATCTATCTTAATTTCCTTGAGAATTTTTTGAAACCTATACTCATCTGGTAAGCTGTTCTTATAATGAAATATTTCATAATTTTTCATGTTTTCTGTACCCAGCGTCAATTTTGGTACAAAAATCTCATCCGGTGTTGTATTTAGAAATTGTACATGCTTAACTCCTAGTGCTGGAATTATCGTGTTTGCTACAAACACTCCTTTACTAATTTCTTTACCACAAACTATGCTTTCTTCAACTACATCTATATTCACAGCTATTACTGACTCTGCTCTTGGGAGAATTTTTAATTTTTTAACAGTTATTATTTGCGTGTTCATTGGTATTACAAACTCTTCTTCATCTGCCGCAATTGTTAGTGTATACGTCTCATAATCTATTTTACAATTATTCTTTATAAGAAAATCTCTACCTAAAATCCCATCTGATAACAAGTTTATATTTTCATCTACTATATGAAATTGATGTGCTAAAATCCTATCCTCCCATTTTAATTTAATATTTGAGCTTCCTAATGAATGTGTTGTTTCACTAGTTATTCCATTTATCTTACATATATCATTATCGTTTATATAATCATTTAAAATGTAATTTTTTAATAAGGAGATGTCTGCTCCAGTATTTACTAGTAACGTTACTATATTATTACCTATCTTAACACTAACATAATTTGATATCTCATTTGATCGAGTTACATTTATAATTCTATATTTTTTATTTTCTCTCCGCTTCTTATGTAAGAGTTCCCCAGTCTCCGGATACCGGGGGCTTCTTAGTTTCCCTGGTTGTTGGTCCTATTGTTATTATTATTGTATCTATGCCCATTATTATTATTCGCTCTACTGTTATTACCTCTAAGATTATTGTGCACACCTCTACTATAGCTATTATTTATATTATTGCCGTAACCTCTATTGTTATTATTATTCTTATTTCTGTCTTGAATGAAATTCCGGTTAAAGTTTCCATTACTAAAATTCTTATTATGAAAATGATTCTGCCTGTTTTGATTAAAATGTCCTCGACCTCTTGGAAATCTGTTAAAATGCATTACTCTACTGTTATTTGTCATATCGACCTCTGTAGCTACCCTGATTGCATCACCTAATGTTGTTGGGCGAGCTGCCAAAACGACTGACTTAAAAGGTTCAACTAACCCATTCTTGAACGTTGTCATTCCTATTTGATCGTTCAGCCTTACTATTAATTCACGGTGCTCTTCACCTTGCTCATTTATCTGCAACTCATTCAATGCTGCTAACAGATTTTCTATCTTAGATGCAAATGCTGTGATTTCCAAATTTCCTTGATACATCTTGGTTAAATCATGATGCAATGTTGAAACTGTCTTTTTCGTTTTGAATGTTTTTGTAGTATGATTTTTAATGTTTCTAAAGTCTCAGGTTTTGTTTCACTTAGTATTCTGTTTTTTACATTTTCTGATAATTTTGTGGCTAGTATAAACTTAATTAGTGTTTTTTGTTGTGTATCATCTTTTAAAGTATCATGATAAAATTCAATTAACCCTATGTAATTGTTTAAATCTCGAAAGTCTCCTTGAAACTCAGGAATCAACTTAGAAGCAGTTACTAAATCAAATGAAGCCATTGTGGTTGTTAAATTTTCCTCTTTTGATTTTAAGAATGATTTTATTTTTTTTGTTATTTGATCAAAATTATGCTTCTCTTGATCCTCAATTATTTGCAGTCTTAAATTTTTTAAGTCAAGTAAAGTCTTTGTTATGAATTCAGTTGTATACGTCCTATTTGGGCTCTTTTTTAACTTCACAAGTATTTGCAAAGCATATTCACTCTCCATTTATATTATTTATGCGCATTTGTTACAAATTATTCTTGATTCTTTTAAATGAAAGCCATTTTTGCCAATTTTCAGTTCGCAAATAGTACATCTGAAGCAATTGAAATGAAAGCTATTTTTCTTGTAAGATAAATATCTTACTTTTCCAATATCAATAATTTTTCGTTTACATTTATAGCAGTGTTCGCTAAAAAGGATTCCAAAACATCCTTGGTAAAAGCATGTTGTAGCAAATTCTGACATTGTTATATCTATAATTACTTTTTTTTTTTTTTTTTTTTGTCTTTGATTATATATTTTCAATTACTGATAAAAGTATTTTGTTCTTAACATAATTTTTAAAATAAGAATATATTTTATATAATGCAACAGAAATTATTATTATCAAAAGAGCTGTTATGATAATTACTTTAAACATTCTGAATTCTGTTTATCATTTTCTGAACGTATGCTTTAAAATATTGATTTATTCTATATGCTATGTATATAAATATGCAAATAATGATTATTGTTGATAGAATGGTTAATGTTGTCTGCTGAATCTCGGTTTTTGTTACAGCTGATCCTAGATTATTTTCAATGTTCTCATTGATTGTAATGGTTTCCTTGCTCTTCTGGTCAAGCATCGTGAGTTGTCTGTAGACTTCTGTAATATTTGGTATCATGTAGTTCTTCTTTTGCTTTGATCAGTTCAGCTATCAGTTTCTTCTTGTTTTCACCTGACGCCAGATGGATCACGCGGTATAGCTCACCAAGCTTTCTTCTCAAGTTTACTGCTTTGCCTCCTCTCGACTTCTTTCTATGTTTATCCTCTTCTTGCTGTGTCCTTTTGCACTGTCTTTGCTGGTATTGCTCCAGTGTGAGTGGCTTTGGTCCAGCTGTCAATGGTGTCGGAATATATATCTGTGGAACTGTATTGCCTTGCGCTACATGTTCTGGTACATATTCAACTTCTACAAATGTTGCTGGTTGGTTCAACTGCTCGAATAGCTCATCTAACCCTACTCTTGAGTATGACATTAGGCTTTATATTATGTTAGGTTTTATATTTGTCGCAAGAACGGTGTCCGCAGGATCGCCATGTTATAGATATTTTCCCTATTATATTTTGGCTTTTAAGCGAGCCACGCTGATAACTAAGGCCTCAAGGCCGCTCTGATTATATTTGAAATTAAAAAGACAGCTTTCGCTTAACTCAATAACTTCCTTTATTTTTCAAATTTGCTTGCTTAAATACTAAATTTACAACATGTTCTTATATCTAAGACACACCCCATTTCCAGTTATTCTTCCAATTATATTTTTGTAACCAATCATAAACAAAGTTAAGACTTGCATTTTCTCAAGTCACATATTAAAAATCACAATGCTTCCTTTTTACTCTGATTGATTCTATATTGGCTTCTCAGAATTAAGAAATTCCAATTTAGAAATTAATCGTTTCATCAGATGCGCTACTTTAACATGTTACTCATGAATATGCATATCGACACATTCCCTCACATGCTGACCATGTGCACACTGCAATATGATCTTGTCTTTTTTATTTCCAACATAAGTGAACGCTCGCGCTAAACCAAATTTGTAATTTATGAATCATTCTTCTTTAATTGTCACTATTTTTGTCGTCGCCAAATTAGATCAGATTACATTCACATGTGCTCAGCATTTCATATTTTGAGACAAGGTGGTCTAAATTTGTTTTATTGTTTTGTTTTATTTGTTTATTTGTTTAATTTGGTTGTGTACACACAACAAAACTTTACAATAATTCAATTGGTGTCAAAAATTTTTGTGTTTTTTTTTTTAATTTATTTCATATAATTAATAAAAGAAAGAACATTTTGTATGAAATTGAAATAGAATTAATTTATTTAGAATCATAAAGATGGATCATAAGAATAGAATAATAATTATGATCCATCTTTGCAGTGTCATCTTATGAAAACAAAATCACTTTCGATTCGAACTGTAATTTTAAGTGATAAGTTAACTTTGTTTTAGAAGGTAAAACTAAAATTTTGTTATTGAATTCATATGCATTTTGTCAGCAACATTACAAAAAATGGTCGCGGTCTCATTACAGATACGCATGCCCTTAAGGGGATAAGCGCGGAGCTAAGCTAGGCTCGCGGGTATATACTAATTCTATAGTATATAAAACTAACTTTGTTGTTAGCTTCGAAAAAAACAAATAAATGTAACAAATAAGTAACAAAACTTTCAATTTAATTTTCGTCGTTGATTTTAATTTAAAATTTTATCAAAGGAGTTTAAGATTTTAAATTCAGATATAGTTGCGGTGTAACCGGGACCTAAATCACTTAGTATTGTTATGCTTATTGCGTGAATATATTTCGGCTGGATATGATTTCAATTAAAATAATAGATATATATTATGAAAACAGTATTTCTAACCCTGGGTTAAAATATATTTCGCTAGCTCTTAAATGATTGTACAAATCAAAAAGTTTAGTACGTATGAATTTGCCCGTATACAGATTGCTTTTCATTGTAAAAAAGGGAACTTGTAATCCGAATTTCATGATTTTATAATTTGTATAATATATTATTTAAATAAAAAGTTGTTTTAATAGCGAATTTTATTCGTTTTTATCCTCCTTCTTTTAGGTCTTACCATTATGAGAAAATTGATATTTCTCGTAATTTGGGTGGTGCTAGAAGTATCGTGCGCCCAACAATCAAATACTTCTCTAGATGATCTAATCAAAAATATTTTTAATACAAATGAGAATAAGTCATCTTCTTCTAATCCAACGCAACAAACAACGCAAACTACAATTTTTAATCCACAAGTTACCGCTAAGCCAGTGGTTCCAAAGTCTTGTGGATATGAGAGCGAATGCGTTCCACGTTTTCTTTGCAAGAACGACCAAATAGTTACGGATGGAACTGGAATAATTGATATAAGAATAGATGGTTCAGGATGTGACTACCTGGAGGTGTGCTGTGAAATAACCAATAAAGTATGAGTTTGCCAATTAATTTAATTTTTCTGTGATAATATACATATATTTTTTTAATCAAGGCACTAACTCCAATCATACCTGCTGTTCCACTAATTCAGCATACTGGCTGCGGATATCGCAATCCTGATGGTGTCGGATTCAGAATAATTGGAGACAAGGACAATGAAGCTCAGTTTGGCGAATTTCCTTGGATGGTAGCAATTTTGCGTGAAGAACCAGCTCCGGAGGAAATTCTCAATCTTTATGAGTGCGGAGGAGCATTAATTTCTCCAACTGTTGTATTAACTGCGTCGCATTGCGTGCAAAATCGTGTTGCCAACACCTTAGTAGTCCGAGCTGGTGAATGGGACACCCAAACAAAGACTGAAGTAATTCAAGACCAAGATAGGCGTGTGCGCCAAATAATTCTACACGAGAAGTTTAATAAGGGTTCCCTATTCAATGACATCGCACTTCTGGTTGTAGAAAGTCCTTTCGAATGGCAAGAAAATGTTCGCCCCATATGTTTACCGCCAGCCGATTCTGTTTTTGATAATTCCCGCTGTTTCGCAACTGGATGGGGTAAAGACAAGTTCGGGAAAGATGGCTCTTATCAAGTTATTTTAAAGAAAATCGACCTTCCAGTAATGCCGAGGGATAAGTGTCAGACCAACTTGCGCACAACTCGCTTGGGAAGGTTGTTCCAATTACATGAGAGTTTCATTTGTGCCGGAGGAGAAAAAGACAAAGATACATGTAAGGGAGATGGTGGATCTCCATTAGTTTGCCCAGTTGTTGGTGACCCTGACCGCTTCTATCAGGCTGGAATCGTAGCATGGGGAATAGGATGTGGTGAAGAAGGCATTCCGGGTATTTATACCAATGTTCCACACTTGCGTCAATGGATCAACGAAAAATTGGCAAGCCTTAAGATCGATTTAAGCCATTCTACTCCGTAGAAAAAAGTTCTATTATATGATTAACACATAATTTTTATTCCATAAATAAATAAAATTTTGAAGAATTTAAAATTTACAGGTTTATTGAAATGTAAACATAGATCGATTGGTTATGTGTAGTTTAAAATATCAATGTGAAGTTAACATCGTGTTCGCTCCCATCCAGCAAATATTAGATATCCTAGCTCTGTAATCACATATGTTGATAGCAGAATGCTGCTAAATGTAATGAGCTCTAAAATTTCTTAATTCAAAAAAGCTTTCAATCATTCGGTCGGTTACTTAGTTACATGAAAAATATTTCTACTAGAGGGCGTTACCTAAAAGTAACGGTAAAAGTAAAGGTAGAGGACTAAGCTTTCTTTTTTATTGGATTCGCCCGGAGATATGAAATCTTCTTAAGAAACGTATAATCTAAAATCTGCCCGGATCAGCCGGACAGATAGAATGCTCCTACGTACTTAAACATACCCCCTGTTGGCAAATATAAATTTAAACTAAGCTTTTTTTTGTTGGCTTTTCAGCAGGATTTAAAATTACACAAAATTAAATAAAATAGAAATAAAAATTAAATAAAAAAAATAAAAATAAATAATATAAAATAAAATTAAAATTTAATTATTTTTGTGCTCATGTTAATAAACATCATTGAACAAAAGCGCATTTTTAATAAAACGAATTAGTACAAGATAACATCCAAAGTTCTTTATTTGTCCAATATAACTATTTGTTATTGTTGTCATTCAAGAACCAACGTTGAAAAGAGGTAAAACTCTCAAACACCAAACCAACTCCAAACATAACGCTGATATATAAGTTAAACAAGTTGATTATTAAAATTGTTTTTTTATTGATGGCAAAGTTACTCGCTTCGAATCTATTTTACAAGTGTCGGTTTTGGTCTTTTCTTAACTAAGCCGAAGCCCAAGCATAAACTAAGCTGCAATTTTCGTAACTATGTGGGTATTTACAACTCTTCTGGTACCGTAACACCTAGAGCATTGTTATGTGCATCGGTCACCAGGTAAAAGGTTGATGTTAAGCTGTTGCTATGTGTTCTTGCTGTTACTATATGCTCTTGCCGTTGCTATATGCTCTTGCTGGTGACACTGATCATAAGATCTTGCTGTAAGTAGCTTTGTGAGTTGAGCAACAAACTCTGCTGGCACCCTGGTACATTTAGACCAGGCCTAATCAGCGAAATGAATAAAAGGGCCAAAGCCTAATTAAGAAAGATAATCGCCTGATTAAAATAAACAACAAAATACATTAACAACAACAAAAGCGAACATGTTAGTGTCATCATCGACGGCAACCTAATTTGTTGCTTTTATGCAAGTGCAAAGAATGTATTGATCAAAAAATCCCAAAACAAAATACATGCGCGACAAGCATGCGTAGCAGAACACGAGATCGTCTGAATTTCTATTCCACTAACAAAACAAACGCACAACAACAATGCTGTATGTTTGGTGGTCGCGCCGCACGCTTGTGCTTTTTGATGCGTATGTTGTTGTTGTTTGTTATAGTTAATTTTTGCGGCTCTCCGCAAAATCGCCCAAAAAAAAAATCGCCCAAAAAAAAAAAGAAAAATCACCCAAATGAAAAATGACCCAAAAATTTATGAAAAATCGCCCAAAACGAAAAAACGAAATTTTACCCAAGAAAACGAAAAAAAGCCCAAAAATTTTTGGAAAAATTGCCCAAAAACAAAAACCAAAACTCACCCAAAAAAATGAAAAATCGCCCAATATTTTACATTGTGTTCCCACAAGAGATACGAAATTCCCTTGTACGAAATGAGCATTTTCAAGGCCAGCATTTTTTTTTTTAAGTCTATTTTAATTCAATAATTTGATGAGATAAATACTATTTATTTATTTTTTATTAATATAGTATTAACCACTGTTATTAGCACGAAAACTATTATTAGAACTATTATTGCAACGATAAAAGGTACTGGATAAGCTGATTTTTTAATTGCACTACTACGTTACTAATCAATCTTAATTGTGTACAGTGGCGAATCTAGGATTCGCGAAAGGGGGGAAACAAAAAATTATCCAAGGTGTGGGGGGCTAAAGCCCTTTCAGCCCGTATGTAGATCCACCACTGATTGTGTAGGAAGTGCGTTAAATTTAAAAATTTAATTCATTTTAATTTTATAAAATCTCATACTTAAAAATCTATAAAAACATTTCGTACAAGGGAAAAATACTGATTCTTTTTCAAAACAACAAGTTTTTTGGTTATCAAAAAATTTCAAAAAGAAAAAATGACGGCGGAGGTGGTGGGGGGGAGCAGGGCGGGGCGACGGGTGGCGCGTGCGATCCGTCGCACTACGCGTAATCCGCCGCGCCGCGATATGCGCGATCCGCCGCGTCGCGATGCGCGGGCGCTGTACTAAATATTTCCTTTGACTTGACCAAGCAAACTCAAGCAAATGATGCAAATACAAAAGAAGAACCGCTGCTTTTACTTTAAATACGGTTATCTCTAAGAACTGATTGATGTTTCTTATTTAATATTGAAAACGAAAGATCACCAAAAAAAAAAAACGAAAAGTGAAATTTCGCCCAACATATTTGGGTGACATTTCGCCCAAAATCAAAAAACGAAATTTTACCCAACAAAAATGCAAAATCGCCCAATTTTTTTGGGTGTTTTTTCATATGAAAAATCACCCAAATTCGTATGGAAAAAAATTGGGTGATTTTTCATTATTTTTTTTTGGGCGATTTTTCTTTGGGCGATTTTGCGGAGAGCCAATTTTTGCAAGTGCATTTCGTCGTAAATTTGGCGCAAGCAAAATGTGAGTTTTATTTGATTTTAATAAATGGGCCAATTATTACAACAAGGGCCACAAGGGCCACCTTTGTGATTAGGCCTGATTTAGACCGTTGTTATGTGTGTTGGTCATCTAACAATTGCTAGATGTATGCTAAGCACTCTTGCATACGATATTGATGAAACCCCAGCAGAAACTTTCCAGCATAGAAATCCCAATAGAAAATTTAAGCGGCGTAAGCGGCTGTGTTAACTATCCCCCTTCTTAATCACGAAACGTCCTCGATTCGAAGAAGTAGTCTTTGATGGTCATGTTTTGAAAGTGGAACATATTTTCATTCTTGCTTGGCTTCAGTTTTAAAAAGGATTTGGCTTAGTTACTACTACATACAATTTAGAACTTAATTAATACAAAATGAGTTAAACAAAGTCATACAAAACTAGCAATAATTCAATTTTTTAAAATTTTTTTAATACTAATGTGATTATTCAAAAATTAACAAGTGGTTCATTTAAATACCTTGTTATTTGGTTATTCAATGTCTTTTTTTTTTTGATATTTCTTATGTGCTTATCTTGTTCTTTTTTAAGGGAGATCATAGATAGAGCAGTTTATTTTCTAACGAAGATTACTTTTATGGACTTTTCTACCATCAATCGGAACTGTTGTACCAAGGTCTTTCTCAATTATTTTCTCAACAAATACCTTATCAAATTTATTTCCAAGCCTCTTATTTCTTCTTATGAAAACTTTCTCTCCAGGGCTGTAGGTTCTGGCTGCTCGCCCTCGATTGTTTCTGTTAATAGTTTTTTCTTGAGTTTCAGATAACTTTTTTCTAATAACATCTAACTTTTCAATCGCGCAATTGTGAAATATATCGGTTGGTCTAGCATTGATTACAGAATGGTAGCTACAATTGTATTTGTGCGTTGCTAAAATAACCAAGTCAATAGCATCGTCTATCTTTTGCTGCTCTTTGATACAGCGCGAAATTTCCAGCAAAGTGGAGTGGAACCTTTCCACCTGACCATTGCTTTCGCTATGAAGAGTAGGAATGAAAAATTGGTCGCTTGAAAATGTATCTCTTAGTAAAACTTTAATTGCATTCGATTGAAAAGATTTTTCATTGTCAGACACAATGACTTTGGTGTTATTAAATACTAATAAAACTTCTAGCCTAGCGTGTTTAATATCAAACGTAGCTCTTGAAACAATAGGTTTTACTATGGCGAACTTTGAGAATTTATCAATGCATGTTAAAAACAATTGCTTGCCAGTTATAAAAATATCCATATGGAGAATTTCACCTGGAAGATTTGGAATTGGTGTTTTACCTATTCCAGGATCGGGAGGTTTTCTCTGATATTTGTTCTCCAAACATATCTTGCAATTTGATATTGTTGATTTCAATAATTTTTTTACGTCGGGAAAGTAATACTCACGAGAAATCTGGCGAAAGTTTTCATGTAGGCCACGATGAGCCCGATTGTGCTCCGTAATAATCAATTCCATTTGATCATCTTTATTGATTAAATCAATTAGAAGAAGCTTGGTGTGAATAAATTTAACGCCAGGAAAAGCTGATATTATAACATTTTGTATCTCTGCTAAAGTTTGGATATCGCAGTATACTCCGTTGGTGACGTCAGGATTAATTATACTTTTTAAGCATTGGATAAGACTTCCAAGGGTTTCAAAAACTATCGTGTGACGAATAAGTTTTTTAAAAAGGATTTTAGTATTTTTGCTAAAGGAATTAGACTTTGAGATCAATAACTGATTTCTAAATTGGTTAATAGGACAGTTGACTGTTTTAATCACCCTACTTAAAGATTCTTCGCTATGTACAGTTTCGTCTGAAGAAAATTCATCCAAATTGTGGGAAAATTGCCTAGAAAGAGCGTCTGCGACTTTGTTGTCTTTTCCAGGTTTGAAATGAAAACTGGGCGCAAACTCTTCTATGAACGCTCGCCATCTTTTCATTTTTGCGTTTGGGTTTTTCTCAGACATTGCGAATATTAGAGGCTGATGGTCAGTATAAATTTTAATTTCTTGCATTCCATACAAATAATGGCGAAGTTTTTTTAATGCCCATACAATCGCAAGTAGCTCACGTTCGTTTGTGGCATAATTTTGTTCGGTAGCGGAGAGCGTACGCGAAATCATGGTAATTGGGCGACTTTTTTGGGACAAAACCGCACCTAGGGCTGTGGAAGAGGCATCTGTTGTGAGCTCAAGAGGTTGATTATAATCGGGGTATTGAAGCAAAACGTCCTTTGAGGCTAATATTTGTTTTATTCGCTCAAAGGCTTGAAGCGCTTCGTGATTAAACTCGATTTTTTCACTTTTTGAATTGCGTGTACCCACTTGTCCGTTTTCTCCGCGAAGATAAACAGTCAAAGGCTTGGCGATGGCCGCATAATCTCTTATAAAACGCCTGTAGTACCCTGATAGACCAAGAAATGAACGTAACGCTCGATGTCACGAACCTTATCTGGACAAGTTTTAATGCCTGTGTTAGAGACGAGAAACCCTAGAAACTCCACCTGGGCTTTAAAAAATTTCGATTTTTCAGGGGAGACTCTCATTCCTACGTTTTCAAGTTTTTTAAGTACGTAATCGATGTGTTGTAAGTGCGACTCTTCATCTGTAGAGTAGATGATTATGTCATCGACATAAGAAGTTTTCCTAAAACTTCACGCAAAACATCATCGATGGCCCTTTGAAAAATACTGGGCGCGTTTCTTAACCCAAAAGGTAATCTACAGAACTCGTATTTTCCATTGTTTATACTAAATGCCGTCTTCTGTCTATCTTCCTCACACATAATGATTTGATGAAATCCGGACTTAAGGTCTAATGCAGTAAACAATTTTGAGCTTCCTAAGTTGGCCAAGATTACAGATGTATCCGGAATGGGATATCGATCTGGAATTGTTCTTTCATTAAGTTTCCGAAAATCGATCACCATTCGCAATTTTGGCTTTCCATCTTCATCAAAACCTTTCTTTGATACCACGTGGACAGGTGAATTGTAAGGCAAACACGATTCCCTTATTATTCCTTACCTAAGAAGACTTTTTATTTCGTTATTGATAAATGGGGCTACAGAAATGGGATATGGATAACTCTTACTGTATATCGGTTCATCTGTATTTGTGCGAATTCTCCCCTTACCGCTAGTGTTGTATGGTAAGGCTCTATTAGAATCCGCAAATGCATTAATATTCTCATTTATTGTTTGTCGAAACTGAGATTTGAATTTGCATGGAACTGAATCCTCTTCTATTGTAATTAAATTAACTTGTTCGCACGAAAGATAGTGTAATTTTTCTTTACCATTACGGTAAAATAAATACCCTTGAACAGTGTCAATTTTTGCGTCAATTTTTCTTAAAAAATCATATCCTATAATACCGTCGAACGTACTTAAGCTTGGAAGCAGAAAGAACGTTGAGGTATTGTCTAGCACATTAATTAAGCACTTTTTATTTATCAAATTTTTACCGTTTATTGATTTCAAATTAAAGGGTTTTTCCAAAGGTTTAATTCCTTGAAGAAACGAAAAGTTATTTACATAATTTTTTTGACTTACCTGTATCAACTAAAATGAGTAGCTCCTGACCGTTTTTGCACTTTTTTGAAATAAACGGTAGGAGCGATTTTAGTTTAAAAAATTTACTTCATCCCCATATTCCGCTACAGCATCATCATTGTAGTTTTGGTTGTCATTTTGAGGGCTCTCGTAGTAATATTCATTTTCAAAATTGATATTATGATTAAAACCTTCTTCTTCATTCGAAGAGGTTTCTAATTCTGATGGCATTAAATTCACCTTTTGCAGTTTCTGAAAAGGTGAACGATCGGAATGTAATTGCCCGCGATTCCGCTTATATGCTACTGGAAAATTTGGATTTGAGTTCTGCCGCCTAGAAATATAGTTAGGTGCAGTGTGAACTACATTTTTAATATGCTGATGCTGTTGACCAGGTGGAATTCTATTACGCTGGCTGCAATAACTTGTATTGTTATCAACTTCCATTGGAGTTGGTCTATTAGAAGCAATTGGGTTGATGCAATTATTCGCGTGAGGACGATCATTGAGATTGACTAGATTATATTGTGGCGTTATCGGCATGTTGGATTTATATGTATTTCCGACAGGGGCGGTTCCAGGAATATATTTCGGGGGGGCTTTCAAAAATATTTATGTACGTTATATATATAAAGGGTAGTTAAATTTTAAACGCCGATATTGATTTTGAATAAAACACAAATTATTAAGGAAATTACTGTCGTTTCTTTTTATTATGATAATATTGGTATGGTTCAATTATGCATGGAACAAAATATCGGCTAAATGGCAGCCGCGACCTCGGCGTCACACCTCCATCCTATGGTCCAAATTTTCGATGACGGCGAGGCATAAGTGAGGTTCTATGCCATTAATGTGCCGAATTGGCGGGGTGCAATAAGGCCAACGGCAATAAGGCCGAATTGGCTTTATTTCCTTTTCAAAGAGAAATAAGGCCGAAATTGTGAATTCGGTTTTATATTTTTGTATTTTGTATTTGTATTTATTGGACTTAAGAATTAGTACAGTAAGATCAATAAAGTTCTTTTAGCGTACAACAATTTAAAAACATAATTTAAAGACATAATAGTCAACAAGAGGAAAAGGAAATAAAGCCTAAAAAAAATTAAGCAAAATGGTAATATGGCCGAAAAATAATTTTTGCAAACTAAGGATTATTTTTTTTAATTATTTTTAATAAAAAGTACGCACCATGTAGTCTGTTGTTTGAAAAGTTACTGGACTCAGCGTAGGTATTCAATTTGCAGGAGAACAGTTGCCATTGTCAACCTCAATGTGCTTGTTTTCGTATCAACGCGAAAAATTTATTAGTAGTAGTTCAATAGTGAAGGTGAAGAACTTTTAATATTATAAGGAATGAGCGCCTCGGCGATTTTTAATAAAAATTTTTTGCCTGCGACGCTCATATTATAAACCTGCGGCGCTCATTCTTTATAATATTAAAGCTTCATTAAAAATTTTAGTAAAAATCGCGCATATTTTATAAATTTTCATTCATAACTTTTATTAACTTTACAAAAGATGTATGTTCTTTAGCATTTAAACGATCATATTTTTCGCTTTAAACGGATATATATTTCTATTATTAGAATAAGATATCCTAGTCTTCTCAATAAAAAATATGTAAATTTTTCAGACTTTCACGATTTGTATCTCCTAAACCATTTGAGACCTACCTATTTTTTTTTTTGCAGCATTAGATTTAGAAGTTCCATACACATTTAAAAAACAAAAAAAAAAAAAAAAAAGGAGCGTGTACCTAGAGTGCAATAAATAAAATAAATAACTGGCCATTTCAGCCCTTAAAAGGACTTTGACCTAGCTTCTTATGATCAATTGTGTTGTGCGTGTTATTAAGTTTGTACACAATTGACCGAGAACCGGACCTACATGCTTAACGCCGACTCCGAACGGCGATGAACGGAATGTTCTCGTTCTCAAGAAGCTTTACATGGCACTTTGATTACTCTCTGAGGTTTGCCATTGTCTGCAGAGAGGTGGCGGCCGTACAGAAAAATTACTTTATTCAAATAATTTTCTGTCGCTGCT
The DNA here is from genome assembly GCA_943735915.1 of Pherbina coryleti. Taxonomy (NCBI): domain Eukaryota; kingdom Metazoa; phylum Arthropoda; class Insecta; order Diptera; family Sciomyzidae; genus Pherbina; species Pherbina coryleti. The sequence goes on from OX030948.1 coordinate 81,845,539, forward strand.
GGGGTTCGAACCTGGGTCTCCAAGGTTCTTTGACATAGCGGCCACGCACTTTAACCAACTACGCCACGGACGCCACGCCAATTGCACCTAGAGTGCAATTATTCCAAAATATGTCCATTTTCAAACTTTCACGATTTTTATCTCCTAAACCATTTGAGACCGAACTTTTTTTGCAGCATGTGCATTAGGAGCTCCAAATGCACATTTAGAAAAAAAAGGAAAAAGGAGCATGGGCCTTAAGGTACAATTATTCCAATACTTTATATCTTTAATTTTTCATTAAATAAAACTAAAAAACTTATTTGATGGCGTTTTAATATTGGTTCCTTTTAAAGGGAAATAAGGCCAAATTGGCTTAATTTCTTTTTCAAATGGAAATAAGGCCGAATCCGCAAATTCACCCTTATTTCCACTTAAAGCGAAATAAAGCCGAATTCGGCCTTATTGCCGTTGGCCTTATTGCACCCCGTCGCCGAATTATCTCATCCTTTAGCTTTTGAATTGTTGCTGGCTTATCGACGTACACCTTTTCTTTCAAATAACCCCAAAGAAAGATGTCCAACGGTGTAAAATCACATGATTGGTGGCCAAATGACATCGCCACCACGTGAGATAACACGGCCATTGAATTTGTCGCGCAAAAGAGCCATTGTTTCGTTAGCTGTGTGGCAAGTGGCACCGTTCTGTTGAAACCACATATCGTCCACATCCATATCTTCCAATTCGGGCCATAAAAAGTTCGTTATCATCTCACGCTACCGAACACCATTCACAGTAACTGCCTGACCAGCCTCATTTTGGAAAAAAATACGGCCCGATGATGCCGCCAGCCCATAAACCGCACCAAACAGTCACTCTTTGTGGGTGCATTGGTTTTTCGACAATCACTCTTGGATTATCATTCGCCCAAATGCGGTAATTCTGCTTATTGACGAATCCACTGAGGTGAAAATGTGCCTCATCACTGAAGATAATTTTCTTCGAAAATTGATCATCCACTGTTGCCATTTCTTGCCACCATTCTGACCGTGTAAATGCAAGTCTTTATGCATAATGTTCATCAACGACGAACGTGAGAGGTGCAATTGTTGGGCACGGCGACGAGTTGAGGTGTACGGCTTTTTCAGTCACACTATCGCGAACAGCAGCAATATTTTCTGCAGTACGAGCATGCACTGGTGTTTACACATCTCCTACAGACCTAGTTTGTTCAAATTTTTGCACGATTTTTCCGATTGTACGCACATTTGGACAATTAAATTGACCGAAAAAATGACCGCAAAAACAAACAAAAACTGGAACAGAATTCAGTATTTTAGCTATACGTGTAGAAACAGCTACAAACGTTTACAGCATAGGGGTGTGAATATTTAAAGTAAATTATAAAAAACCATTTTTTTTTCTTTTTGGTACTCTTAGCCCACATAATAAACATCAGTACATCACATTTAAATACAGGTTCTTTTAAAATTTCGGGGGGGGGGGGGTTTGAACCCCCAAAACTCCCCCCTGGATCCGCGCCTGATTTCCGACAGCAAAAGCTTCTGCAAAAGCGTGTCGTCTATGGTTCGTTTGAAGCTCTTGAGCAACTGCAAGGGCAGTTGGAAGGTCTTTAGGTCTAGTGGAAAAAAGGATATCGCACAATGGGCGACGAAGTCCTGATATAAAGACGCGTAAAGCGTTCTCTCTAGCGCGTTCATTTAACGCGGCGATGATATCTCCTTTCCCGCTATAGGTCATGATTTGCTTGTTTATTATGAGGCATAACTTTTTATCAACTTTGTTGTAGTACTCGTTAATAGAGAGATTATCCTGCCTAAGGATGCTTAATTCATTTTCCAGAACATAAAGAGGTCTTTTATCTGCATATTCTTGATCTAGCCTAGCTATAATTGCCTTAAAGTTAAGCACTGTATTAAAAGATGCAAGCGTGGCGTTAGCAGAACCTATAATTTTGTTTCGAAAAATACCCATTGCAATGTAATATCTTTCCGACCCCTCCGTGTAATAATTAATGGCGAATTCAGCTGCACTTCGCCAGGCTGGATAAGAAACAGAATCACCACTAAATTCAGGAAGAGACTTTATTAAGTCTAAGCTTGAATTATTTTCCACAACCAATGGGTTAATAGAAACGGGTAAATATTGTTCTACTCTAAGTGGTTGCAATTGATTGATTGCTAAGGTTAAGCGATTAAGCTGCTCAGATAACTGCTGCCTTGTATCCTCATTGGCCTCATTAACGATTTCTATTACCTGATCTTTATTAACAAACATTTTGTCGACCTATAATTTATTTTTACCAGAAATAATCGTCGGTATAAAAAATTAACTTTATTGTATTCAGCGATAACCCAGTATATTGAGTGACTTAAAACTTCTGTAATTACCACGATATCAAACAAGTGTGCTATTTTTTAAAGATATTTCTTGGAACACTTAACAAACACTCAACTTTCTGAAACACTTTTTAAAACAAAGGCTTTTGTTATTAAGTTATTGAATATTACAAAAAAAATTTTATTTATTTAAATGGAAGGTTCTTAACAGGATTCTTTTAGAAGCACTCATACATTACTCATATAAAAAAAAAGCTTGTTTTTTTTAAAAAAAGCTTGTTTTTTTTAATGAAAAATTACAACTTTACCTTAATAAAAAACAAAAAATACATTTGCACACCGATCTTAAATTTTTTTTAAGATTATACAATTATATTTTTAAATAATATTTACTTGAAAATTGTATGAATGATCACTTACAATTCTTAAATTTAAATACAATAAAGATGAATTTGTTGGTCCGTAGTCCTCCAGGATTCACATGTCCTTTCAGTGTTTGTAGGTCTTTGGTCCTTCAGAATTCAGATGTCCTTTCCGCATTTGTAGGTCCTTGGTCCTTCGAGTTGGGCGCCAGTTAAACAAGTTGATTATTAAAATTGTTTTTTTATTGATGGCGAAGTTACTCGCTTCGAATCTATTTTACAAGTGTCGGTTTTGGTCTTTTCTTAACTAAGCCGAAGCCCAAGCATAAACTAAGTTGCAATTTTCGTAACTATGTGGGTATTTACAACTCTTCTGGTACCGTAACACCTAGAGCATTGTTATGTGCATCGGTCACCTAAAAAAAGGTTAATGTTAAGCTGTTGCTATGTGTTCTTGCTGTTACTATATGCTCTTGCCGTTGCTATATGCTCTTGCTGGTGACACTGATCATAAGATCTTGCTGTAAGTAGCTTTGTGAGTTGAGCAACAAACTCTGCTGGCACCCTGGTACATTTAGACCGTTGTTATGTGTGTTGGTCATCTAACAATTGCTAGATGTTACGGTGTTGCTAAGCACTCTTGCATACTATATTGATGAAACCCCAGCAGAAACTTTCCAGCATAGAAATCCCAATAGGAAATTTAAGCGGCGCACAATGGGGTATTTTATGCCAAAAGTGACGATTAATTGAAAAAAAAACGTTCAAGGTACATAGTGATGGTAGGTACCCGATGAAAGAAGATAAAATTCTGCATCACTAGGTGAAAGAATAGTTGAAAAATATTCTACCGTTTACCCGCAATGCAGTTTGAAAGTCATAATTTTTTTCTCTTTGAGTGTGCACAGTGACAAACGTGTTTATTCTAAATTTTTAAAGTTTTTTTTTGTGTATTATTTTTTTAAAAATTACAAAAAATTTCGATGGAACCTTCTTGTTCAGGTATTTAAACAACACAAAATTAATTTTTTTTTTTATGAAATAGTGTTTACATATATATAAATTTATTTATTTTAATTTAACCTTAAAAAGTTGGATTTTTCAATATATTAATAGAGATATAGTTGTGTGTTGAGTGGAATTAAGGAAAACTGTTTTAATTATCGTAAGCTATGAACATTCAAGCTATATTCTATGAAAAAAAAAGTTGCGTCAATGCTGCGCACTTTCGCGGTATTTCGATTTTTTTACTTTAACTTACATGTCACGAATTTACGATTTTATTTCGAAAAATTAAAACAAACGAAATAAAGTACAAAATAAATGTAAATACTAAACAGATTTTGCTGTTTTTTGTTATTTTTTTGTTTTTTTTTTTTTGTTGTTTACCAGTACTCTTCTTCACCTTGTTTTTTGTTATCCGCTATTTTTTACCCTACATTATGGAAAGTGGCATATGCAGAGCACCTTTCCACAATTAAGGTAGATAGTTGATGTTTCTTTCAAACACCGGCTTTTTATATATTAAAACTAGCTGGTACCCGACGCGTTGCTGTCGTAGCAAAAAAGATATCTATCTATATCTGAATCTCAAACTCAGTCTCAATCTCAATCTCAATCTCAATCTCAATCTCAACCTCAATCTTAATCTCAATCTCTATTTTTATCTCTATCTCTATTTCTATCTCTATCTCTACCTCTATCTCTATCTCTATCTCTATCTCTATCTCTATCTCTATCTCTATCTCTATCTCTATCTCTATCTCTATCTCTATCTCTATCTCTATCTCTATCTCTATCTCTATCTCTATCTCTATCTCTATCTCTATCTCTATCTCTATCTCTATCTCTATCTCTATCTCTATCTCTATCTCTATCTCTATCTCTATCTCTATCTCTATCTCTATCTCTATCTCTATCTCTATCTCTATCTCTATCTCTATCTCTATCTCTATCTCTATCTCTATCTCTATCTCTATCTCTATCTCTAACTATATCTCTTTCTCTATCTCTATCTCTATCTCTATCTCTATCTCTATCTCTATCTCTATCTCTATCTCTATCTCTATCTCTATCTCTATCTCTATCTCTATCTCTATCTCTATCTCTATCTCTATCTCTATCTCTATCTCTATCTCTATCTCTAACTCTATCTCTATCTCTTTCTCTATCTCTATCTCTATCTCTAAATGGAACGACTCGTGTAAATTGGTAACCAAATTTCGAGGCTATGCTACTTATAATTCCAAAGTTATTCGATATCGCAAATTTGGCTTGTATGGGCGGAGCCACACCCCCTTGTTCAATGACGTCTTAGTTTTCTAGTTGATGGATATCACCCAATAGTAATTCCATACTGAATTTCGTTGTTATACGACGTTTAGTTCCAAAGCTATCTGATATCAAAAATTTAAAGTGTATGGGCGGGGCCACACCCCCTTTTCCAAAGCCCATCCCAGTTTTATAGTAGAAATATATCACCAATTAGCAACTCCATACTGAATTTCACTATTATACGGCATTTAGTTCCAAAGCTATTCGATATCATAAATTTGAATAGTATGGGCGGTGCCACACCCCCTTTTTCAATGCTTGCTCAATTTTTCTAGTCGAAGGACGCGACTAAATAGTACGCTCCTACCAAGTTTCATTGATGTGTGACTTATAGCTTGAAAGTTATACCGAAAATTTGGTCTGCTGAAAAAGTGCCACGCCCCACATTCAACGCCCATAAAATTTTACCTGTGGAACGGCTCTTGTAAATTGAGGTCGAACACCGAATTCCGGAACTGCATAAAATTCATACATTTACTTTTCATATCAATTAAAATCAAATTTGCAAAAATAAAAAATTTCCAATAGGTCCAAAACCCTTCACTCAAACACATATAACTCGACCAAATCAAAACATTTTCAAACAATTTTTTTTTTAAAACCATCTAGAGAACGTACCCTACAAAATGGTATCGGCAGATTTTTTTTTTTACCCAGCCGAACTCTCAAACACTCGTCACAAACAGATTTGACAACATTTTTTTATATATATAGATAAGCAGATGAATGTGTTAAGCTATTAAATTAAATTATATTTGTTCGATTTTAACACTTATTTTCTGATTTTGATAGTAGTAAGACATAAATTGTTTGCCCTGCAGTTTGCAGGGTACAATCAACATCATTGTTTATGTTTATTAACTATTGTTATTGCAATCCTTTGTTTTTGTATAAAATGTCGTTCAAAGCTTGTTTTGTGCAATTTGTAGTAATAACGAAAATTATGTTCTGTATACTAGGTCTGTTTCCGTACTTTACACTGTGTAAGATTTGTGTAAAACGTGTGCTAGAAAGTAAAAACGAAATGTGAGAATAGTTGCAAAAGTACGGAAACAGCTTCTAGTAAGTTTCGAGCACAAAACAGCTGATTTTGACTGCAGACGGCAGCACAAAATTTAAAACACTTTCACTCAAATTATTAAAAGCCATTTTTAATGCAAAACTGAACAATTACTTAATTTTTTTTTATTACTATTTATTTATTGTACGTAAATTTCTTTTAAGGCACACAATTTGTGAGTTTATTTATCGCAAAACATAAACAATTATGAAATGTAATTTGACATTTGCTTCTTCTTATTGATGCTTATTCTTCTTGATGCTTGTTCTTACTTTACTCGAAGTCTCGAGTTCTAGCACTCTCTGTGCACTTTGTGTGCTCGAGAGAGCGATTTTATGCTTGTTCTTCTTCTCCACTTTTAAGCACAGAAAGTACGGAAACAGAAAATAGCGTCCCACAAGTTACACAGTGTGCGTACGGAAACAGACCTACTATGTAATTCGGTAAAAGGTACATAGCTAATGATTACATTTTGAAGCCGCCATTTTGAATTTCAAATTTTTGACTTCATATTCTTAATAAACGACCCCACAAACTCCTGTATACAACATTTTACCTCCTTTAAACGTTTTTTGTAGAAGTTAGCTTGTTCATGGCCGCCATTTTGAAGCCGCCATTTTGAATTTCAAATTTTTGACTTCAGATTCGTAATCAGCGACCCCACAAACCCCGGTATACAAAATTTTACTTCCATTAAACGGTTTTTGTAGAAGTAAGCTTGTTCATAGCCGCCATTTTAAAGACGCCGTTTTGAATTTCAAATTTTTGACTTCAGATTCGTAATCAGCGACCCCACAAACCCCTGTATACAAAATTTTACTTCCATTAAACGTTTTTGTAGAAGTAAGCTTGTTCATGGCCGCCATTTTGAAGCTGCAATTTTGAATTTCAGATTTTTGACTTCAGATTCGTAATCAGCGACCCCAAAAACCCCCAATGTACAATTTTTGTTTCGATAAGTGGCCCCTGTTAATTAATCGTTACTTTTGGCATAAAATACCCCACTGTGCGGCGTAAGTGGCTGTGTTAACTTATATAAATGTATATTGTACAAGCACAATATATATACATATATCCGAGTCACTAAAATACGGCAACACCGAGCTAAAGTAATTTTTTGGATATGTATTTGTGGCAACGCAGGCAAAAACTTATGTGGAAAAGAGATAAACTCTGACTCAATAAACCAAGAGATACGGTATATTTGGTCGAATTAAAAATATGGGAAGTCATAGAACTACAAATCAAAATTAATTTCATGAAAAATAAAACAATGAGACTAAATAAAAGCAAAAATTGGGATATCTATCCTATTCGCTGATGCTTATTTATTAACACATAATAATTAACTCCATATCCGCGATTTATGTATGATAAAAATTAAAGTGCATTTATTATTTAAATTTAATAACACTTTCCGTTTTAAGACAAACACCGAGTCACAGAAATTAATCAAGTTTAAGTTACAATTGAAATGACAACACATACATCGGAAAGGGTCGTGAAGGGCATAATTGGAAGTGCACTGACCCAACTTAAAAGCTGTAAATTTCTAGCTCCGTTTCTTAAGGAAGGTAGGGACATAATCCTAAGGCGAGTTTCATATGGGGGAAAGAATTATATTGAAGCCAAGGACACCTCTAGCCTTATTTACCACCATATTAACTTTAAGATTGAAACGAAGTTTTGGATCCATAACTACACCAAGATCAAGAAGACTGTGAACAATTTCTAAGTTAGTGTTATTTATAGTGTAATTTATACTATAAGGAATTCTACGTAAGAATGTCATTTGCTTACATTTTTTTTAGTTTAAGTTTAAAATGTTTAAATTGCACCATTCCACTATTTAAATCAGATTGTAAAAGTTGTTGTTCTTCGGGTGATTTCTAAGTAAGAAAAAGTTTCACGTCATAGGCGTACATTAAGACGTCACAGTTGGTGTATGCAAAACCGGCTCGAATTATTCGGCGTTTCGGTTTGTTTTTTAATTATTCGAATCGGTTTTTTTAAAAATCGCAATTTTCGAATAATTCGAAAACCGGTTTTTTTGGCTCGAATAGTTAAGAAATATATAAATCCACAATTGAAAATATAATTTGCTTTATTTGAGCTCGTGTATGCATATGCTTTCATTGCTTTCATTCCTTTCATTGGTCATTTCTTTTTGCTTTCTTTTGTTAAAACAGTATTTACAAGCGGCTGGCGTTTTTAATGTATGTTAAACATGATTTTTAGTTTATAATGCATTCTTTTTTAAAAAATAAATTGAATTATCAACAGCTTGACATGAACTCCGAAGTCTGGAAGTATTTAAAAAAAGATAGGAAATTCAACAAGACTTATTGTACGAAATACCCAAAAAATCTAAAACCATTAAGTACAAATATAGAAATAACCATTAAAAGATATAAAACATGTGTTAAAAGGATTGAAAGAAAAACTCGAAACATAATTCTACCCAGTGAATCAAAACTACCATTTTCGAATTCATTTATGAACCATTTCGGGTAGAAACGTTCAATTTTGGCACTCATAAATGAAACTTTTTTGTATCATTCTTCGGACTAAAATGTTTCTCAAAAATGAACCTATTTTGTTCGGAAATGAGTTAAAAAATAACCATTAATTTTACTTTTTTGTTCGGAAATTACTTAAAAAAGAACCATAGAAAACTTAATAAGTTTTTTATGAATTTCGAAAAAGAAGTTCAGTTTTTATTTTTGGGAAAAATTTTCACGAATTTAATCTTCTATAGCGAGCACTTTTAAGCAACAAAATAAAAAAATCAAAAATTAAAAAATATTCTACTCAAACACTTTCGAAAAACTCTCACCTTACGCAAAACCTTCGCTTAAAGTTCAGTAGTACTGCAGTTCAAGGTAGTACTGCATAAGTACCTTTATTTAATTTATTAAAAAATAGTTGCTATTTTTGTTAAATAAAAACTATATAGATATATGTAGATAAAAAAAGTAAAACATTTATTTTATTTGAAAAAACCGGTTTTCCCTATTTTTTTTCTGGTCGAATAATTCGAAAACTGGTTTTGTAAAAATTGTACTATTAGAAACCGGTTTTTTTACAATGTCGAATAATTGCATAACCTAGTCACATTGTTTTGTAACTGAAAGAATGTCATTTATAAATATTAAAAATAAAACCGGTCCAAGAAGATGTCCCTCCAGAACACCAGACTAAACCTCGTCCCAGACTAAAACCTTTACTGATACGCGTAGTAAACTCTAAGAAGATTGTTGACGTAGATCTTCCCTTTAAGAAACCATGTTGGGAGCTAGAAATGGTGGAAGATAACATATGGGTTATTTGATCAGTTATAATTTTCTCAAAATTTGCTCCGACAAATCTTGAAGAAGACCCTAGAAAAACAAATCGACACACACCACCTTTTTGTCGATTACAAAGCCACTTTCGACAGTCCAATAAGGAATCATCTTTACTACACCATGTCTGAATTTGGTATTCCTGCAAAGCTAATCCGTCTTTGCAGAATGACACTGAGCAACACCAGCAGCACAGTTAAAACCAGGAAGGACCTAACTCCTCCATTCGATACCAAACGAGGTTTCAGACAAGGTGATTCCTTATCGTTTCTAATGATGGAGAAGATCAGCCGAGCTGCTGATTTGAGACGCAGTGGCACGATATTCTACAAAAATATTATGCTGATGGCGTATGCTGATGATGTCGATATCATTGGCCATAATGCACGCGAAGTCAGTGCAGCATTTTCCAGATTAGCGAAAGAGTCAAGTCAAATGGGTCTTGCAGTGAACGCAGATAAGACGAAATACCTAGTGTCAACAAACAAACAGTTCCAGTGTCTTGAAAACCACGTCACTGTTGACAACATCTCCTTCGAGGTTGTTAAGGACTTCGTCTACCTGGTATCTAGCATAAACTCTTTCAACGATGTCAGTATTGAGATAAAACGAAGGATAACTCTTGCCAACAGATGTTACTTTGGGCTGAGTAGGCAATTGAGAAGTACAACCCTCTCTCGACGAACAAAAATCACGCTCTATAAGTCACCAATCATGCCCGCCCTATTATATGCAGCACAAACCGGGACGTTGAGCAGTTCTGATGAAAATACTTTGGGAGCCTTCGAGAGAAAGATCCTTCGTAAAATCTTCGGTCCAATCTGCGTCAATGGCGAGTACCGAATTCGATGGAACCACGAGCTGTATGAGCTGTACGCTGACATCGACATAGTTAAGCGTGTTAAAATCGAGCGGCTCCGCTGGCTAGGTCATGTTAACCGAATGGAAAACGACGCTTCAGCGAAAAAAATATTCGATTCGGTGCCCGGTGGTGGTCAACGCAGAAGAGGACGCGCACATCTTCGTTGGATGGATCAGGTATTGGATAACCTGACCACGCTTGGTGTTTCCAACTGGCGCCAGCAAGCACAAAACAAAAATGGCTGGCGCAATTTTTTATACGAGGCCAAAACCGACCTGCGGTGTTAAGCGCCAGATAAATAAGTAAGTAATTTTTTCAAGCAACTAAGGGATGCGCTTAGTTTTGCGATACCTCGATAATTGGAAACATCAATTTTTTAACCAGATTTATGAAAAGGTATTAAGTAAGAATTTCTCCATATATATGGAAAATGACCACTGTGCAAGGTTATATTAAAAGTTTTTAATAGAGGAGTACACAAGCTAATAGAACAATGTTTAAAAATGCATCTCGGGATATCGTCAGGACCAGTAGTATAAGACGATTTAATTTGTCGAAAGTAATGCATAACTATATTAGAGTCAATTACGGGGGTTTCAAAAGAGTTGACTGGTGGTAGATAAGGATAGTTAAGACTCATGCTTGATGGTATATCGGAGTAAGTTGTTTTAAAGAAGTTTGCAAACATGTTGGAAACTTCACTGTCGCAAAATGATTTTTCCATATTGAATTTCATAAGAGGTGGGAAGCTGGAGGTTTTGCGTTTCGAGTTGACAAAAGTATAGAAAAGCTTCGGATTATCTTTAAATTGAGTTTTTATTTTGGCTATATAAGTAGAGTAACATTGTATATTTGTGTGGTGGCGTCCGTGGCGTAGTTGGTTAAAGTGCGTGGCCTCTATATCAACGAACCTGGAGACCCGGGTTCGAATCCCAGCAGCGACAAAAATTATTTGAATTAAAATGATTTTTCTGTACGGCCGCCACATCTCTGCAGACAATGGCAAACCTCGGAGAGCAATCAAAATGCCATGTAAAGCTTCTTGAGAATAAGAACATTGCATTCATCGCCGTTCGGAGTCGGCGTTAAACCTGTAGTCCATTTCTTGGTCAATTGTGTACAAACTTAATAACACGCACAATAAAATTGATCATAAGAAGCTAGGTCAAAGCAAAGAGCATATATTATAAAGAGGTTTCATGCACTTAACAGAGCACTGCTAATGTTAATTATACGCGTTCGAGTTTAGTTCCGATGCCAGCTAGTTGAAAGCTATCACCGTGAATGAAATTTTTTCACTCTCTCACGAGCGCATCAAAATTTTTAAGAGTGGCAGTTAGAACTTGAGACGAATGCATGAATGAAACTTCCACTATTTTTACCTTTTTTCATTTTTATGTATGGATGCGTGTCTGAGTCGTAGCTGACATGAAATAAATTTTCGATATCTGAACTTTTTTCCGATCTTATTTGTTATTCCGTGGTTATACTTTCCAAACATATTTGGTGTTCATTTTCGTCAATTTCTTCTCTTCGCTGAAATGTTTGTTCGGTGGTTATGCTTCTGTTTGCTACGCAGTTGCATTTTTTATAATAATTTGCTTAAACAAATTAAACAACCCTGATTTTTAAATATCCACTTTTTTATTTATTCACTTTTACATAAACAAAGTAACACAAATTTTTTTATAAAATGGACAATGAAATTAATGAATTAATTAAAATATGCATTGTTTATGCGAGGAGCATTATATTCTGGAATAGGAAACATAGAATCATTTTGCAAAAAATCATCGAAGTTGCTGAAGCAATGTGGTAAGCGAAAAAACCTGAAAAACATGTAGTGTAAAGGAATGGCGGGAAAGAAGATCAGAAAGTGGATCTTTTGCATTTGTAAACAAGAAGTTAAAATCAAATGACGACTGGTCTTACAAAAACTACATGAGAATGTCAGATGAGCAATTTTCACAAATATGCCGGTTGATAGAAGCTGATATTAAAAAATATGAAATTTTTTGGCAATGCGGTTCCACCAGATCAGCAGTTTTTAGTGACTCTGCGATTTTTAGCTACTGGCGAGACGTATAGAAGTTTGGCATATCAAACTCGTCTGTCACATTCCTTCTTAGTGCATTGCATTCCAAAAGTTTGCAAATCAATTTGGAATAATTTAAAGGATTTGTACTTGAAGTTGTGTTATTTTCCATAATATATTCCATTCCATTTTAAAAAATGTATTGTATTTAGTCTAAGCTTTTTTAACTTTTTTTCTTTTTTATTTAATTTCAATTGTAATAATGAATTATAAAAATATAAAAAAGTCATTCAATATGAATAACATGTTATTTCATTTCCAATTAAGTGGGAAAACGCAGTCAGACCTTTTTTCCATAGGCATAAAAAAAAGCCTTAAGTCTCAAGAATATGTGGTGAAAATTTCAAGTCGATATCTCAAAAAATAACAAAGTTATAGCCTGGTGAGTGAACCGCTTTCTAGAGGTGCGCAGTGCTGGCACTTATTTTCAAACGCGTTTTTCTCGAAACCATGTTTTCAAAGACGGTGACCAAGATTTCTCGAAGCTCAGTGGACCGATCGTTATGATTGTTTTGCAAGCTTATTTTATTCATAATAATCTCGTACTTGTCATAGGATTTTTTTTTTAGCTTCGTTCATTTTTTATAGGCAAAACTATGACGAATTTTTGATCGAAAATCGTGTTTTTACGTTCGAAAATTCGCCATTTTGTGAAAAATCAATATTTTCAAAAACGGCTATGACAAGTACGAGGTTTAAGTATCTACTTTAAAAATATATTTAATTTTTTTGTTTCAGATGAATTTAGGAGGAGCAATATTGGTCACCGCATTTCACCTTTTTTTCAGAGCGCTCTACAAAAACTGCTGTATCGACCTTAATATTAAATTTTTTTTAATAAAAAAAAAAACTAAAAATACTCTTGAATGTGTATATTTTTAGGTATAAAAACCGTAATTTAAAAATATCCCATAGGTTTCCTTAAAAAAATTCACACACATGACCTTTTTTCGGGCTCTGGCTGCGTTTCCCCCCTTAATATTTGTACTTTTAAATTGTACTATAACGTACGAAGCTTGGCTTCCTTAAAAAAAATTAATGGTAATATTTTCTTAAACTATTGTAATCACCTCTCTTTGATTGGCAGACACAAAAACCCCCATTGAGGTGATTGCGTTCGTTTTACAAAATGAGGCTGTAAGGGTGAGTACCAAAATGCATTTATGCAAATCATCAGTGTGTTTTTCCTTCAACTGCTGCTTACCAGATTCACCAAAACTGAGCAACCAAAGCGTGCTTAAAAATAACAATCTAGTTGCGCAGTTTTGACGAATCTGGTAAGCCACAGTTCAAGGAAAAACACACTCATGCTTTGTATAAATGCATTTTGGAACTCACCCTTAGCATCACTAGGTGTTCGTGGTCAGAACGGGTTCTAAGCAATAGAACTAAATTACGAAAACAAAAACTTATTTCAAAGTATGAAGTGTAAAATAACTTAAGGCAGAACTAAGTTATGCGTAAGCAAAAAAAAGTACGAAAGAGAAGTTAAGGATAAGTGGCTCCATACAATGCCAAACAAGCGAATACTTTTGCTCTCTTGCTTTTGTTTGCTTACGCATAACTTGGTTATGCCTTTAAACTAGAACTTTTCTATTCGAAGTCATCATCAGATAAGACGTCTTGTAAGGCAATATTTAAAATATTGCTGAAATTTTCTTTTGGTTGTTGGACTTCGTTGGTGGTTGCGCACATTTCTTTGTCCCTCTTTCTTGCATCATATAAAGCATTGGGTGCGTTCTCGAAACTCAATTTTGTGAAACTGTTGAGCAACTGTTGAGTAAAAGTCTTCTGAACGGCAAGTATCAGTTTCCGCTACTCACAACATGTTGTCTATTTTTCGCCACGCTTTATTTTTCCGCTACATTTACTCAACATGTTGAAAGTGAAAGCGCTTCCTATACAAACGTCAAATAACACAAAATGAAGTAAAATAAGGAAAAATTTATCAAAATTTTATTTAATTACTACTTTAAATTAAAGAAATGCGTGGAAGTAAGATGATCAGGGGCGAACACAGGTAGGGGTTTTGGGACTTAAACCCCCCCTCCCCCCCAAAAGAATGAATAAAAAGAAAATTAAATGTATAAAGTAAAACAATTATAAATTGTAAAGCATTATTTATTTAAGTTGTAATGTTTTGAGCTATTTTTTAAGGTGTTATTTATTGTTTTTATTAAACAAAGCTCTGTATACGCATAAGAGCCCTGCATAAGTATGCTTTTCCGCCTACTGGATATATTCGCATGTTGTAGAATAAAAAGCTTGCTCTCATCGCTTTTCTAAAGTTCTCATATGTGATCGTACTCTATCTTGGTATTATGCGCAAGTAGAAAACAAAGTGGCGTCCAACCAACCTAGAAACCCGGGTTCGAATCCCAACAGCGACAGAAAATTATTTGAATTAAAATGATTTTTCTGTACGGCCGCCACCTCTCTGCAGACAATGGCAAACCTCAGAGAGTAATCAAAATGACATGTAAAGCTTCTTGAGAACAAGAACATTCCGTTCATCGCCGTTCGGAGTCGGTGTTAAACCTGTAGGTCCGGTTCTCGGTCAATTGTGTACAAACTTAATAACACGCACAACATAATTGATCATAAGAAGCTAGGTCAAAGTCCTTTCAAGGGCTGAAATGACCAGTTATTAAATTTTTGTTTTAGGAAACGAAGAGAGTACACTGCTGTACTTATACTAATAAGAAGCGGATAAAGTAATAAAAAATAACGCAAATACTGTATTCATACACTTAATATTTTGTGCATATTTCTTTATGCGGAAACATCTCTTGTTATGAGAATTTAAATATGGAATGCAAGCAATATACCATCATATATATTTATGTTTTGGCAATGTTTTAAATAATGTAGACAGTTATGCATTTTGTGAAAAATTTTCGAAAACTTAAAATTAAAATTTAATAACTATTTTATTAACAATTAAATTAAAGTTACAATTCATTAAAAGGTAAAACAGAAAATGATTATGCTTCAATTTGATTTAAAAATATGTTTAGGCGGCAACCCTAAAGACGGAAAGGTAAAATATTAATGCCCACTGATGTAAAAGATTACATACTTACTTATCGACTCGTTCGATTATCGATTTTCGATAGCCGAACGAGTCCCTCGATCGGCTTCTCCGACGAGTTTTCGGTCGGCTTAATGGCTTCCCTTCCTTCTTTTTTGGTCAGCCGAAACTACGAGACGCCCTTTTGGAAATAAAAACATCGTAATTATATTGTGATCCATCTTTCGTGCCAGCATCAATACTTGAAATTATTCAGCACTCCACATATTGGAAACTGTAAATAAAGGTATACTGAAATAAACCAATATTGTATGTAAAATTAAAACTTACCGCTTTTATTCTTTATTTTCGGTGCATTTGCGAGTAAATCTTGGTCACCTATTGAACAAGATTTACTTGCAATAAACGATTGATTAAGCTTCCATCTCGCAGCACCTATTGCCGCCTGAACGCCAGCAGCCACAGTGAAACAATCACTAGGAACAAATAGCAGCCAATTTGTTTATGGTCCTTTGAAGCCGTCTTAATCAGTCACGAAGAAAATCATCCCCAGCAGTTAAAAAAGTGAGTTGGTCAATTCAGTAAAATATTGTCTCTTAAAGTTTAGTAATACTTATTTAAGAAATTGTGCAAAATAAAAACAAGTAAAAAAGATAAAAAAGTGTATAAAAGTGTGGTAAAGAAAAATGTGTGTTTGAAAAAATAAAAGAAAGAAAAAACTAGTTGTAATTAAATTAAAAATTGGTTTACCGTCAGTTGTCGCGAAAATTTATAAAAAAGTGTTTTGCCGTCGGCATTTGTTTTAAGCAACAGCAATACGTGCGAATATAACAAAAAAAAATAATTAAATTTCAACCCTTTTTTCTGTGCAACAAACAAAGCACACACTCACATACATACGCGCGAGTAAAAAATAATCAAAATTTTTGTCCGTCCGAAAGTTCAGCAATTTTTTTTTCTGCACTTTCGTAGAAATTTAATTTGTCAAATTCGTTCGTTCGTTTTTCGAATTTCACGTTTATCTTTTTCTATTCCGTGCATTTTTAATTTAATCACTCTACCTTTAATAAAACTTGGAGAGGAAACGCATACACACACATACACACAAAAAAAAAATAAAATAATTTCTTTAATTATAATTTTTTTATATTAAATTTGAGTTTTGAAGCACTCAAAAATTTGTGCAACAAAACACACACACACACACACACACATACACGAATAAAACAATTCATTTAAAAGGCACTTAAAAATTTGTGCAACAAAACACACACACACACACGCGAGAACAAAAATATTTTGATTTCATATTTATTAGTTATATTTAACAAATTTTATGTACTTGATTTTTTTATTATAAAATTCTATAAAATTTAAAATTTTTATAGGTACAATATTTGATTTATTAACGCCGAGTTAGTAACGACCGGCTATTTATAATAAATCATTGGAGTTTTTTTTAAAGCACTTAAAATTTTGTGCTACAACAAAAAAAAACACATTTCGCGTGTCTGTCCACGGTGTTCAAATTGAACTACAATAGAGCAAGAGTTTTCTACATATTAGGAAACTTGCCTATTGGATTGCAATTGCTGCACAACAAAGCAATTTTTTTTTTTTTGCTTTGTTTTGGGTTTTTTTTGTCACTTACACAAACACACATACACTCGCGCACTCACGTATATAAGCAATACGATTGCTTAGCCACATAATTTGGCACATCGCGTTTTTTTAAATGTTTTTTCGGTTTTTGTCAAACGCACTGTGTTAATTAATTAAGTTTATTTTATTACACTGTGCTATAGTTGTAAAAAAAATTATTTGTTATTCGCGAAATAACAAAAGAAAAACACTCGGCGAAACGGGCAGAAAGAAACAAGCCAGAACGTAAACAACGCGAGAGAGAAGCGGAGAAAGAAGATTCGGACATTCGAGACAGCTGGATAAGCAACTTCGAAAAAGAGTTGCCAACTCGACGAAAGCTTATCGCACCTATTGCGACTTGCAACCTTGGGGCTTTCGTCATCAAAAAGGCTTTACGAATCTTCGTGGGAGTTTGTTTTAAGTTTAATATATATTGATAGAGTATAAATTTTAATAAATAACAAATTAAAAAAAAAAAAAAAAAAAAATACACTTAGAAAAAAAAAATAGTTAAAAAAAAAAAAAAAAATTGTTTTTGTTTATCAGCGATTTTATTTCGCAAAGAGAAAAAAAATTTTTGTTTTTATTTTTGTTTATCAGCGATTTTATTTCGCGAGAAAAAAAATTTAACACCACTTATATTAGTTTTATTTGTGAAGTTCAAACGGAATATAAACCAGGTATACAACGTTTTAAGAAAATTAAGCCTGAAATTACCTACTGGTTTATGGTTTCTACAAATTAGAAACTGTCAAAAAATAAAAATATTTTAAGCATTTTTGAGCTTCAAATTAGCAATTCCAAATTTTTTTTTTCTACTTTAGAAAACTATTGGTCCAATTTTTGCCAATTTTTCATAGTTTCTACTTATTAGAAACTTGGTTAAAAAATACTTTTAAGCATTTTGAGCTTAAAACTTTACCAAAACCTAAAGTTTTTTCTACTTATTAGAAAAATATTTTTTGAAATTTTGTCGACTTTTTTAGTTTCGACGAATTAGTAATTGGTGAAAAATATTTTTAAGCATTTTAAGCTTAAAATTTTACCAAAACCTAAAGTTTTTTCTACGTATTAGAAAAATATTTTTTGAAATTTTGTCGACTTTTTTAGTTTCGACGAATTCGTAATTGGTGAAAAATATTTTTAAGCATTTTAAGCTTAAAATTTACCAAAACAAAATTTTTTTTCCTACTTATTAGAAAAATATTTTTTGAATTTTTGTCGACTTTTTTAGTTTCGACGAATTAGTAATTGGTGAAAAATATTTTTAAGCATTTTAAGCTTAAAATTTACCAAAACAAAATTTTTCTCTACTTATTAGAAAAATATTTTTTGAATTTTTGTCGATTTTTCTAGTTTCGGCGAATTAGTTATTTGGTGAAAAATATTTTTAAGCATTTTAGCTTAAAATTTACCAAAACAAAAACATTTTTTTTCTACATATTAGAAAAATATTTTCTCGATTTTGTCAATTTTTTATTGTTTTCGACGAGTCAGAAATTTGGTAAAAAATACTTTTAAGCATTTGAGCTTACAATTTTACCAAACCCTCAAGAATTTTCTACTTATTAGAAAAATATTTTATCGATTTTTGTCGAAATTTTAAGTTTTTTTTCTCTTTCTCTTCACTTTCTCAATAACTTAAAATGGCGAAACTAACCTCTTTCATGAGAAATGCGGACACCATTATTGATCTTGAGAAAGATTTCAATGATATTCCTCAAGAGGAACACACAATTTTCGCGCTAAGAATTCAAGAGGATGAACTGAAGTCTCAATGGAACAACCTTAAGTCTTCATATGACGCTTGCTTGCTGAAATTAGTGGCAGCGAGTAATGATGATGATGAGACTGTCACCCTCGTGAAAGTAAAATATCGCCTATGTTATCAAACATACGTTCGATGTCTTGCAACAATGAACGAACTAAGCGATCAGTTGTCCAGGGCGAAGATACGTAGTGAAGTTGATATTTCACGAGTGGAGCTGCCGATGTCTGGCCACAATATCAACTTGCCGCCATGTGACACGGAAATTTTTCATGGCGATTATGTAACATGGCCTTCATTCAGAGATATGTTTTCAGCCATTTACATTTCAAATAATCGGCTAACACCTGTTGAGAAACTTTTTCATCTCAATCAGAAAACCCGCGGAGAGGCAACAGAGATTGTTCAAAAATCCCCTCTCACGCATGAAGGGTTTGCAACAGCTTGGAAAAACTTGACTGACCGCTATGAGAATAAGCGGATTTTGGTGAACAGTCAACTTAAGGTTCTATTTAACTTGCCAGCTGTTGCAACTGAGTCTGGAAGTGGCATTAAAAAGCTACAGAGAGATATAAATAATTGTATTTCTGCTCTAAATATACACAAAGTAGACATTAGCAACTGGGATGCTATTTTTACTTATTTGTGTTCCACGAAATTGCCAGAAACGACGCTCTCCTTATGGGAGCAATCGATTGAAAACAAGGCAGAAATACCCAAATGGGCTGACCTTGATAAGTTTCTAACAAGTCGGTTTCAGACTTTAGAAACAGTGTGCGACTTTAGAGGTGCTGTGCCAAAAGGGCCAAAACCTAATGCACCTTCACCAAATGTGAAGAAAGTCAACACATACCAGGTAAATGTGACGAACAACAATTGCAAACTGTGCAAAAACCAGCAACACGTATTGAAGTTCTGTCCAAAGTTTTTGGCGATGAGTATTAATGACAGATCGTCAACTGTTAGGTGTTTTCATTGCTGCCTAAACTGTCTGTCAACTAGCCATGTTGCAAAAAATTGCAAAAGCGGGTACAACTGCTCCACATGTGGACAACGACATCATTCGTTGCTTCATAGAGACTTTCGAGGTGCAAATAATCATCTAAATGCGGGAGGTCCAAACACAAGCTCGATACAGTCCACTCGACCGCTCGCAGCGCCATCGCAAACATCTGCAAGCACTAGCGAAAATATACAATCGTGTTTTGCCTCAAGCAGCAAAGGTATTTTGCTGGGAACCGCCATTATTAACATTTGCCATCGAGGAGCTGTATTCAAAGCCAGAGCACTTATTGATTCTGGCTCTGAAGGCTCTTTCATTTCGGAAAGACTACAGCGAATCATCCAGCTGCCCACTCGCCGTGTTTGTGCTCAAGTCTCCGGACTTAATAATGTGGTATCTGCCAGAGTGCAAAAAGCCTGCACTTTGGTGATAGGATCACCTATTGATCCGACTATTCAACTTACCACAAGGGCTTTAATTCTGGCAAAGATCACAGGAAACCTTCCTTTATGCTCAGTAGATCTGTTGATGCAGCAAGCCTTTCCAGAGCTTGTTCTTGCGGATAAACGTTTCTACTGCAGCGATCAAGTAGATGTGTTACTAGGTGGTGATTTATACCCACAACTTCTTCTTGACGGTATCCGTCGAAATATTCTTGGGTCACTTATTGCTCAAGAAACAATATTCGGCTGGATATTAACCGGCTCCGTTCCAACCACCGCGCAGAAACCTCCCTTCTCGACTGTCGTGTCATATTTCAGTGAAATTTCACTGGATCGACAGTTAGCATCATTTTGGGAGCTTGAGGAGTTACCTCAAAATATTGTGTCCAACAGCGCAGACAAATTCTGTGAGGACAACTTTGTCAACACAACAAGGCGTAATTCGGATGGTCGGTATGTAGTGACTTTACCTTTTAAGGAAAGTTATCCGCAGAAAATCATATTAGGAGATTCACGCTACATTGCTGTCAGACAATTTCTGCGCAACGAGGTCAGGTTAAATAAGAATATAGATTATAAGAAGGAGTATGATGGTGTTCTGAAAGAATATCTGGAACTAGGCCTTATGAGAGAAGTGTCGTCCTGTCTTACTCCGAAGCCGACTCAGAGTTATTACCTTCCTCATCACGCCGTCATGAAACCAGATAGCACCACTACAAAGGTTCGTGTGGTCTTCAACGCGTCAAGCCCTACATCGAATGGCTTAAGTCTGAACGATGTTCTGCATGCAGGACCAGTCTTGCAAAGTGATCTAACTTTGCTAATCCTGAAGTGGCGGTTCTTCCAATTTGTTTTCAATGGTGACATCGAAAAGATGTACCGCCAAATTTTAGTGAGGGAAGACCATCAGCGATTCCAGCGAATAATTTTTCGCGACCAAACAGGGAATCATCTACAAGATTTTCAGCTGAAAACTGTCACATTTGGGGTAAATTGTGCTCCATTCCTAGCGCTGCGAACATTGTTGCAACTAGCCGACGATGTGGAAAGTAGCTTACCACTAGCGTCAAAAATTTTGCGTCACCATATGTACGTAGATGACGTACTGACGGGAGGTCATGACGTAGAGTCAGCAGTCCAAGCTCGAATAGACTTGGAGAAAGCGGCCGAATCAGCAGGCTTTACACTGCGAAAATGGACGGCCAACTCCGATGAAGTGCTACGTGGAGTCCCGAAAAGTCATCGGCTACGTGAAGATTTTCTGGAGCTGGAGGACACGAGCAACGTGAAGACACTGGGCATTCGATGGAACGCCCGGTTTGACTACTTCTACTTCCACGCTCGGCCGCTAAATCAAGAAGGTAGTTTTTCCAAACGAGAGGTTTTGTCGGCGATCGCAAAACTTTTTGATCCTGCAGGGTGGTTGGCGCCGGTCGTGGTCATCGCAAAAATCCTGATGCAACAAGTTTGGTTGGATGGCATCGGGTGGGATGATCAACTGATCCCGTCGACTTTGCAGCGTTGGCAAGCATTTTTGGAAAACTACCCTCACATAAGCAGTATCCGAATTCCACGTTGGATAGATTTTTCTCCCGAAGGCGATCTCCAGTTCCATGGCTTCTGCGATGCTTCAGAGAAAGTGTATGGAGCCGCCATCTACATTCGCGTTAGACGCTTAGACATCATAAGCGTCCATCTCCTCGTAGCGAAAACAAAAGTGGCACCAGTCAAGACGGTGTCCTTACCTAGACTCGAGCTGTGCGGTGCACTTCTGCTGGCAGAGATGGTCGAAGCGTTTCTGACAAATTTAGAAACGTTTAACAATCAGCTGTACTTATGGACAGATTCGACCATTGTGCTGGCGTGGTTGCGTAAACAGCCATGTGCCTGGACCACTTTCGTCGCTAATCGAGTCGGAAAAATCAGCGAAAAGGTAGGAACCGATAACTAAAGTCATGTGGATACAGCAGACAATCCAGCAGATCTGGCCAGCAGAGGTTTGGAGCCACAACACTTGAAGGATAGTTCATTGTGGTGGCATGGACCAGTCTGGCTACAACAGGAGCCCAGCTCGTGGCCAAATCGAGGTGACGAATACGAAACCACGATGGAAGCAAAAGCCATAAAAGCTCATGTGGAATGCTCTAAGCATATCAACTTCTTAGAGCGCTTTTCTTCATTGCGTCGAGCCTTGCGAGTTCTGTCGTACGTATTACGATTCTTCCATAGAACTCACCGGCAGCATAAGAGCAATTTTTCTCATAAGTCTGTGGCAATATCCCAGCAAGAAATTAAAGATACAACCAAACGACTCGTTATTGAGAGTCAAAAATTGGGCTATCCATCTGAATATGCCCAGTTGTCGAAGAAGATCCTTATTGATTCAAAGAGTTCAATATTAAATTTGAACCCTTTTCTCGACAGTCAAAAGATACTTAGAACTGGCGGTCGCTTATCGGAGACGGAACACATCACTTATTTCTAAGTTACTCGTGAAGTTCACCCACGAAATCTCCATTCATGGTGGGAACCAACTTGTGTTGCGACTTATTCGGATGCAATACTGGATTCCCAGAGTAAAAAATATGATCAAATCCATCATACACAACTGCAAGGTCAGCGTTATCGACCGCAAGAGGTTGCAGACTCAGATGATGGCATCACTACCTCCAGAGCGCACCAAAATATCCCGTCCATTTGCCTCCACTGGAGTTGACTTTACGGGTCCATATGATATTAAAAATTATACGGTACGCGCTTGTCTCATAACCAAGGGCTACATTTGTGTTTTTGTCTGCTTTGCTACAAAGGCAATTCATTTAGAGGCGACTAGCGATCTCAGCACTGTCACCTTTTTGGCAGCATTTTCGAGATTTGTCTCACGCAGAGGTTGTCCGGAAAAAATGTACTCGGACAATGGAACCAACTTTGTCGGTGCCTCGCGAGCCTTTAAAGAAGATTTTAAAGCTTTTCTCAACGACTCTAAAGATAAAGTGGTGTCCAAGTTTGCTCACCAACACGTAACTTGGCATTTTATTCCAGCAGGCGCTCCCCATATGGGAGGTCTGTGGGAAGCGGGAGTCAAAAGTTTTAAATTACACTTTCGTAAAGTAGCCTCAGACTTGAAATATACCTTTGAGGAGCTCTCAACATTGCTATCGCGAATCGAAGCATGCTTGAACTCACGCCCTCTTAGCCCAATGTCGTCAGATCCAAATGACCTTGCGCCCTTAACTCCTGCGCATTTCTTAGTAGGGGGACCTTTACTTGCTCCAATTGAGCCAGATATTGATGAAAATCCAATGTCTATCATAAATCGTTGGCAAAAATTGAAGGCATTGAACCAGAAGTTCTGCCACATTTGGAAAAATGACTACCTCAAAGAACTTCACAAACGAAATAAGTGGAAACATCCCCACGAAAACCTGCAAGTTGACGACTTGGTGGTAATAAAAGCAGACAACCTTTCGGCCACCGAATGGCGATTAGGGAGAGTCGTGAAGGTGTATCTCGGCTCTGACAATCATGTCCGTGTCGCCGATCTGCGCACGGAACGTGGCATTATTACTCGGCCTGTCGTCAAACTAATTATTCTGCCTCCACCTCCGTAGATATATATCTTCGTCCGTTCAAGTCGTAGCTAGAAGTCTTCGTCCGTAATTATTGTGTGCGTGTTGTCCTTACTTTTGGTTCGAGGGATTAACATATTTAATCTTTCTTCTTTTCTAGCAACAAAAATGTCGAGTGTCGGACAATCGCCCGCTGACGTCGCCTTAAAGTGCCAAGTGTGCTTGGGGCGGCACCCGCTTCGTTTTTGTAAGGCGTTTGTCGTCGGGAATGTTGCCAATCGCCTGCGGTTGGTGCTTCTGTTTAAGTTTTGCTCCCGGTGTCTCTCCCCAAACCACAAAACCAGCGAATGTTCCAGCGACGGGTGTTGCAGCAAATGCGAGGGGTCGCATCACACTATGCTGCATCTAAACCAATTCAAGGTCTCAGGAAAGTCGTCAATGCCCAAGCCGCAAGACGAAGAGAGGCTTAGCTTATCTGAGCCTTCTAGTCAGCGCGGGACGGGCGCCGAGGGGAGTTTTGCCGACCAGCCTAATGTGGTTGCATTGAGCGTTGAGGGGGATCAGGTGCCTTCCGAAAATGATGAGGCGCGATTGGCTCGATGCATCCGCAACGCAGAAGAGTCGCGTGCGTTCCGACCATCGCTGCACAGCAATGCACAGCCAAGATCGCGTAAAACGCGGCGCTCCGGTAGACGGTCACGAGCATCCAAGGAAGAGCATCGCAATCGTGGTCAAGGACGGACACGACCAACGCACCACCGCTCAAATAGTGGCGCTCAGCGCCTGCCCTCGCCATCACCGTTGCCATGTCTGCAACAGGTGACTTCGCTCCTCCCCACGGCGGTCGTCAAGGTGATCGATAAGGGTCACCTGCATCGGGTTCCTGCTTTGATAGAACCGTGTTCAGAGAGTTCAATAATCTCTCAGCGTCTCGTTCGCCAACTTGGGTTGCCATCGAGAATGGTTGGTTCTCAAGAGTTTTGCTCCCTAACCCTCCGAGCAAACTATGAATCCAACCAATCGGTGACAACACAAGCTAAGGTGTTGCAACATTTTGCGCGAGTCACGCCTAGGTAGAGTCTGGACGCGTCTATCAGAGCACAGTTTTCGAATCTGATGCTCGCTGACCCCGACTTTCTTACCTCGTCTCCGGTGCTAGGGGTAGACGTATACCCTAAAATTATTCAACCGGGAATATCTCCGAGTGGTTTGGGGGGAGTCGTAATACAAAACTCCATTTTTGGTTGGCTACTGTCGGGAACGGTCGCCCAGTAATATTCCACAACAATGTCATGTATCACATCATTCATCCAATATATTTTGTTTTGAACATATTTGAA